>JAVTVJ010001700.1:0-174976 GCA_034509425.1 Eopsaltria australis | reverse complement strand
CGAAGAAATCAGGCAACTCACGTCAGGTCAAGAGCCACCAAGGCCGGGCAGAGAGAAGAAGAGCCTAGCCTCTCTTTATTCTTTCATTTATATATCTTTTCATAGACAATCATGGATTGGACAATGAGGTTACCACCTCTCCAATTCCATAGGTTATGAACACAGTCTATTATCTTTCTCTGCCTTAGGAAAAGGAATGAAAAACAATACCAAAGGTACAAAACAATCTTTGGCCGGTTAGACAAACATGGACTATGTTTACACAAAATCTATGAGAACTTTTACTACAAAGTATAAACACAGCACACTGCAAAAATTAAGATGACAATGACAAATCCCTATAAGGCTGCTGATGCTAAAAGAGTAAAGAAGGTCATTACTACTTGTAATTACTGAATTACTACAAAAGGTATTTATGCAATGATCTTAAAAAAACGAAAAGTTTATCTGCAGTCAGATATTTCAGATATTGTCCTATGTTCCCTATTCAGTATTTCATTTCAAAGAAGTTAAAAATCTGGAATTTAAAGACAAGTTTCTGAATCTTGGCTTTCACCACCCCTCGGAGGATTCAGTTGCACACCCATGTTATCAGAAGTACCAAGAGCTTGGTTCAGAGGCTACAGCGAGGTGCTCGCAGGTTTCAGCTCTGCAATTGCTGCACAACAGATCTGGTGGTTAAACCTGCCAGGAAATCTGCTTTGCCTCCATTAAACTCCTCTCTGGCCTCTATTAAACTCCAGAAGTATCCTGACTTCTTTCCCAGTACCACTGATTATCTTTCATTCTCTCATTCACATTCAGTACAATATTTTTTCACTTTTTGTATTAATTGTTCTAATATTCTTTACTTATCTTCAAACCTTCAATTTCCGCTTGTTACATAACCTCTCCTTGTCCTCTTTTGTATTTTTCTTCTTTTATCCAGCTTCTTTTTCCTCTCTCATTATTCTGAGCTTTTTTCCTTCTCCATACAGTATTTTATTCCCCTCACTATTTCTTGCCAGCTGAAAAAAGATGCTTCTTTTTATCATCCCTTTTTCTGGTTCTTTTGTTCGCTTGCATAAATTAAAAAAGCAAGACTGTTAGAGCTCAAAAGCATCTGAGGACCAAATCCAAACACCAATACATTTTATATGTGGATTCACTTAACTTTTAGGAGATGCAAAGATATCTCAGAAATAAAAAAACATTTCATTAGATAGGAATAACAAACCATATACACCTGCAAATAGCTTAGCAAAAATGCTGAAGGTCATGTGCTCTCCCTGTTGACACATTATACCACTTTCCTGCTGCAGAAAGCTTTTCTAACACAATGTGAAAAGATAATGGCAAATTAAAAATTAGCACCACATCAAACTTAGTGTTTCAACTGCAGAACAAAGTATTTTGTTTGGCTTTCATCAAGTCCACTTTAAGTATTGTGAAAGTAAGAATAATCAAGATGATACAGCTGTCTCTTAAATCTTATCTCAGATTTATTGTCTTGAGGGCACAGACAGTTTCTGGGAACAGACAACAAACCTCTCAAAGAGCAGCAGAATCTCCAGCGCAGGTCACACCACTTGTGTGCAATTCTGACAAAACAATACTGAACTCCCTCCAATTATGGCTAAATTACTGCCTAGTATTCAAGATAACTCGGGACTTTTTCCAAAACGATTCTTCCCCATAGTTTGGAGGTTTTTTTACTGACATGAGGCTGCACATTACCAGAAATGCTTTCAGAAGTCCTAGTTGTTCAGGAACATGAGCACAGAAATAAAACATCCATTGATGGTTTTCACTACACAATGTGAAACAGTTCAAATCCTTCAAGTCCCCTCTTCCTCCTACCCCCCAAAAAAGGAGCTTCTTCCTTTTTTTAACTTTTTTTTTTTTAGTAAGAAACTGATAGGAAAAATTAATTTTAAGTTTTACCTCAAAATTGTCCTCTCCCCCCAAGTTTTAACTATGGGCTGTGGGGATGAATGAGGCTTATAGCAGGCCTGAAAGCCTCTTGGACATGGACTTAGAAGCGATCAGAGTTTACCCGTGAGAAAGCGCCGTGAGACAGTGATGGTATGAACACCTGCAGCCACAGTGAAGGACAGCCAAGAAGATAATCAAGGGGGATGTTTTGCACCGGACCAAGAGATGGCCTTGCTGAGGAGCATCAGGAATGTGGCGGAGGACTTATAGTGTATAGTTAACCGCTTGTGTAGCTTGTTAGGATGTGCTGGGAAAAGTTCTTGTTATGTAGACAGCCTTGGTTTTTTTTGTCATGTAGCCAATAATAGCATATCACAGTAGCTGGGAAAAAGGGTATAAAGATGCTAGCATGGACTAATAAAGTAGCTTTTCTTTGTCCTTGGACTACTCGCGTGTTGTGTGTCCATCTCTACTGCGACAATGGGCCACTTGGGGCTTGAAAATATCTTAACATCACTGATTTAACCAAATTCTGGGATATATTACTATTAAAAAGCTAATTTGTAGTAACTGCTCCCCTAGAATATAACTTCCTTCACAAGGCCTTTCTCAGTCTCCTGACAGCTAGATTTGGGCTTCAGGCTTGAAACAGTGAGCTTCTGTTTTTGAGATGAGAACACAGTATAGTGGTAAGAAACTGAGAAGTTAAACCATTTCAGACCTGGTCACACCAGTGTGAGAGATGCTTGTCTAAAATTGAATGACTTTAACAGGTCAGTTAAGATGGCAAAAGCCATGAGAAAAAGAAAACATTTGTTCTGCGTCAAGCACTCCATCAGACAGCAGTGATATCCTTGTTCTTAGGGGGACAAAAAGGGAATCAAAGCAATAGGTCACTGAGCTGTATTCTTTTGCTGACTAAATTTATCACGCTAGAATTTGTTCCTGTGCTAGTCTCAATCTCCTTAGCCTATTTTTGCATTTTGCTTCTCTTTTAGATCCACCTCCTCAATGCAGAGGTTGCTCCACATACTGTTCTCACCAATTCAGTAACATCCTGTTCGTGATGAGTTTCTGGTTCCTCACGGCTGGATGTTATACACATACATGGCTGATTCAAATATGATATGAAACTATTTCTGTGCAAACACCAGATCAATTTATTGCACAATGAGGGGGGCTGAGCACAGCCTTCAACAATTCTTACAGCAATTCTTCTGGCTTTCCTCTCCCCATCCTCAAGAGAACTCCAACCATACATGGACTTCATTGCTCTCATTGGCTTCACTACTGATATCCAGTTTTTAACCAGAAAATTTATACCAGATTATTGAATTATTAAGCATGGAAGCTCTAGATTTTTATTGCTATCTCCATGTGTTTCTTGTAGGTAATTTTTTCTTTTTAGCATCTGTCTTAGGTTACAATGGTATGTATTCTATCACCATCTTCATGGGATGTTGGGGCCAGGTGGAGCAGTGTTTCTGGCTCATCCCTGATGGCCCCAGGGCATGTCTTCTAATGAGCCAGCTGTTGGAGCCAGGTGGGGCACTTTGCTTTGCTCATCCCTAATGGCTCCAGTTAATGGGCCATTGAGTCCCACTGATAAAACTACATCATCCCATTGTGAGATGCCCCACCCAGGGTGAGGAACCAAGCATCCCTATCTGGATATAATCTGGAATTTGAAACACCGCAAGTCAGCTTTTCCACTGGATTCCCAGAGGAAGACCAGACCCTTCTATACCACCACTGGACCTTCAGGGGAGAACTACACCTTTCACAGGATCACTGCTTCAACAGAACCACATCTATCACTCCCAGAGGACTGCAGCCACCATCTAAGTGGACTACTACCAACACCCTGACCGACAGGGTGTCAGGTTGTATTCTGACTCTGTCAGTATTTTTGTACTATTGCATTTATTTTAATTTTTCTGTTAAATTGTAGTTCTGACTTTGAGTCTCTCACTGATTTGCTTTCAAACTACCACAGTATCTCTTCTTCTACTGGGTACACTCAATGACTATTTTTAGATCCCTGCAAAACTCCTCTAACACCCATAATTTTTAATTCAAGCTTTTCTTTTCTAAAATTGATGAGTTACTCAGTAAAGCATATATAAACTGGGGAAGTATTAAATCATTCTACAATTGTGTTATCTTTTATATTTTCATGTCCCTTTGTGATTTGATTATGGGGGGTTAAAAGAGCTTTTCAGACACACAAATACACTCTGATGACCTCACTTTTCTTACAGTAAAATACAAGATTAAACAAATTATTTTATAGCAGAGAGGGCAGAAAATCTCAAGCGAGAAGATTAGAACAAGTCAGCGCCTGTCATGGATGCTGCCATGTTAAGTTAACTCGTCAGAGGGCAACAAGAGGCTAAATTCTCTGCCATGGAAAGCCAGGCAACTGCAAGTTGGGGTCATCAGCCTCTTCTTCTATGGCCTAAAAAGGTCCAATAAACAAGGATTTACAATAGCGTCAAAGGTACAGAGTGAACACCCACTGTCAAAATACTTTTCATGTTGTTTTTGAGAAACCACTGAAGGAAAGTCCACATAATACTAGACCCTCCAACCATAACCAATGCCTGCTTTCATGCTGCAAGAGAACAGCAATCCCAGAATGACACAACTAAGCATTATGAAGAGATAACTAGTGCTTAGAGAGTTAATATAATCTGACAGTTCCTTAAGGTACCATCTAATTACAATATTAAAAGGCAATCACCAATTTCTATGTAAGCAAATGATCAACAGACAGCTGCTTACTTGTATTTGAAAAATGCCCCTTCACAGGAGAATGTTTGTCTTGCATACCTGATAACTAAAAATTTAGTTATACTGGAATATTAAAAGAGACTGGATATTGCAATTGGTTGACAATCCAGTCCTTTAACAACAGTGCCTTCATGTGTTTATTGTAGGCATTTTATTATTTTAAAGCGAAGATTCAACCACATTTTATAGTTGTAATTCTGTCCTTCTACACATCCACAAGCAAATTAGGTCAATTTCAAACTATTTGTAAAACCTCCTACATAGAAAAGAGTTTGAGATTTTAAAACAAACTAAGTTTAAAATAAACAAAGTCAACCTACCAGTGTCATAAGCCTTGTGAACTGTCAAGTTTTTGTTCTAGCCTAATAAGGCATCCCAAAGTAGTAAGAATCAAATTGTGAGAATGACTGTCCTTGGCCAGAGATTGCATGCACACCACATTTCATAACATTTCAATAATGTTTATTATGTAAGTTTCCCTAATTAACTTCTAAACTTATTTCTACATTTGGCATCTCTAACATCCTGTGGCAATGAGTTCCAACATGTAATTATGTGTTGCATGAAAAAATGCTTATTTTAAACCTACTGCTGGGTAAGAGCTAGGAGTCATCAAAAACGTGTTAGAAGACAAGATGAATAATCATGCTCTCCCCATCTTCTCTGTAACATTAGTAGCTTTATATACTCTTGTATTTCTTCTGACCTCATTTATTTTCCAACCTGCAGAGTTCTAATCATCCTGTTCAAACACAAGTATCTCTTTCCCCACACATAACCTGGTTTGTTCTTATTAAAAGAAAGGACATCTGCAACTGTTTGTACTATTCCGGATTGGCCATGGATGTTGTCATGATGTTTGTATAGAATGATAATGCAATTGCAAGTCCTCTTTTTTGAGCAGTAACAATTTAGACTGCCATGCATGTTAGTTACCCAGTTCCCTCCTGCAGGCAATTATTGAATAACATCGTATAGCTAATGCACTTGCCATTCCACTAATTTGTTACCTTGCATTATCTTCCTACAACTGTTCATGTTCACAGATTTGGGGGATCTCTACATTGTGAATGCTGTATGAATACAAGCTGTTATTTTGTTGTTTAGCCCCTTTCACAGATTTATTAAAGCAGCAAAGATCTTCATATAGATTGTTGCAGGAGTCTATTCTTGGTTTGTGATAACTGATCTTCTATTCTCATCCTTTTTTTCCTATCTTAAATAGTTATTTATCTGACAGACTTCTCACTTTTGTGACTATATGATTTCTTCAAGAAACTTTGGCTGCAGCTGTCATGGTTGCTTCGGATGGTTAATTCATGTGAGATTTACAGTTCTAACACAACCATGGACTCACGTGCAAGTAAGCTATAATCTGTCTACAACAACCATGTTGGCTCTTCTTTGTTGTTTCATATTATACATGTACATGTTCATTTTTCATATATATAAACACACATCTTATTTGATTCTATGAAGTTTTAATTAATTTTTATAAAAACAGAAATAAAACTTTCTGGCTGTAGCTTCATGTAAATTATGCTACATTTCCAAATTCAGTGATTATGCATGCAAATTACTCGACTTGTTGAGTGTACCCTGATTAATTTGTTATTTTTTAATCAGCTTGCTCTAGAAGTTCTTCCCCTAATACTTGAGTGTCAAGCAGACCACATGAGACATCTTAAGTAAGCTCTAGTGCAAAAAGCTTCATATACCCTCTGTAATTAACACAAACGCAAAAAGTGTCTTTGTGAGATTTGGTGCTAAACACTTATCTTCTGCTAGTGTACTGTCTTGGGTTAGGCCAGAGGGGTCAAAATCTAGGAAGTGATCTGTGCTGCAGGAAGGAATACAACTTCCTTCCTGTGAGAGAGAGCCAATAATCAGGTAGTTTTAAGGATTGATAAGTAGGTAAACCAATTAAAAAGTTGATCCGCCTTCGAGGAAAAAAACATATATAAGCAGAGACTCTCTGAAGCTCTTCCTCTTTAGACCTGCTGCTGCTGTGTAGAGAGGAGCAGCTCCTGCTTCTCTCGCTAGTAAGGCCCCAGCTCCCCCCCCCACCCCCCCCCCCCCCCCCACTTTCCAAAGGGGGGGGGGGGGAAGGGAAGTTTGGAGCGGCCGTGCCGCTGCAGCCGGGCATGGGGGAGGAACGGCTGGAATCTTCAGCAGATACAACTCAGCCAGTGTGCCAGCTACACGAGAGAGAGAGCCAAGCCCCTGCTCCGGGCTAGGACTCCATCCAGCTCGGGCCTGTTCAAACAGCCCGGCAAAGAGCACGTAATCCTCACACTGCCGGAGAGAGAGAGACAGAGATTAACTCTCTCCATGCCTGGACTAAACTCACAGACACCCATTCTTCCTCGCAGAGAGAGGAACGAGTGAAGACATCTACATAGTGCAGCGCAGAGACTTTACAGTCAGTGAGGAAAGCAGAACTGATACCTAGAGGGAGGTGCATGGGAAGTTGCTTCAAGAGTGAAGCTGAAAACTCTTTTGGAGAACCATGGTTGGAGACTGAGCTAATAAATTCTCTGTAATATATGAAGATATAGTCCAAAGGGAGATGTGAGGTTCTTATTGCAGCCAATGAACTGAAATACCTAAGTACAGACAAGTAAGTGTTGAAAAAGTACAGCCTGATGAGAAACTAGAACTAAGAGAGAAGAGAGGCTGTGACTCAGAGCCTTGGTCTCGGGGAGAATGCTAGAGAACCTGAGTTGTCAGGAGAACCTGTGCTGCTAAGCACAGAAGAAAGGATTTTTCTTTGTTGCTGCAATTGAACTAGGCATCCTTAAAACAGGTACCCTGTGGACTGTTCATAACCCACCATAGTAGCTGTGGGAAGGCTACTGGTGTGGGAGAGATCCACCATTAAGCTGGACTTTGCTCCGGGTGGCGGTTAATGGTGAGGCAGAAGACCCATAAAAACTGTATTTTTTCTTACAGAAGATCCATAGTGTAAGCAAAAGAAACTTCTCTCCCTAAATGAACTAGAACAAAAGCTGTTTCTGAGGTGGTAAACTGACTGGAAGTCAAAGTGTTGTCTTTTGTATGTTGTCAGGGAGAATGAAATGGAGAGTGGGGAAAGAGGGGTAGTCTGAAGAGTTTGTTCTTGAGGTTTTTTTTTCTTTTTTCCCTTTGTCTTAGGTATATTAATAAAACTTCTTTGTACTTTATAAAGTTTGAGCCTGCTTTGCCTACTCCTAATCCTCATCTCACAACAAGCAATCAAGTAAATACAAGTAAGCGTACTAGCATTTAGCCACAAACCTGAATAAGCGAACTGAAACCACTACAATGTCTTGAACCTTACTGGGCCTGAAGAATGTTAGTTTTCTTATTTCCGATGTGCCTGAAAAATTTATCAAAGCTCTTTCTGTGCCTGTCTTCTGGCTTTCACACATCACTTACCAGTTTTGTGTCCAAGTGTTTCCCGCATTGGCTTACAATTTCTACTTTATGAAGTCTTTCTTTACCTGTTTCAGATTTCCCTCCTTTGTAGTTTAATAATACTGAGTCTGGGGCATTTTTTCTTCCAGTATGACAGATGGCAGTGTTTACTCTAACATTTAATATGGTAGCTCTTGATACCACTAAAAGGCTTATCCTTTTAGCTGTTCCTTTTAACAATTTCCTAAGATGCATGCTCCCTTAGGCATATTTTTCTCTGTAAAATGTTATGGCAACATATTTTATACTTGCTCTTAAAACAATATGGCAACCATATTCATTATGATTAGTCCTGTAGGGCAGTCCAACAATAATTTCATCTTAAACAAGGTCTTGCACATTGCACATTTGTCAAGAGCTACTCCTGTTGTGAGCTGACAGCTTGTCAGAAAACCCAATACATCATTCTTCACTTCCACTTTTACTGAGTCTTCATACACATAACAAAACCGTGTAAAAGCAGGAAATGTTTCTGCCCTCAGCAGACTTCAGCACTTCACAGTAATGTTCCACCCCATTAACTTGGTTAGTCTAACCCTCACCTTATTGTGACCTATTTGCACAAATTCAGACTGTAAATGTGCTTTCTTGACCAGACATACATAGCTTTGACCATAAACCCTAATACAATAATGCATCTCTCAGAATACAGTTTGTGTTCTTATGTCTATAAAAATGTTTACCCCTATACTAACATCCTCTTGTACCAATTTTCTGTGATGCCAAATATGTCAACATCTGGATTTCAAACCAGCATTCCAGCTCTCACACTCAATTTTTCACCTTTCAGACTTTGTCCAGAAAACCACCTATAACTGCTAATGGTCTAATTGATTTTTTTATAATACTTTATAAAAAGAAACAATTGGGAAATACATACATGACGGTGTTAATCCCTGACAGTTGTTGAAACATCTGCAGACCACAACCCACAATTAAGGCTCTTCGAGTTGAAGGGTATGTTAGCATTCTGCAGATCACAGGTCCAGCTTAAAAAAAAAATAAGACAACAACAAAAGAATACATAATAGTTCTTAAGTAATCTCTATCGACAATGTTGCCAGGCATAGCAGACTTTGCACCTTAGTTTCAAGCAAACTTGTATTATTTCAATTATTTTTGATCAATTTGGTTATTTCAGTTCTGCTTTTCTGCACTGTACTACAAAGAGGATTCTCAGGGAGCCCAAGCAAAAAAATGAAACCATTTTTTACAGTGTCTACTATTGATGTGAAATGTACAGCTCTCCTTATATCACACTAACAGATGGCACATCAGCTGCAACTGAATGGAATCAAAAGTTATCACAAAATATCACTGTTGTTTCCTTTCTAAAAGCTTCCATTGTTATTGAGAGGTTATTTAAGAAATGCCATTACTCACTGCTCATATCTGGATATCTGAGATAAAGTGTTCTCCTTAGTCCCCAGAAGACCCAATTTCCACAAACCAGTTGCAAGTGTGGGATAGATCTATTCTGCACAGCTTGAAGGCCAGCAGAGGGAGCAGAAATTAATTACATTTATTCCATACCTTTGGTAGCAATGGCATGAGGCTGAATTTCAGATTTTTGCAAGGAGGAAAAAAATCCACAAAAATTTCTGGCTAACAGGGAAAGTTTTATTCTCTAAGACTTTCAAAGTATTCTATTTTTAAAAAAGTAATACAGAAAGCTATGGGATAATAGGCAAAAATTTTAAATCCCTGACTACAGTATTTGTTGCGGTTTAGAGGTTTGGGGATCAAAATTAGGTATAAACATTAATTTTGTAGTCTAGATTATTTGATTTTGTTGTGAGATAAGGATTAACAGTAGGCAAAGCAGGCTTATACTTTAAGGAATACAAAAAGGAATTTTATTAACAGACTTAAAATAGGAATAATAATCAGGCATCAACACCAAACCCTTTAGAACACTCTTTTCCCTTCCTCACCTTTTCTATTTTCTTTCTTGCTGACTATACAAAAGGTAACACTTCAACTTATTGTTAATCTACCACCTCTGGAACAAAACAGTTTTCTTAATTTATGTAGAGAGAGAAGCTTTCTTTTGTTTTATCATGTTGACTCCCATAGGAAACACAGTTTCCATGGTTATTAGCTTTCTAGTAAGCAATTTTCTCTTTGAAGGGAGGCATTTGCTTTTCTAGACCCCCTCCCATTTCAGTAGCTTTCTCAAGGCTACTACCAATGGATCATTGAGGTGTTCTTTTTGAGAGCGAATGTTTCTATTACAGTGACAATGACATCCCCTTACTTCATCATCAGCAACACAAGTCTTCTTTTACTGTTTTCCTGGGGCGAGGAAAGAAAAAAATCTTAATACACAAAAGTCTCAGTCTACTGCTTACAACTTAGAACATTACATTCTGTCTTTCTCACCTTTTTTAGACCATTATTCATATATTACAGGGTATATTTCAGCTAACTTTATCAACATGTTTTTACAAAAGAACTTTCAGCATTAAAACACTCCTCATCTCTTCCTTCTTTGAAAATAAGCTTAGTTATATTTATTAACTTAAAGTCTCTATGTTGTACCTTTTGTAGGTGCCTTCATTCTTGTGCTCTTTCTGTGTGGGAGGGAGAAATGAATGCTCTCAAAGTCTCATTTTAATATTAGAAAAGAAACAGTTAATTTGTCTTTCAGCTGGGTGCTGGTCACGTGGCTTTTGCCTGTGTAGTTTGAGTGTTGTAAGTCCGTGCCCGAACCAAAGGAAAGGAGCCCGTCCATGCCGGCTCCCATCCAAGCCACGTTTGAATCGTGTCTGTGCTGCAGGGGGCTGGTTCAAGCCCCCTTCCGTGCCGGAGTGCGCGGAGGGGGGCCGCCCAGCAGGAGCTGCACCCGAGCTGCGGGAGGGGCTCAGCCTGAGTCCTCTGTACCTCCCGCGCAGAGTTGCAAGGAGTAAACGAAGCCGCACCCGAGCTCCGGGACGGGCTCAGTCTGAGCTCCCTCTCTCTCCCATGCTGAGTTTGCTGCGGAGCTAACCGGGCGGGGCGCTCCCGCGGTCTACGGGGCCCGACCCCAAACTCTCTTCCCACTGGGCCGTGCCGCAGAAGGGGGAAACCGGCCTGGCCCAGGCTAGGCAAACAGAGCTGGCGAAGTTCTTTGGCCAAGGACAGCAAGATGAAGCAACTTGAGTTTTCTCTCTCTCTCCTCCCCCTCCCCCCCACACCATGTGGGTTGGCAGCCCCAGGCCATGTGGCTTGGAGAGACCTTAACCAGTTGGTGCGGAGGGGAGGAGAGCGGCATCTTTCCTCTGTGAGCCCAAAGCCTAGAAGAGGGCCTCTTCAGGTGCTTTCCTGGTTTTATGAGTTTTTTTAGGAAGGCGGAGTTTATGCTGGCTACCTCATTCCTGACTCCACCTCCTCTTTTTACAACGGGAATTTTTAACAGCAATTACCCCATGACACCTTTATGTCAGAATTTTACACCTTAGACCTTTAGAACATCCAGTAAAGTTAAATTCAGTAAGTACTTGGAATTTTTCAGACTTCTGATTAATTGTATCAGAAAAATGATGCTAAAAATTGTCATACTCAAGTCAGTGGTAAAAAAGTTCCACTCCAAATATGTACCATGGCAACCACCACATATCAATAGGCATACACAAAATTAAAGGATTTTCTTTCATAAAATTCACAGCCTCCAGGTTTACAAACCAATAAATGGAATGAAAGAAATAAAGAAACTGCTAATATCTGTATTAAAGGAACTTTACAGACTCAACTAAAAAATCCCAAAGAACTTTGACTGTGTGGTGACTGAGGATTTAAAACAGCAAATGAGTATGAAACTTTTCACTAAAACTATATAGCTCTGAAACCAGCTATACTATATATGCATTTTCTTATCAGCAATCCTTCCATCCATATTGTTGAGTTCATATGTTACTGTGTTCTTAAAAATAAACAACTCTAGGCATAATATGGATTTTAAGAACAGAAAATTGGTTTAAACTAAGAAATGAAAACCAAAACAAGTTTTCAGAATAAAATACATTTTTCTTCTGAAAATAAGTCTTCTGAAAACTAAAATGGTACTTCAGTAGTTTCTGATAACCCTTAAATATGCTGTTAGTTATGACAACATATTAAAATAGCATGTAACAATAAAACCATTACACCTTTAAAAAATGGAACAACCTAACTGCTCACAGAACTAGAGGGAAACAGATGATTTAAACATACATCACAGAAAAAAAATGTGGCAATTTTTATGAAGGACAAAATAGGTATTTGTCTGCAAAAAGTCAATTTTTTTTGTTAGTGATACTTCTGCCTTAATTGTTGATGTTTTCTTTTAATCTAAGAGATTTAGACATATTCCTGCATCAGAATCACTTCATTTGAACTTGATAAAACACCAAGATGTTTGTTTTCCTTCTTCTAATCTATGAAGAAAAATAAAGTCATAACGATGAGACCTCCTAATGCTTTGATGAATTTAATGAGAATAGATTTGGTTGGACTTTTTGTGCTGTTGTTTCTGATAATTACTTTAACTGAAGCAAATTTCTTTAATGCATAATGTTTACAAGGGTTCAAAACATGCTACAGTAAAGGGCAGCTGGAGCTTCCTCCATGCAAAATGACAACACGAGATAAAGAGCAATGGAAAAACAGGGATACTGCTGAAGGTGACATTACTTGAAGTGGTGATACAGAAAAAGGATTGGTGCGATCCAAGTAGATATTTCGTAGCTTAATCTAAACTGTCTCCCAAAATAGACATTCATCCTTATAAGCAAAAAGCAAAAATAGAATTTGGAAATATAGCTTAACATCCAAAAAACCTTATTAGCTTACACTGAGCTAAACAGGGGAGGAGAAGCTGTTCTTGTCAAAACATTACTTCAGAAAGTGAGTGATGCTCACCAAACATTACATTTTATGACTGGTTATCTGAAACTTTTAGTGGCAGCTTTCTATATTTTAGCAGTTATCCTTGTTACTAGGCATAACCCATAAGTTAGGCTCAGAAATTATGAATCACCTGGTAAGGCATTTTGATTTTCATCTGTATGAGCAAAATGGACTGCATGACAATCATAGGAGCTTGGGTATGATCCACAGCCAACTAAAAGATGAGATGATTTTCGAAGGCAACACAACAAAACCCTAGTTCTAAAAGGAGTTTATATTATGAAAGCTAAAAAGTAGAAAAATGGGTATTAATGAAGTCTTAATAAGTCCTTCTGAAAATGAACTGCGTTCACTTCCAGGAAAAAAAAAATGTAGTATAGACATAAAGCCAACCTAAAAATCCCACAGCAAAGTCAGGCAGACATCTGGTGCCTGGAAACCTCGTGATTCCCCATCCCTCAAATTATTAGTAGAATAACTGGACAGATTTCACAGCCAGGAATCTATGGTTAGAGACTGGGCCCTTCCAAAGTCATTTGCAGGTTCAAACATTCTTGTGCCAGCTAATCTAGGTAACAGCTTGTAGCAACAGCTTAAAACCTTATAGGGCTCTTGCCAGCATTTTGTACTCTTTGGATTTTCAAAAAGGCAGGTTTAGCCAAGCAACAAGACAGTCACTCATCAGTTTAGCATCAATTAAGCTCAAGATTCAGATTAGTTTTCTGGATCTTTCTTGTTCAAATGCCCTCTCTTCCACTCAGATAAATCTTCAAGGAACTGGTCTACAGCAGGGACCAAAAAAAGAAAGTTTGGGCTCATCATCCCAATAACAGAGGACAAACATGGGAATCATTTCTGTTTATTCCTTCCTTACAAAATGACAGCTTCCAGTCCAGCCTTCTCTGCATCATCTGCAGAACCTTCCTGCAGAATCTTCCTTTACCTAAGACTCCTCCTCTAAAGCACGCAGAGCTAGTTATTTCCTGTGTATGAATAATATACTAAAACAAGCACCCTTTTCCTCCCCTTGCCTATTACATGATTATTTCCTAAAGTATCAACTTCATTAATTTTTCCTTTCTGTAAAATTTAACAAATCAAAAGAAAATAGAATTAGCTTTAAGATCAAAACTTCATTAATTATGCTGTGAAGATACAAAACAATTTTACTTAAGTACCATACTCTTCCTTGCTATCTTATAACATTTCCAGTAACATTGGAAGAACCACTCCCAGCACTAGAAGAAAGTTCCTACCTCATATAGTTAGTTAACCCTTTGAGAAAGCTTGAGATTTTCTTCCATTTTTTTTTTTTTTACAGCATAGATCAGCCAAGAAGGAAGAAAGACTGTCAGCTTGCCTAACAGCTGAGTCTTGGCATTTTTCAGCTTTCCACAGCAAAAACATCCAATGCTATGCATACAGACTGGAAGAAGTACTCATTTGGAACAGCCCTGCTGAGAGGGACTTTGGGATTCTCCTGGATGAAAAGCTGGACATGACCTGGCAATATGCGCACACAGCCCAGAGAGCCAAAGGTGTCCTAGGCTGCATCCAGAGCAGTGTGGGCACCAGGATGAGGGAGGGGATTCTGCACTTCTCTACTCTCATGAGACCCCACCCGAAGTGCTGTGTCCAGCTCTGGGGTCCCCAGCACAAGACAAACACTGAAGCACAGCAGGTCCAAAGGAGCAGGAGGAGGAGGGCACAAAGATGATCAGAGAGCTGGAGCACCTCTCCTACAAAGACAGGCTGAGAGATGGGGTTGTTCAGCCTAGAGAAGAGACAGCTCTAGGGAGATGTTATTGCAACCTTTCAGTGCCTAAAAGCTTATTAAAAAGAGGGAGAGGGATTTTTTGCACGAGCAGATAGTGATAAGACCAAGAGGAATGGTTTTAAACTAAAAGGGGAGAGATTTAGATTAGACATTAGGAAGAAATATTTTACTGTGAGGGTGGGGAGACACTGGAATGGGGTTGACCAGAGAAGCTGTGGATGTCCCATTCCTGGAAATGTGCAAGACCAGGCTGGATGGGGCTTTGAAAAACCTGGTCTTATGGAAGATTTCCTGCCCATGGCAGAGGGGTTGGGACTAAATGATCTTTAAAGTCCTTTCCAACTCAAACCATTCTGTGATTCTATTCTAACCAGACAGACTGGTCAAAAAGCAAATAAAAGCTAATTAGACATAATCACCTAGATTCTAGAAAATTAAGTAGTGCAAGGAGGTTTTCCATGCCTAGATGAACTGGAAGGGTTTCTTTGTTTGCTCAGGAAACCTGGATTTCAAATAAGTGGTCTCTCCACTTTTTAACCTTTTTAATCCACACATTGTGAAAAGAAACCCTAATATAGATTTTTTTGTTTTGACAGTAAGTTGACTTGGTCTTTAGGAGTTCTGAAAATAAAGACATTTTCTTTTATCTGTAAAAGGAAAAAAATCTTTTCTTTGATACCACATTCTTTGATATAAAACTTTGGTGATGGAAAATCTATATGACTGAGTACTTGCACAAAGGCAGCAGCAATTAATAACACCTCTGAACAGAACAAGAAGCAGTGGCAAGTAGGGAAGCAAAAAAAAAAAAAAGACTGCATTTTGGCTCTGTATGACTTGTTCTCTATAGAAAACAGAATCTGCTGTAATGAAGTCCTTTAAAACTAGAGAAATCACAACAAAACAGACAACAAAGAGTGGCCATTTACATGATGCCAGAGAGAGCTGAGAGAAGTGGCCACAATGACCACCAAGAATCTGCACTGGGGAAGAGGGACCCCAGTGTGATACTGTCAGACCTGTGGAGTGGGAGGTTTCCCTGTTTCATTGATATGAAAACTGGGCTGGGGACAGAGAAAAGCAAGGATCACATTGTGATTTCTTTCTAGCTGTGGAAAGTACCTGAGAAATAACGCAACAGATACTAAGGCAGACTTGTGCATACCTGCAGCCTGCAAATCAGCATTTCTTTTCAGGGTCTGCTCCAGAACTCCTGCCTTATATAGGAAACAGTTACATGACCCTCACTTAAAGCTGCAGAAAGCAGAGGAGGAAAGATAAGGTGCATTACACAGGCACAACCAAAATAAGCCAAGTGTTGTAACAGCCTGAAGAGCTTACCACCCCACTTTCTCATCAAGTAGTGAAGTGCAGGGCAGAGCATTTAGCAATCTGGAATTAGAAGGCTTTTTTCTTTCATTTTAACTTGAGGAAATAGACTTAAAAGAAAACTGCAGTCAGGGCAGTCTCAGGAGTGCTATTTTTTGAGGGTGGGTGTTGCTGCTGCTATTCTTTTTAAATTAAAAGAGCACTAAAAAAGCTGATGATTCAAGAGTTCCCTCACAGTCAGTAGTCTACTCTCAAGCTGATCTTCCCAGCTGTTACTGTATTAACACCTATATAGATATTGTATTTTATTTTCTGGACAACACACTTCAAGCCTTAATTTTTTTGCAATTTGTTTCTGCCAAAACTCTTGGTTTAGTGATATTATTTTGCCCCCTCTATCCCTTGTTTCTAAATGAAATATCTTTATTTCTGCCCTAAGCCAGTAGTTTAACAGTAAAAGCATATTTCTACTTCTTGCCCTTCAAAAGAATGAGACACAGGAACCCATTCCCAGGAGGGAACGAGGAAAAAGGCAAGTTTAATAGAACTGAAAAAGGAGCCTGGAGGTCAATGAAAGTCTCCATGGGAATTTATTAATACAATCAGTTGTCCACTCTTATTTTTTGCTTTATTAATAGCACATTTAGCTTAGACCATCTCCTTAAAAAAGTTTAAAAAACTCAATTTATCTAGTGCCCTAAAATATTCCTCTCACTTTTTAAAAATCAGATGCTGTTAGCATAAGAGCTTCATTAAAAATAAAAGGAAAAAAAGTTAAAATAGTGATGAGGTCCACATTTAAACAGATTATAAAAACCTGCTTTGAAATCAATATAATTTTAGCACAGCTCAGCTGAATTCCAAAACCTAGAGAGAAGAAAAATCAAAAAGTCACTGTAGGTTAAAGTGCTTTAACTTTGGCTTCCTAAAAACAGAACAGCACCAACAGTGGATATATAGTTGACAGGCAGCACAGCAAAACAGAGAGTAGCTGAAAATAGTATGTCTTAAGAAACTGCTTCAACTTTTTTATTTTAAGGAAAGCATTTGAACTTGAGCACAAAGTTGAGTTTCACTGAAGACAGAATGACAGATACACACAAATATTTCTCTGAGCTGCAGCCTAAGATCACACCTTATCTCAAGGTACTAACTAATTGTCCTGGGTTAGGCCAGAGGGGTAAAAATCTAGGAAGTGATCTGTGCTGCAGGAATGCAGGAAGGAATACAACTTCCTTCCTGCGAGAGAGAGAGAGCCAATAATCAGGTAGTTTTAAAAATTGATAGGTAAGTAAACCAATTAAAAAGTTGGTCCGCCTTCAAGGAAAAAAAACCATATATAAGCAGAGACTCTCTGACGCTCTTCCTCTTTGGACCTGCTGCTGCTGTGTAGAGGGGAGCAGCTCCTGCTTCTCTCGCTGGTAAGGCCCAAGCGCTTCCCCCCCCCCCCCCTGCCCCTCCAAAGGAGGGATGGGGCGGGGGGGGAAGGGAGGTTTTACGGCAGCCGTGCCGCTGCAGCCGGGCAGGCATGGGGGAGGAAACGATTGGAATTCTCAGCAGATCCAGCTCAGCCGGTGTGTCAGCTACACAAGAGGGAGAGCAGGGCCAGGCAAGGACCGGGCCGGACTCCATCCAGCTCGGGCCAGGCCCTGCCCTGTCACCCCGGGCCCAGATGGCCCCACCAGGCCGAGCCAGCTTGGCAGAGCCAGGCAGAGAGACTCTTGAGAGCGTCTGGCATCCAGCTCGGACCTGTTCAAGCAGCCCGGCAAAGAGCACGTGATCCTCACACTGCCGGAGAGAGAGAGACAGAGATTAACTCTCTCCATGCCTGGACTAAACTCACAGACACCCATCCTTCCTCGCAGAGAGAGGAACGAGTGAGGACATCTACATAGTGCAGCGCAGAGACTTTACAGTCAGTGAGGAAAGCAGAACTGATACCTAGAGGGAGGTGCATGGGAAGTTGCTTCAAGAGTGAGCCGAAAACTCTTTTGGAGAACCATGGTTGGGGACTGAGCTAATAAATTCTCTGTAATATATGAAGATATAGTCCAAAGGGGGATGTGAAGTTCTTATTGCAGCCAATGAACTGAAATACCTAAGTACAGACAAGTAAGTGTTGAAAAAAGTACAGCCTGATGAGAAACTAGAACCAAGAGAGAGGAGAGGCTGTGACTCAGAGCCCTGGTCCCGGGGAGAATGCTAGAGAACCTGAGTTGTCAGGAGAACCTGTGCTGCTAAGCACAGAAGAAGGGATTTTTCTTTGTTGCTGCAATTGAACTGGGCATCCTTAAAACAGGTACCCTGTGGACTGTTCATAACCCACCATAGTAGCTGTGGGAAGGCTACTGGTGTGGGAGAGATCCACCATTAAGTTGGACTTTGCTCCGGGCGGCAGTTAATGGTGAGGCAGAAGACCCATAAAAACTGTATTTTTTCTTACAGAAGATCTATGGTGTAAGCAAAAGAAACTTCTCTCCCTAAATGAACTGGAACAAAAGCTGTTTCTGAGGTGGTAAACTGACTGGAAGTCAAAGTGTTGTCTTTTGTATGTTGTCAGGGAGAATGAAATGGAGAGTGGGGAAAGAGGGGTAGTCTGAAGAGTTTGTTCTAGATTTTTTTTCTTGAGGTTTTTTTTTTCTTTTTTCCCTTTGTCTTAGATATATTAATAAAACTTCTTTGTACTTTATAAAGTTTGAGCCTGCTTTGCCTACTCCTAATCCTTATCTCACAACAAGCAATCAAGTAAATTTAAGTAAGTGTGCTAGCATTTAGCCACAAACCTGAATAAGCAAACTAAAACCACTACACTAATTTACTACATTTTAGTATTAACCATCTTCTATCAGAAACACCAAGGGCTCTAAGGCAACCATTACCACACAACAACACTACGTTTTTCAGCATAGAGGGCTAACCACATCCTGGGAGGAGGAGCAAGAGCATTGTCAGAAGGTCAAGGAAACATTTCTTCCTCTCTGCCCAGCAGCTGCAAGCCTCACAGCAGGAGCTGCACATCACAGTTCTGCCTGAGCCTGGAGCAGAACCACCAAGGTGGATGGGCTGGAGCACATGACATATAACCAGATGCTGAATCAATTGGGATTGTTCCACTTTGAAAGAGAAGGTAAAGGGAAAAGGTTCTGCTGTCGACAGATATCTAGCAGAGGGGCAAGGAGAAAACAGACCCAGACTCCTCAGAGGTGTGCAAGGGTAAGGACAAAAGGCAACAAGTAAGTTGGGATGCAGAAAATTTGGAGCAGGTGTGGTCTGTTTGTCTTGTAACATGGAAATGAAAAAACACAGAAAGAGAGATGCAGACAGGTCATGGTCAAAAACTTCACTGATAAAGTTCCTGCACAACCTGCTCTAATTTATTCTGTTTTGATTAGGGATTGGATTAGAGAACCTTCAGAGATCATCCACAAGATTCTTACATAAAACATACAGTATTATTAAGATCTGTGATGGTACTAGTTATTATAACCAGTATTAATGAAAAAGTAAGTTTGGCACTTTTCATGGTTATCTTAAACAACAGTGACTAAAAAGGATCCTTACATACAAATCCTGTAAAACTCAGTCATCTCCATACTGCGAACAGCTGATGCCTTGCAATTTCAGTACGAGGCTTCATTAATCAAGAACCTGTCAGTCACACTTGACTGACAGCTTTTACCCTGAATTTATAACCTCTGCAGAAGATACAGATCAATATTGAAAACAGCAAGTGTAGAATACTAAACTGATGACTTTCATAACTGGAATGAAATATGACAAAGAAATAAAGGAGAGCTTATTTACTCTTTTCAATATATAAAAGGGGCTTATGAGATAGATAGGGAGAGACACTGTACCAGGGTCTGCAGTGAAAGGACAAGAGGTGATGGTTTTAAACTAAAAGAGGGTAAATTCTATTGGATATAAGAAATTAATTGTTTACTATTAGGGTGGTGAGGCAGTGGAACAGGTTGCCCAGAAAAGCTGTGGATAACCCATCCCTGGCAGTGTTCAAGGACAGGTTGGATGTGGGGTTGAACAACCTGGTCTAGTGGAAGGTATCCCTGCACATGGCAGGGGTTTGGAACTTGACCATCTCTAAAGGTCCCTTCCAACCCAAACCATTCTATGATTGTTAAGTGCTGTACAGAGGGAGTTCTAGTCCCCTTTGCTTTCTCATCCTCATCTCAAAATAAGGAATATGGTAGAAATAGAGAAAGATCATTAATAAATACTCATAATGGGCAGTTCAAGGTCTCTCATGTACTATGGAATAAATCTGCAAGCAATCTTCATGAAAGGCAAATAGTCTTACATGAAGTGAAAAGCTTTTTTACCATTTTCAGCATAATGAAGACAATGGTATTGCCTAAATGCCATGTTTACTAGCAATTTCCTTACAAGTTTAAAATATTTTAAAAGGCAATTCTTTAAAAAGCTGCTGGAAGTCCAGCAGAGTGTAAGATAATAATCTCTTTCCCCAGTTAAGTACACACTACAAGGTAGACACATGCAGGGAAAGGCCTTTTCATTGCTTGTCTACAGCCTTACAGATCTAGCAGATAGAAAGGAAGATCATAAAGATTGTATTAAATTATTTAGAGACCTGAAACCCATTTTTCAAGAAGATACAGGAATTCTGAGACATTTCCTTGTAATTTCAGTGAAGTAGATTTTTATGCTGCTTTTAAACCCTTTTCAAATTAAGCATTATCTAAAAGAAATTACACTACCTGAAGTCAAACATGGTGCAGACAAGCTTCAAACAACACTCTTCAACATCCCAGTGGAACTATGTGGTCAGCAAATAGTGGTTACCAAATAGCATTTCAGAGTCCCAAGAAGCTCATGGTTTTTCTAGATTTGAAGGAAAAAATACCACTGGCATAACTGAAATTTCAGATAACTGTTTTGGTTTCAGGGCAAATTGTAGATTTCCCACCCATGATGAGCCATGAAGATTACCTGTGATGCAGAGAAGGGACAGAATTTTACCCAGATATGCATATCCTCTACAATGCACAGGAGCTACTTTTCCAGGATGTTTAACTACTTTCCAGAGGCAAAGCAACTTATTATGTAAAACAGATATTTGAAGGATAAGCACCAAAACAAACAGAAAAAAAATCAAGTCCTAGGTCCTGTTTAACTAAAAAAAGGGAGGGGGCAATTACTTCACTTAGATTTTGTCAGGCTGCAGAGACTGATGAATGTAAGGGCATCAGTAAAACTGCTTCATATCACCAGTGAGTTACAACAGCCTGGTTGGCACTGGATTGGGTCAGGAAAAAATGGAAGTTAATTTTCAGTGTCAGATATAAGAAGCATCTGCATCTTTCTATGGATACTAGGAAAATATTTTCATGTTTCTCAGCAAAAGCATCATTGCCTAAGTCTGCCTCCTGCCAGCTGTCACCAACCTTTTGAGCAGGCTGAAAGCAAAAATACTTGTAACTTGTAAACAAAAACATGGGAAATCAAAGCTGGAGGAAAGCTGTGGAATTCAGGCCACCTATGTTTTAGAGTGGATTTCCAAATACCTCCATTCACTGACCCTGTATTTGCTGGCTTTCTCTGAGCTGTCACTTAATCACTGAGAGAAATCACCACTGCTGATCATACAGGCTCTGATGCTAATCTGAGAAGCTAATTCACTTCCATTCTCCACCTATATACACCTTTATGCACTTTGTTCAACAGCCAGGTTGAAGACACCAGCAGACAAGCACTGAAGAAGGAAAAAGCAAAATATGTCTGCAGTCATAAATGGATTTCATTGCAGAGATAACTACCAGCCAACAAATGCATGCAGGAATCACTGTTCATGTACCTTAACATTCATCTGAAGGGAATGGTGGATGTTTAAAATCAAATATAGTAAAACTTGCAGAGTAACACTGAGACACAATTTGATCTCTGCATATGACACACTAAACTACAAGCAAGCTACAAGAAAAGTTTAGCCATTGCATGGTAACTTGGAGATGAATTCCACCACAAAGGAAAGTAATTCCCTTAGGTACAGCAAATACTATGAAATTCTCCCATCCTTGGGGAAGTGCTAAATTGGATTGGGGTAAAAGGAGGATACACATAATCCCTGCACTCAATTATCTTTCAGGTAACAACATGCTTGTACACTAAACAACACAATGCATTTTAACACAGAGGATCACTCATTTGTGAAAATAATTAATTCCTCTGGGCATTACACAGTTTAGGAAGCAGTATGACTGTGTGCATCTCAGCAAGTAAGGCAGTGCAGTAGCAGGGATCACCAGAACAAAGTTGTTAGCAGCTGAGGTCCCTAGATGTCCGTGACATGGGATTTTTAGGTTTTATGTCTAACTAGATTCAGCCCAGTCCCCTAAGCGGAACATTGCCATGCATGGACTGTTAGAAGCTGCCCCAAGACTCTATCATTGATTTAAATCTTCACATCTCCAAAAGAGTCTGAGCACATTGAATGAATCCCTGGAGCAGACCTGTGGTTTAACATCCCCTGGACAAAATTACTCCATGGGAAGTGACACTTTTTGATCTGATCAAAAAGTATGTGGGGATGACAATGGGAGATGGGAAGAGACTCACTGCAGAGCTATGTTGCTGCTCAGAGCCAAAATGTTAATGCAGATGCAGTCAATGCATCTTCTACTGATAGCAGCTGGAATGATTCTGTACAAACCACACTAGGAAAAAAGCAATCATAAGCTGCTCATATGAACCATTACAATTTAATTAAAATTAGTACAAATATAGGACAAAATTAATTCGATATTTTGTAACATTAGCATGATGTATTCAATCATGCAGCAGCTCCCTGGAGGTCTGAGTTTTGGGGGTTTTTTTCCTGTCTTTTTTTAGTTTCCTCCTCATTACTAGCTTTGCATGTTCAGGGTAAAACCTGAGAGCCACCTCATGTCCTTCACCATTACTGTTGATAGCTTTTGACAAGAAACAGAAGAACACTTTTTTCTGCAAAATATTTTTTTTTTTTTGCAAAAGAATTGTAAGGTCCTATTCCCCCTACTAGGGCTGCACATCTTTTTAAACAAGCCTAGTAAATAGTGATAGAACACATGGGTTGGGAGAGCAACAGCAGAAAAATAAAGGCAAGTTCTGAGAGCTGGTTGTTCTATGCCCTCTTCTTTCATCCTTCATTTTCAGGGACAACCAACATCCAATTAGGGAAAAATAGTTTATAATTTTAGTATAGATTCCTCAGGAGAGGTCTGGCAAGGTTGAATAAATTGGCTTTTACTTTTTAAAATCAGTTTAAAGAAGTGTTTGCCATGTTGCTACTGAAAGCTTTTGGAAACAGAAAGTATGCTTTCAATTGAAAGAAAAATATTTTCCAATGGGAACACATTTAGGTACACATTATTGTTACAAAGCCAGAAACAATGTGAACACTGAAGAGATTAGCATATCAATGTTACTGCAATGTGTCTTGATAGTCCCAGCTCCAGGGAAGACCACCATTTTAGTACATTTTAAATGTGATAGTTTCAGATACAAGCCTTCACATCAAATACAAATTATTCTACTTTCTCCTTCTCAGTGATGACACCAGATTTTCTTCTGTCAGACCTGCATACACATTCTGACTATTTAAATGCAGGTCTCAAGGCAGGCATCCCACCTTTGCTCTCCCCTGCAGCATCCCAGCTTCATTCCAGCTCACCTCCCCCTTCCCAACTGCACCTTGCAGACCACTGGCCATTTCACAGCAGCTCATGAGGCCTTAGTTCTTGTGTGTCTCATGCCTCCCTCACCAGTCAGTGCTTAGAAATACCACAGGAAAGGAGATTCTCTATTGCCTTTAGATAATGATGACTTCAATTGTCAACAACTGACTGAAGATGACATTCTTTTAAGTTTTTTCATATTGCAAATCATCCTTTGCAGTATTGAGAAAATCCCATAAAAGCTCTCAAGAAGCTGAGCAAGAGCCAGGACTGAACAGGGACAAAACAAAGCAGAAAATTGTGCTTTAAAGAGGTAGTTTTGAAGAAAACTTTGCTGCTGTCACATGAGAGGGATTACAAGAAAGTGTTTACTTGTGCCACAAAAACACAACTGATTCTCCCACATTGACTCAAGGTATATCAGGGCATTTACAGCTGCTGCTTCCAGGTACTTTGCAGACTTTTGAAGATGACATGCTGGTACTTTCACTTCTAGACCAGATGTGACCTTTGAAGATGTCATAAATGAATCAGTCAATTTTATAATTAAAGATAATTTATTAAATAATCAAAGTATAAAGTTTGAAAAAGCCACAAGCAAAAGCAGTGCCGAGCCGGGCGATCGGCACTGGGTGAACTGAGTTCGGACACTGTCCGTCCTGAATCCCTCTAGTTCACAAAAGCTGTTTCTATGGGGTATCTTTTTATACTTTTTTTGGCTTTGTTAATCTCATCCTTTTTAGCATATTCATGTAGTTTTTCTTGTCTTGCTGGAGTTTGGCAACAGTTCCTGGAATCAGTAGATGTATATCTTTTGCTGCTGGAATAAGCTCTTTGGCGACGCATATTGTATATGCATATGGAATGCATATCGCTGGAGCCTTGCCAGATGGAAAATCCTCCGGAATACCCTTCTTTGGAATGCATATGGAATGCACCTCACTGGGGTCCATTCAGAAAAAAAACTTTTGAAATGTATATTTTTGGCGGCTACATGTCCTGGAATTTGCATTTTCCCTCAGCTTCAGAAAAAAATGCTGTAATCTTTAATTTTTAGCACGAATTACTTTGCAACATAAACTACAAAGATGACATGCTGGTTCTTTCACTTCTAGACCAGATGTGACAGCATCCAGCAGCAGCTTGGGTGTCATGGAGTAATCGCTGTTAAGAATTCCCAGTGTAGAGGGAGGGGGTGGAGTCGGAAATGAAGTAGCCAGCATAAACTCCGCCTACCAAATGAACTCATAAAACCAAGAAAGCACCTGAAGAGACCCTCTTTGAAGCTTCCGGTTTGCTGAAGAAAGAAGTCGCTCTCCCTCTCCGCGCCAGAGCTGGGTAAGGTCTCCCCAGGCCACATGGCCTGGGACTACCAACCAGCATGGCGCGGGGAGGGGGAGGAGAGAGAGAGAACTCAAGCTGTTTCATTCTGCTGTCTCTGACTAAAGAACTTCGCCAGCTCTGCTCGCCTAGTTTGGGCCAGGCCGATCGCTTCTCCGCGGCGCAGCCCAGCGGGAAGACAGTTTTAGGTCAGGCCCCGTAGATTTCGGGAGCTCCCTTCCCCACCCGGTTAGCTCCGCAGTGAACTCGGCATGAGACAGAGAGAGAGAGGACTCAGACTGGGCTCCTCCCGTGGAGCTCGGACATGAATCCCGCCGGGCGGCCCCGCGTGGCTCAGCACAGAAAGGAGACTTAGACCAGCTCTCTGCAGCACAGGTGCAGTCTCGCCGGGCTCCCACAACTAAAACGCAGCTTGGATGGGGAGACAGCACAAACAGACTCCTTTTCTCGGGTTCAGGAACGGACTTATAACATTCAAACCACGCGGGCAAAAGCCACGTGACTATTGCCCAGCCAAAAAGACAAATTAACTGTTTCTTTCTAACATCAGAATGGGACTTTGGGGGTATTCATTTTTTCTCCCCACACAGAAGGAGCACAGAAATGAAGGCACCTACGAAAGGTACAACATAAAGACTTTGAGTTAATGAATATAACTAAGCTTATTTCCAAAGAAGGAAGAGATGAGGAGTGCTTTACTGCTGAAAGTTCTTTTGTAAAAACATGTTGATCAAGCTAGCTGTAATACACCCTGTAATATATGAATAATGGTCTAAAAGAAGTGAGAAAAAGGGAATATAATGTTTTAAGTTATAAGCAGTAGACTGAGACTTTTGTGTATTAAAATCTTTCTTTCCTTGCCCCAGGAAAACAGTAAAAGAAGACTTGTGTTGCTGATGATAAAGTAAGGGGATGTTGTTGTCACTGTAATAGAAACATTTGCTCTCAAAAGAACACCTCAATGACCATCATATGTCCATTGGTGTAGCCCTGGGAAAGCTACTGAAATGGGAGGGGGTCTAGAAAAGCAAATGCCTCCCTTCAAAGAGAGGATTGCTTACTAGAAAGCTAATAACCATAGAAACTGTGTTTCCTATGGGAGTCAACATGATAAAACAAAAGAAAGCTTCTCTCTCTACATAAATTAAGAAAACTGTGAAGTTCTAGAGGTGGTAGATTAACAATAAGTTGAAGTGTTACCTTTTGTATGGTCAACAAGAAAGTAAATAAGAAAGGGAGGGAAGGGAAAAGAGTGTTCTGAAAAGTTGTGTTGATGCCTAATTATTATTCCTGTTTTACATCTGTTAATAAAATTCCTTTTTGTACTCCTTAAAGTATAAACCTGCTTTTGCCTACTATTAATCCTTATCTCACAACAAAATCAAATTCCCAAACCTCGAAACCGCAACATTGGGTCGCTCTGTGTATTGGGGGCAGCAGCTGGGAGACAAGGTGATGCAGGTGACAGTGAAACCCATGTGACTGAATGAAGCATTTTGCAGAAACACAACACACTACATTCTACATGTTTAAAACAACATGAAAATGGAAGTGGTCCAATATCACTTATGATTACAAAAAAGCACACAAGTTTCCCATGAAAAATACTGAGGCTAGGCTGTAGGTCACCACCCACAATAGACAATGAGAGACACCAGAAAGAAGTGGGATCCAAGAAGATTTCTATCAGCAAGAAACACCTAAAATTCATAAAAACAACAAATCCTCTTAAAAAAAACCAGATCCTCTACAAAAGGATCTAGGGAGGCAGCAGCTTGTGGGAGAGAAATGATCCAGAGGCATAATCCCACACACATACCAGCAAAGGATATCAGCACATGTTGCCCTTACTGGAAAATGACACAGAAGGGTAGATCTGGTTCCTGGAAGCTCTGCAGCTGAGTCAGGCAACTGCTCTTTCCTCTGTGCTTTCTACAGATGGCCTGCAGTGACAGTGCCATCCTGTGCCACTGCCAAGCCAACTGTTTACCTCAAAACCACCCAACAACCCTCTGCCATACGCCTCACTGTCTCGGTTTGAAAGACAGGCGTCTGCTAAGGAAGGCAGGAGCCTCCCTTGGAATGGAAAACTTTAACCCCTCTCCCTCTGAATTATTATAAATTTGAAATCAAGGGGCTCTCAGGCAAAGATACGGGAATAGGAATAACAGATCTTTACTAATACCTAAAACAAAGCTAACAAACAACAACAACGATGTCATTAACCAACAAACAGAACCAGAAACCCAGTGACAGCCTGCTTGGCCTCAGGCACCTTTCCCTTTTGGTGCAGTTCCAGTCACAGTCTGCAGGGGGTGCTGGTGGTTCCTGGTGGGCAGGGCAGGTGCGATGGTTCCTCCACGGCTGCAGGGGGTGCTCTGGTGCAAGCTCAGGTAGCACATGGCAACGGTGGCCAGGCCCGGGGCAGGGAGGGATGGAAGAAAGGCTTTGTTTCACAAACCCTCAAGGGGGCGGCTGGTGTCAGTGCCGCAGCAGGACCCTCGGAAACAGTGAGCTGGGACAGCAGGAGGTCTCGGTGGGCAGGGGGAGCACAGTTACAGCGTAGCAAGAACTCAGAGTGGTGCCGAAGGAGTGGGGTAGTGGGGAGAGACGGGCCGGTGGCAGGTCGGCTCCCTGGCAGGGCAGGGAGAAAACTCACAGCAGAAAGAAAAGCAGCTCCATGCTGGTTTCTCAGTGGCCGTGGATTCCCTTCTGCAAACAGCAGCTCCAGCTGTCCGGCTCCGAGAGTCCCGAGCGAGAGAGTGAGCCCTTGCCCTGCTCTCGCTTTTGCCAGTCCCAAAATCTTGCGTTGTCCCTGCCCCCTGAGAGAAACTTCCCCCGCCCTGTGAAGTAGAAAGCCCTGGCCACATGCCTTTGTTACCTTAAGCACCCAGCCATCAGTTCCCCAGCAACCCATGGGAGAAAAAATTCCTCAAGAGAAAAAAACAAAAAAAACCCCAAATCCAAACCCCAACACTCACATGTGCTCAAGTCTTCCACCAGCACCCACCACAGAAAACACAGTATTTTATGGATGATGTGCAAGCCTCCAAAGATGTGATACATGATGCTATTTATTATAAGAAGAGAGTCTGAGTACTTTTTTGACACTGTTTATTCCAGATAATTCACTCTGTAAACTAACCTGTGAGCACAGCTAGATAAAACTGAAGTAAAGTCAACCCCCATGCTACAGTAAAAGAATTCAGATTTCAAACAAGTGACCTTCCTCAGTGAAGGACAGCAACTCAATTCTGTGATTGAAAGAGCAGTATTTCACTTCACCATTCATGTCTGATAGATGGTATTGTGTATTGGGTCTGACTGGGGTAAAGCTCACAGGCCTTACACTGCTGTACTTTGCTTTGGTAGCTGGCGTTGATAACAGAGCAGTGTTTTGGCTACTGCCAAGCTGTGCTGTCCCTCTGACATTCCTTCCCCCACTGAAGGGGATGGGGGTGGGCAAGATCCTGGGAGGGGACACCAGCAGGTCAGCTGACCCCAGTCAGCCAAAGGGATATTCCATACCATATGACATCAGATCAGATATATAAGGGAAGGGAGAGAGGAGGAGGAGGAGGCACTCAGGGCTGGTCCATGTTTGCCTCCTTGAACAACCGTCATGTGTGCTGAAGCCCTGCTTCCCAGAAAGTGTCCGGACATTGCTGCTGATGGGAAGTAGAGATTGATTGTTTTCCCTTCTTGCTCTTGCGCGCGCAACTTTCAACTTGCTTGTTCTATTTTTTCTCCCCGCTGTAATAAAACTGCCTTTTCTTACCCTGATAGTTTTTTTCAATATTATCCTCTCCCCTCTCCCAGTGGGAGAGGGAGTGATAGAGTGACTGAGTGGGCACCTGGCACCTAGCTGGGGTCAACCCATGACATATTGCAATGACTGATTTAAAATGGGAGGCTTTTCTATTCTCAGTGAACAAAGACAATCATCACAAATGTCACCTACATGACACACTTCTTCCCAGGTCTCAGGCAGAGAGAAGCTCTCAAAAGCAGCTAATATGACATAACAATAGCAAAACCATATAGTTGTGTGTAGAAAAGAGACATCAACACTTGAGTAACCATTTCAGACTGCCAGCGTGCCCTTGCATTTGTACAAGGTGACACTGAACCGTCCTGACTCTTCAGCCAAGGAAGCTCTCCTAACACACAGCTGTAGGAGAACAAGGCCCTGACTCTGCATTTGTTACCCAATTCCAACATGTAAACCAGGTCTCTTAACACCTGTCCTAACACTACACTCTACTTATTCTAAACTCCTCCAAAAGTCCAGGTATTTGCTTTATAATCTCAAAGTTCATCAATGACACTAAGTCCCTGTGACATGACACTACAAGGACCAACTGCAAGATTTTACAGATTACAAATGTTCTACAAATGTACTGTACAACTTTAAACAAGAAAAGTCTTTACACTAAAATCAAAATAAGTTATTCCAGTCTCAAGCACTATGATACAGATCTAACATCTGTGCCTCCACCATCTTCCCTTATTTTACAAGGATGGAAACAAATATTTAAGAAGGTAATAAACACATCAATCTACCACTGAAACAATGAATTTTGACTGTTCACATTTAGTATATGCTGGAAGGCAAGTCTCAAAGACATGCAGATACTAAAGAGCTGAAAAACAAAACAAACTACATCACGATAATAACTTTTCAGTTAATAAAAGGAGCACAAATGTTTGTTTCTTTTTGCTTGCTCTTGATTTCTCAAAGAGCACCACTGTGATACCAGCGGTTTGGCATCAAAGAAAAAGGTAAACTGAATAAATGCAAGAGTTTTCAGAATGAACTATACAAATAATTCAGTTACTTCTTGAAGTGCACTTCATATTTTATGTATAAAAGAAGAAAAAGCCCATATACTGTATTTTAAAAGTGTTTTCCTTGCATTCAGTGCACATACTAAATTTCAAGAATTGAAGAAAAGTAAATTTTACCTGGAAATGTATACAAATATGTATTCAGAATGAACATTTCAGCCATCCCTCCTAGGTATACCAAAGAAGAGCATCTGATAGTCTTGCTTGCTCCAGAAGTAATAAATCTTTCTGGACATGGATAGCCCAAACAAAGGCTTGAACAGAAAGATTCATTAAATAACCTCGTGAGGGGGAAAGAAGAGCAGTGCCATTAAAACTACACTTTTAACATGTGAGAAAGCACTTCCCTTCTCCCTGGTCTTTTTCAGAGTCTGGTTGTTCATACTTAGTGATTACTGAGACAGTGATTACTGAGTTATTGAGGAAACTTCAGCTGTGGCTTCTGCAAGCCCAAGTTTTTTCTTCCATTATGGCAACACTGTCACAGCCTGTGCAAAGTGCCCAGACTGATCCTTTGGGAAGTATGCTAACTCGGGGTAGGACACTGTTGAGATGCACCACCATATCACTCATGCACAAATGGTGCACTCCACTAAATGGAAACTTTCACTGAAAATGCTACCTGATGGCATAATGCTATCACAGAAAGCATCAAACAACCAACCTAAATGCAGAGGTGATCACTACTTCCTGCTAACACAGGGGCAAAGTTTAACACATTGTTCTCAATGACTAATGCACAAGACTCTGTACCCTTCTGGATGTGACATCTCTAGTAAACAAGCTATAAAATAAAAGAAAATTCACTTAGGGTAGGCTGACATGACAGATACAGACCAAAAGTAAGCGTGGGCAAAATTTGGAGTTCTGATTTTCCTATGGTACAGCCAAACTCGCAAACCTGCAGTTGCGAGTAGCAAGTCTCAGTTCAATTTTTCCTAATCATGCCTTGCAGATACCTATTCATTAGTCATTGCTACTGAAGCAGTAAAAGAAACAAGCAATACCTATCCTGACAAAGTATCACAAGAATTAAAGAAATCAAAAGCCAATGGCAAATCTCAAGAAATAATAAAAACAGGTTAGAGAAATGAAGAAAATATGAACAAACTAAAAGTGATAGGGCAACGAGCATTCCTTAGAGCTCATCATTCAGGTCTGTACTTCAAACACACATCAGGGATTAATTTGTGACTACTGTTTTGACTAGAAAGCCTTTTATACAAATTACATTTCACCTTGGAACCAGTCAAGATGTAATGCAAGTGATTCTCTGCATCTGTCTTTGGGGATGCATTGACCTAGTTAGCTATCTAATGCAATTTTTGGCAATTGCTTCTTAATTTTTTTTCTTTGTGTTGTTTAGTATTAATTTTTAAAGAGACTGTAAGAGTGCTACTGTGTCTTTGCATGGCAGCTCAGCTGACACAGCACAGGAACAGGCTCCACTGATGGTGCTGGGTTTCTAAAACACTTGAGAAGAGCATTACAGCACCCTAAGCTTGTGAAAGCGCATATGACAAACCATCAGCTCCAGATGCAACAGTAAACCCAGCCAAGGCAGATGTATGAGACAGCCCCTGTTCCACTCCATCTGGTTGTTTCAGACTTGTGTGAGACCTACAGACCACAGAGAAATCCCCCACACACAGCATCAAGGAACCGACCAGAACACGGAGGGAATTTGTTGTAGTTTCACCTGCACAGACATTACCTGTCTTGGTTTGAAAGACAGGTGTCTGTTAAGGAAGGCAGGAACCTCCCTTGGAATGGATAACTGTAACCCCTCTCCCTCCAAATTATTATAAATTTGAAATCAAGAGGCTCTCAGGCAAAGATATGGGAATAGGAATAACAGTTCTTCACTAATATTTAAAACAAAGCTAACAAATAACAACAGCTATGGCATTAACCAACAAGCAGAACCAGAAACCCAATGGCAGCCTGCTTGGCTTCAGGCACCTTTTCCCCTTTGGTGCAGTTCCAGTCACAGCCAGCAGCGGAGTGCTCTGGCTGCAGTGGTTCCCCGGTGGCTGCAGGGGGCGCTCCGGCGTGAGCTCAGGCAGCACACGGCAATGGCGGCTTCGCGAGGCAGGGACGGATGGAGGAGAGCCTTTGTTCCACAGACCCTCGGGGGCCAGCTGGTGTCGGTGCCGCAGCAGGATCCTCGGACATAGCAAGCTGGGACGGCAAGAGGTCACGACATGCAGGGGGAGCCCCGCTACAGTGTAGCGAAAAACTCAGAGCGGCGTGGAGGAGCGGGAGAGAGACAGGCTGGTGGCAGGCAGCTCCCGATGGGGCAGAGGGAAAAGACTCACAGCAGACAGACCGGCAGCTCCGTGCTGGCTTCTCAGTGGCCATGGGTTCAGCAGACAGCAGCTCCAACCGTCCAGCTCTGAGGGTCCCGAGCAAAAGAGCGACCTCCCCCTGCCCTTGCTTTTTCAGTCTATAAAATCTCGAGATGTCAGGCCCTGCTTCCATGAGAGTGATTCTCCTTTACTTTGCCAAGGAGAATGGCCCTAGCCTTGGTGCTTTGTTCTCTTAAGTACTCAGTCATTAGCTCAGTCATTAGTCTCTTAGCAACCCATGGGAGAAAAATTCCTGAGGAAAAAAAAACTAGATCCAAACTCCAACATTCTCCACCCCGAATTTTTTCCCATGCAAACACCTTACATCAAATTTAAACCTTCAAAGTATATACATACATGCAGATACAGATACACGCACGGTGTCATAGGTAGTTCACTCTAAAACAAGATCTCCTTGACGTATGCATCGCGTCTCCCCATTTCTTTGCATCACCCACAAGGTGCAGCCTGGTCCCTGAGCAAAGACAACACCATGGATGGGATTGTTTTTGCTTGAGGCAGAGTTAACCCAAACAGTCTTTCCCAGCATACCTCTCATGTGTACTACTGGAACCTTATCTCCATCTGTTGTTCGCAAGGGGTCAGAGTGGGCAGGCCCTGCTCGGTTGGAGGAGCTTTGGGTGTTCACTAACCATGTGGCCTTTGCTAAATTAGTCTCCCAGTTCTTGAACGTCCCCCCACCCAGTGCTTCCAAGGTGGTTTTAAGCAGGCTATTGTACCGTTAAACTTTCCCAGCTGCTGGTGCATGATAAGGGATATGGTACACTCACTCGATGCCGTGTTCTCTACCCCAGGTGTTTATAAGGCTATTTTTGAAATGAGTCTCATTGTCGGATTCAATTCTCGCAGGAGTACCATGTCTTTAAAGAACTTGTTTTTCAAGGCCCAGGATGGTGTTTCGGGCAGTGGCATGATGTTGCGGTGATTCAGAACCAGAGGACTTCCGGACAGGTTCCACAGACAGAGGGTTTCCCCCGGAGCACCCAGGGGCAGCGGTTGGACCACCAGTCCACGGACCCCAAGCTCCTGCTATTGGTTCCTTGACTTGTCCATTATGTATTTCCATTCTGGGAAATTCCCTGTCATTCCCTTGTCCGTTCGTTGTTCTCTCTGTTCCCCTCCCCTCCCTAAACCCCATTTGATCATCTACCCCAGCCCCTCCCCTGGATTGCCCCCTGCCCTCATCCTATTGGGTGTTGTTCCTCCCTTAAATACCGATGTAATAAGCTGTTCTTGGCTCTTGGTCGATGTGCTCCCTTTGGAGGCAATAAACCTACCAAAATCACATACCAAGAGACCTCCTTCTCTGGTAGTTCTTTGCAGTCTCATCAAGCTCCGGGGGCAACACCTCCCCGGACCGAAATGCGGACCAGCTGTGCCCGCAGTAGGCACTCCGAGGAAGTCTTCCAGATCGTGAACGACTTCCTAGGGTAGCGCTAGGACTCCACTGCCGGTACCAAGGTGGGACCGAAGCAGGGAACTCAACAAGTGGCGCCCAAACAGGGACTCCAATTCATTGTAGTTCCCTGTGAGCGGCCTGGATACGCAGCAGCGGTCCGGATAGCACCTTCGGGATGCCGCTCCCATAGCAAGAACTTCCGCGTTCTAGTGGAGGACTTGGAGGGGTCGTCAGCAACCATTCTGGAGTGTCTGAAGTGTGTACGCTAGCCGAATGGACTGACGAAACCAGAGACCCTTACTCTTTTAAATGTTTTCTCTTCCTCCGGAGCCGGGATCAGCAACTGAAGCCGGGATCGTGGAACCAAAACCCGCACACAGGTGGTAAGGTTCAGCAGCTGCGAGACGCGGCGTGAAAAGAACCGGGATTCGCGCGTAGGCGGTGAGGTTTGGCGGCTGCCAGGCGCGGCGGGAAAGGAACCGACATCCGCGCGTAGGCAGTGAAGCTCCGTAGCCGCAATAAGCGGCGGGAATTAGGTTCCGGGGAGAGTTTTTCGCTTCGTTCTGCCGTATAAAAAGAGTAAGGAGGTTCCGATTCGGAGACAATGGGTATTAAGTTGTCCTGGGTGGAACAGGAGTTTTATATCCAAGTTAAAGACACCCTAAAGTTAAAAAACGGGAAAGCTAATAAGCGGGCTTGGAAACGTTTTATTAAGTGGATTTTTGTTAATGTCCCTTTTGCCTCTGCTTCTTTTGTTAAAACTCTGGGTTTTTGAGACTTAATAGACAAACTTTTACAGGCAGTGGAGAGAGGGGGTGATATTTCTGTTCAAGAATTTTTTCCGCTGTTGATTTTAATTCGTGAGGCTTTGAGTAATTGTTGGGAAAGTTTAGAATCCCCGACCCACCCATCCCATGTTTCTAATTCCCCTTTTCCCAATCCCTCGTCCCCACTGCAGGGAAGTGCGCCCCTCGGTTCTCCCCGCTATGAGACCGATCCTCCCATAGCGAACTCCACCCCAGAACCGTTCTCCGAGCCCTCAGCCCAAATTGCGCCAGCTACGCTCCGCCATTGTTCTACTTTACAAAATGGCTGTGATTTCAAAGATGCCGGCAGCCTTGTGGCGCCGTGCAGCCACCCTTGCGCCCACTGCGCAGTCTCACGCCGAAAGCCTGTGGACCCTTCAGCCCCTCCCACGGCCCCTTCCCCTTCGCGTCGATTGGCCCCGCGTCGGGTTCCCCCCCCACGGCCGATGATGTCTTCGCGTCGGGTCCCTCCCCTTGCGCCGGAGGTCCCCGCCCCTGCCTGAGGGATGTCCCTGCCCCACCCCATGCCTGGACTGCTCATACCAACTGCAGTTCTGCCCCTAACCACCGCCCACTCGTAGATTCCCACGCCCGCCCTTTCAGCCTCCACGAATGTGAACCCGGAAGTGGAGAGGCTAGAGCCTGCGATACAGCCTGTCAGTCAAGCCCTGCAGTGACATCGGTTATGTACAACCGGCAGGGTAGTAACCCTCGATGGGAACCACTGTCACCTGCAGCCTTGAGAGAGCTTTGCAAGGTGGAGAGAGAGTTTGGGAGAGATTCCCCTTATTTTAAAAGTGTGCTAAATTCCACCTTTAATGCAACAGTGCTGGTCCCATCTGATGTAAAAACAATCATGACAAGTATTTTAGTTGAGGCTCAGTATTGGGTGTGAGAAAAGATGTGGAAGCAGCAACTTCAAAACCTGCTAAACAGTTATAAAATGGACCCAAATAAACCCACTCTCACCCTTGATCACCTTTGTGGGGAGGGAAATCAAACAAAACCAATAGATCAAGCCACCAACATCCCTGAAGATGTCTTAAGAGACATTGGCCAAGCAACAAAAAAGACTCTACTTAGTATGCCTTCGCTCACTGCCCCTGTGCAAAGTTATTCAGCCGTCCGGCAAGGCTCTGACGAGACTTTTGCGAGTTTTGTAGAAAGGCTCAGAGAGGCCATGAGCAGGCAGATCTCAGATCCAAATAATTTAAAAGAATTGTTACGTACAGTAGCCCAAGAGAATGCCAATGCCGCTTGCAAACAACTTTTAAACCACCTCCCCCCAGATCCACCCCCTACCATTGAACATATGATAGAAATGTGTATGAGAGTCAGGTCAACTCCACCAGACCAATCACCAATGCATTCCCCTATGAAAATAATCAGAGCCACCTCAGTCCATGGACAATTTAAGGGTAGATTGAAATGTTTTAATTGTGGTTCCTCAGATCACTTGAAAAGAGAGTGCCCTCATCCAATGAAATTCTCTAACCATCCTCCACCTAAGTCTTCCACAGGCTCCTGGACACCACATACTCCATCCCATTCGGGAAACGCATCGGAGAGCGCGGATCAGCACCGCGCTCCTCAAAGAAATTAAAAGCTGAATCTACTGCGTCCTGCTCTCCTTCACCACCCACACCTCCAGAAACACTATCAGAAGCAACCCCGAATGACCAGTTCCTTAGACCATTACGGCTGAAGTTGGTAAGTGTCACAACTTTCCACTTCGACACCACAGCATTCACCCACATGAAGGTCACCACCAAAGAAGACATTTTAGAAAGGACAGACATTCTCGTAGTGGGCAACTCTTTGAGGGGCCCACCCGAGCTTTTCACTCTCCCTGAAATAATAACCATCAGACCAGGAGAAAGCTTTTTAATTTCAGTATACTGCAACAACCCACCTTTCTATATTCCAAAGTGGACAGAAATTGCACAAGCCATCATCCTTCCACCACACTTCCCCAGAAATGTAAAAACACCCTGTATTTACTGGACAGAAGTAGTGGGGCAAGACAAACCACACCTAGATTGTGTGTTGAGGAGTGGTAACATGTCAACCTACCTGAATGGACTTATAGATACTGGTGCAGATGTTACGGTGATTTCCCAGACTGAGTGGCCATCACACTGGGGTTTAAAATCAGTCCCAGGTCACTTAAATGGAGTAGGAGGATCAGTCCATTCAAAACAAAGCACGGGAAACATTACAGTGGAAGGACCTGGGGGGAGAGTAGCCACTGTCCAACCTTATGTAATTCCCTCTGGATTCACCCTGTGGGGACGAGACGTTTTATCCCAGTGGGGAACAAAGATAGAAATCCCCCCAACACTGAAGGATTTTCAGTAAAGGCCGCTGCTGTGCGCACCACCCCACCCTTGAAATGGACCACCGATAAGCCGGTGAAGGTGGAGCAGTGGCCCCTTCCTGCTGACAAATTGCGCATCCTTGAGGAACTTGTAAAAGAACAACTTGTGAAAGGGCACATAACACCGACAGATAGCCTGTGGAACTCCCCGGTCTTTATCATTCGCAAAGCTGGCAAGGACCGGTGGAGACTCCTTCATGATCTAAGAGAGATCAATAAAGTGATCGTTGAGATGGGCCCACTCCAACCTGGCTTTCCATCTCCCACAATGCTCCCCCGAAAATGGCCTTTAGCAGTCATTGACATAAAAGACTGCTTCTTTTCTATTCCATTACATCCAAACGACGCTCCAAGATTTGCTTTCTCAGTTCCCAGTGTCAACAGGGAAGCCCCCATGCGGCGCTACCATTGGAAAGTACTCCCCCAGGGAATGGTTAACTCCCCTGTGCTTTGCCAGTGGTACGTCGCTGAGGTGCTCTCACCCGTGAGAAAATCGTTTCCTGGAGCCAGAATCCTACATTACATGGATGATGTTTTAGTTTGTGCCCCAAATAGACAGTACCTCGAAGAAGCTCTGTCAGCCACCATCAGAGCCATCGAGGGTGCTGGGATGGAAGTTCACCCAGACAAAGTTCAACAGGTTTGTCCGTGGGTGTACCTTGGCTTCCGCATCTCAGAGACGACCGTAGCTCCCCAGCAGCTGGAGATTCAAGACAACCCAAAGACCCTCCGTGAACTACATCAACTGTGCGGATCCATCAACTGGATCTGGCCACTGCTGGGTTTGACAACGACCGAACTTGCCCCTCTCTTCCAACTGCTACGAGGTGGCGAGAGACTCGACACTCCGAAAACCATCACCGCGGAAGCCAAAGGAGTCATCCAAAAGGTCCAACGTGCACTCTCCACCCGACAAGCCCACAGGACAGACCCAGACCTTCCGTTCCGCCTGGTCATACTCGGCAAAACACCCAGGTACCATGGTCTAATATTTCAGTGGGATGGAGGGAGAAAAGACTCACTACTCATCATAGAGTGGGTCTTCCTCCCGCATCAGCTGTCCAAGAGTATTTCAACGCCGCAGGAACTGGTGGCAAAACTTAACAAGAGAGCAAGAGTCAGGCTCTATACCCTTGCAGGGTGCAATTTTGTGTACATACATGTACCTTGGAAGCTGGAGGACTTTGAAGATATAATTAAGACCAATGAATCCCTCCAGTTAGCTCTAGACAGCTATACCGGTCAAATTAGTGGTCACAAATTAAAACATCCACTTTTTAATACAGACTTCCATTTGGCTCCAAAATTTCTTCTTAGCAGATCACCAATAAAGGACACTCTTACAATTTTTACCAACGGCTCTGGATCCTCTCACAAGTCAGTCTCGACTTGGAAGGATCCAAAGACTATGAAATGGGACTCTGATGTCCGTGTAGTAGAAGGATCCCCACAAATTGCAGAGCTAGCCGCCATCGTGAGAGTGTTTGAGAGGTTCTCAGAACCTCTGAATTTGGTCACTGATTCAGCATATGTAGCCGGTATAGTCCTCAGAGCAGAACATGCCCTTTTAAAAGAAGTTGCCAACCCGAAGTTGTTTAGCTTGCTCTCGAGACTAGTTTACCTGTTGTCCCATCGAGAGCAGCCATATGTTATGCACACAAGAGCGCACACTGACTTGCCAGGCTTTATTGCTGAAGGCAATAGAAAGGCTGATGCCTTAGCCATGGCCATGTGCATGGCCAACACACCAGACATCTTTAACCAAGCCAAGCTCTCTCATCAGTTCTTCCATCAAAATGCTCCTGCCCTCCGGAGAATGTTCCATCTTCCTCTAGAGCAGGCACGAGCAATTGTGGCAACATGCCCTTCTTGCCAAAAGTACCAAATCCCCTCACTCCACCCTGGGGTTAACCCACGTGGATTAGAGAGCTGCCAAGTGTGGCAGACCGATGTTACGCATTTCACCCCCTTTGGCAAACAAAAGTACATTCACGTCTCTGTTGACACATTCTCCGGTGCAGTGTACGCCTCTGTACACGCCGGAGAAAAATCCAAAGATGTGACCAGGCACTGGTCAATGGCCTTCTCAGTATTACGCTCCCCTAAAGAAATTAAAACAGATAACGGACCAGCGTACAGGTCAAAAAAGGTACAGGAATTCCTGCAACAGTGGGGAATCAAACACCTCACAGGCATACCCCACTCTCCCACAGGCCAAGCAATTGTCGAAAGAACACACCAAGATATAAAACGGATCCTTGAACAGCAACGGGGAGAAACAGAAGGACAGACGCCCATTGAGCACCTCTGTAGAGCTCTTTTTACTCGCAACTTTTTAAATTGCTCATCAAAAGAGCCCATTCCCCCCGTGTTCCGGCACTTCACTAATTCGACCCAGGCCAAATTAAGAGAACAACCGTTGGTGTTCTTCAAGGACCCGCAAAGTAGAAAAAAAGTAGGACCAGTTCAACTTATCGTGTGGGGGAGGGGATATGCTTGTGTCTCCACTCCAGAGGGACCGCGCTGGATCCCAAGCCGAGACATCAAGCCATGCCGAGAACACCCACCAGAACAGACCCGGACAACTCTACCAACAGATGCTGCTCCACAGAGATCAGCATGGAAGAGAAGGAGAAAGAAAACTCCAGACTCCGACAGTGATCAAGAAGATGAGGGAGAACAAGAGGAAATCAATTATATACAAAGAAGGGACTTTCAGATTTACTACCTATACCCAGCTCGTGAGAGTTTCCCCTCCGAGCAGCCAGATCCTTTCATCCTCACCGAGACCCTTCTTTTTGATACCTTCCCCTTAGACTCTCCCTAAATCTGCCCCATGTACCTCCCATACCCCAATCATTCCCAGTCCTGTAGAGAGACAATGATTTAACAATGTTTGTTTGTTTATTTGCAGATTTTCAAGACTTTGCTTTGGATTTTAGTTATTATCTTCATTGTACTAACAAGTCACTTCCTTTAAGTAAAAAGACAGGGGGAGATGTTGCGGTGATTCGGAACCAGAGGACTTCCGGACAGGTTCCACAGACAGAGGGTTTCCCCCCGGAGCACCCAGGGGCAGCGGTTGGACCACCAATCCACGGACCCCAAGCTCCTGCTATTGGTTCCTTGACTTGTCCGTTATGTATTTCCATTCTGGGAAATTCCCTGTCACTCCATAGTTCATTCGTTGTTCTCTCTGTTCCCCTCCCCTCCCTAAACCCCATTTGATCATCTACCCCAGCCCCTCCCCTGGATTGCCCCCTGCCCTCATCCTATTGGGTGTTGTTCCTCCCTTAAATACCGATGTAATAAGCTGTTCTTGGCTCTTGGTCGATGTGCTCCCTTTGGAGGCAATAAACCTACCAAAATCACATACCAAGAGACCTCCTTCTCTGGTAGTTCTTTGCAGTCTCATCAAGCTCCGGGGGCAACACCTCCCCGGACCGAAATGCGGACCAGCTGTGCCCACAGTAGGCACTCCGAGGAAGTCTTCCAGATCGCGAACGACTTCCTAGGGTAGCGCTAGGACTCCGCTGCCGGTACCAAGGTGGAACCGAAGCAGGGAACTCAACAGCATGAGGCACAGTGTAGGTCTCCAGCCATCTTGTGGTGGTTTCCACCATTGTGAGAACGTAGCACTTGCCTTGGCGGGTTTGAGGCAGTGTGATGTAATCAATCTGCCAAGTCTCTCCATACTTATATTTGGACCACCGTCTACCATACCATAGAGGCTTCACCCGCTTGGCTTGTTTGATCGTGGCGCACGTCTCACAATCATGGATCACCTGGGAGATACTGTCCATGGTTAGATCCACCCCTCAGTCTCGTCCCCACTTATAGGCGGCATCTTTGCACTGGTGGCCTGAGGCATCATGGGCCCATCGGGCTAGGTACAACTCTCCTTTGTGTTGCCAGTCTAAATATATCTGTGCCACTTCTATCTTCGCAGCGTGATCTACTTGCTTGTTGTTCTGGGGTTCTTCGTTAGCTCGGCTCTTAGTGACATGGGCATCTACATGGTGAACCTTTACGGGTAGCTTCTCTACCCGAGTGGCAATGTCTTTCCATTCATCAGTCACCCAGATTGGTTTTCCTCTACGCTGCCAGTTGGCTTTTTTCCACTTTTCCAGCCAACCCCACTGTCGGCGAGAGGAGCAAGACGACAATCCAATGTGAATCATAAATCAAGCTCGTTTATTGTCAGACAGTGCACATACTTATACTACCTTACGTGCTCAAAATATTATTCACTTACAGAAGTTTCACACGGGATCTTTCTCTAATCTAATTAACACACAAACTGGTATCAGAAGGCAACAACATCAACAGTTTCTTCTGCCAAGCTAATCTCTAGACACCTGCACCTTGTTTACAGCTCTCATGTCTCCCTTTCCCACAGTTGTTTTGAGAACAGCCTTGAGCAGAGGCCTAACTCTTGTATATGGAGCCTGGATTGCTCACTTATACCTTATGTCTGTGCAGCCAGAAATGGCCATTTCCCAACATATCCCCCTTCTTTTCTTTGAGCAATCCAGACCATGTTTACACTTTTTCTATTACTTATCAAATACTTAACACTATAAACTTATTGACACTTAACAGAAATGAAACTTAACAGCACTTAACCTTAACAGTCCTTAACACTTACCTACAATCACTTAAACTTAATTTCACTTGAACTTAATACTTATATTTAGCAGAACTTAAATTTAACAGAACCTAACCTTAAGAAAGCTTAACAGAATTTAAAATCAATAGACTTTAACCTAACATTACTTAAATTTAGCAACACTTAAACTCAACTGAACTTATGGCACTTGTACTCTTATGATTGTAATAACTATTAAAACTATCAATCTTATCTTTATAAACTTCATTTATCATCTATTTTAAAACTTATATCAATCAATCAATTTCTTAAAGGCAATGTTACTCTTATTATCTACTTCAGTCTTTTCCCCAGTTAAACTGGGTCTTCTTTGCACAAGCCCTCTAGCGACCCATGGCCCTGGTCATGGAGCCATTTTTCAACAATTCCTCCTTGTTCCTCTTTTGTGAGCAAAACATTGTGGGTCACTTAGGTTACTTGTCTCATTAAACAGCTATACACAACTCTAACAATTACTATAAACACAATAACAACAACACACAATCGAAGGCCTTCGAATAACAATGTTTGGATCCAACCTGTGATGCCCAATGAGGACAACCATTTAGCTATTCCTAAGTCATTGCTCACTTGTAATTGCTGGGTGAGCTGAGTCAAAGTTTTTAATTGTGCATGTATTGAATTAGAATGATCAGAGAGATTCATGCAACACATTCCCTCAAATTCTTCACACCCATGTCCTTGTGCCAACAACAAAAAGTCTATTGCAGCTCTATTTTGCAACGTGGCGTGTCTCACAGAATCCACATCAAGCAACAAGTCTGAAATTGCTTTAGATGTAGCGTTTGTTTGTTTGGAGAGCCAACAACCTAGTTTGTTCAATTGGGCCAAGGCCCCAGCCGAGGCCACTCCTGGAGCAAGGAAGGAGGCTGCAATAATAGCAGCAGGCGACCAAAACTCGACATTAGATTTACAATCAGAAGCAAAGCCGTGTACAAAGCGTTTCAAGCGCCTGAGATGGTGCTGTCGAAGCTTATTAAGAATCATCGAGGTGTTAGGGGTCAGCAATGTCAACCTTCCAAGAGAACAGGGTCCCCCTTTTATTTTGGAGGGGATACCTGGCCAGGCTCGATCTCCACAAATGAAAAACATGCCACTAGGTAATTTCAAGGGTTGATTAGTAGAATGGGAAATGTTGGGGGAGGTATAATTGCACCATACACGAGTGTCTCCATACACTGAAAGGCTAGAGTTCACACGGGCCCAAGCCCCAGGGACCCACACCAAGCCCAGCCCTGGGCCATGGCGGCTACAGCCGGGGCAGGCCCCCACAACGCCCCCCGCTTCCCGCATTGTCATCCTAAACTGGCGAAAAAGTCCCTTCGCATTTTGGTGAAAGGTACCATGAGCTTCTCCGGCCTTGCTTTCATCTGAGGGGCCTGGATTGCTCACTTAGAGATGGCCATTTCCCAACATATCCCTCTTCTTTTCTTTGAGCAATCCAGGCCTGGTTTACACCTTTTTTTTCTTCTACTGTATTCATCAAATACTTAACTACACATGGCAATAATACACTTATGATTATAATAATTACTAAAACTATCAATTCCATTTTTACAAAGTTCACTAATCAGTCTTTAAAACTTAAGCTTGTTAACCAGGCTCTTAAAGGCATACTTTAAGTGTACTATTATCTGTATCTTTTTCGTGATTTAACACACATACTTGCAACCTTACAATTCCCCTTTCTGTTTTAATCAGTATGAGTTTGTTTATGGCATTACCAGCCATTTGTCAGAGGTAGCGCAGTAAGAAACACACATAACTAGACATAAGAATACTTCCAACACCTATGTGCTAAACATTCTAAGGTGATCTTGTGAATTAGTCTCAATTGCTTCGTCTCTGAAGGCTGTCAATTAGGTTAATACCTTACTGAAGTCTAGAATACTATGCTAACATCCAGGGTCTGCAACAGCTGCCTTGTTTCAGTGAAGACATGGAAAGCCCTTCCGGATAGGGTCTCCAAGTCCACCCCAAAAAGGATCCAGCTGATATAAATTCCAATTATTAAGTCAAACCCGACTTAAATACGATTTGGATGCAGAAACACCTGGGTCCATTGGTAGATGTCCGACCAGGGAGAGTCAAGGCTTGGCCAGGGCCAGGGCTCTAACTGGAGGGATTTCCCTAGCACAGATCTTATGAGAAAACTGTTAGAAACAACAACTAAGAAGGTTACTTAAATCTGAGCAAATAATAGAGACAGTTACACAAACATAACACAGGTTGTGCAGACTGTAAAATAACAGACTTTGCCAAACACTTTTGACTAAAAAGACCATGGTACCATGAACATGATAATTAAAAGATTGCATATGCATGAGTTTACGTACGTAATCTTAACAGAACCTAATCCTTGCTATAACACACATAGCTATGTATAGTTGTAGTTAACTCTTATAAAATCTAGTTGTAATACTTAACTGTAACAGAACTTAACAAACCTAATAGCATTTAAACTTTAACAATATATTTATAAGTACTAATACACCAGGGGTGATCGCTTGGGATATGTTTGAAAACAGTGTTGCAAGCTGCAAGCACACAGATCCATCTTTTCTTTGCTCCATCTTCTCCGAGATCACTGTACTTCTAAGTTCAGCTGTAGGTATAAAACTCAAACACTCATTGAAACAAAGTAAAACAGGAAAAACAGTAAGAACAGATTACAATTCCAGTCATTCATTTCTATCTAGCAAGACAATTCCCATCATTAATTAACAAACAATACAAAGGTATACATTTCCTGACAAATTCTGCTACTAAGGCTTACCACTCTAAAACATGCAGGATTTTGCAGAATGAAAAAAATCAAGACAGAAATATTTGAAATCTTATTCTAATACTATCACTATAAGAAACAAACTGCTCAGTTTTGCTCCAACAAGCAATCTTCTTGTCTTACTTTTACTTTTTTTTTTTTTTTTTTTTGATAAAAGATACACTACTTAACTTTAACTTTCAAGAGTCTTTCAAGGAAAATCTAACTTAAACATTTCTTAATATGTAGTCTACAAGTTTGCACATGTTATTTATTCAAATGTTTCTTCTAGCTTATTAATCAGTTTACATTTCGCCCAAACTTCCTTATTCTGCTCGGCCTCGGCTGCGCTTTGGCACCGGCCTGTTAGGTGTACAATTCTGCTGCGTCCCCTCTGGATCAGTTCTGCCACGTTTTCAATCCTTTGTTTTTGCTGAATTGTTGCTGTGGGCTGGATGCTTGTAAACAGTCACTCCAGCACTCTCACTCTCTCCGTCCTCCCTTTCTCCCCCTTTTTCTTTTTGCACTAAGTGCAAGTCTTGTAGCAACCTAGATTTCCCAGATTTCTTCTTGTTAACACAATTTCCACCAGTAAAATCAGCAGCAAGTATACGAGACAATATGAACAGTCTTTGATACTTGCAGAAAAAAACGACCTATTAAAAGTGCACCCAGGGGTTGACTCAGGAGCACCGGCGGTCGAGGGCGCAGGCGCAGAGAGTGCTGGGCCGGTACTGTTGGAGCACGGCGGGCGGCCGCGCTCTCCTTCCCGTTTTCCGGTGCCAGCAAGCGAGCTGCGCGCGGTCCCTGTGGCTAGGGAAAACTGTTGTTACTTAGTCGATGCTGGGAAAAGAGGTTCCTCGCTGCCCGCCCGGCGCACAGAAAAACCGTGGCTGTTGCCGCGCCGTGTCACCACCGCTGCCGGCTCCACAGCCTCCCACCCCCGGCGCACTGAGATGCCGCCGGAGCCGAGGGCAGGAGCCGAGGGCCAGGGCAGGACCGCCGGGCAGGAGCCGCCGCTTACTGCAGCGGCCGCGGGGAGAAATCCGAAACCGCTGCGAGGAGAAATCCGAAACTGCTGCGAGGGGGGGGGACGACACCTTTCCCTGGAACTCTGGAAGCAGTGTTCTAGGAGATGCATCTGCAGCTAAAGAAGAAAAAAGGAGAGGTCCTGAAAGTTCTCAACGACTTTGAGGAGCAGTAACTTCCTCGGATTCAGATAGAGATGAATAAACAGAAAAGCGAGAAGGATTCAGTCAGCCATGATGGTCAGGAGCTGGAGGCTCTGTTCTCTGATGTCCAGCCACTGTTCCCAGGCAGCAATTTGCTCCTTCTGGCCATCTCCCCCCAATTCTGGGGGATGTGGCATGGGGGGGGCGCCGTTGGAGGCTCGCGGGTCGAGCTCTCTAACCTTTTAAACATGTAGAAATTTTTCCAGTACATCACTTTCATCACTTTTCTGTCCCTTTTTCCCTGACGGATTGTAGAAGCGAGTCCGATTGCAAAGCTGTTTTCACAGTCTCGGGGGCGGCTGTCCGGTTATCACTGAACATGTCTCACAGCGCCCTTTTTAATTGTCTCTCAGCCGGGTATTTGAAAGGCCACTCTCGCTCTCAGGGTTAATCTACAGTCTCAAATCCATTTTAGGAGATTCCGCATAGCGGAATTATCACAGTTCAATTCTCTCACAGAAATTATAAGTTAGAAGAGGTCCTGGACTGTCAGCTGTCCTTCATCTATCTCCATCCCTTCCGTCCTCTTCCCCAGACCTGAAGCACCGGGGCTCTCTGCCTAGGCGCGACCCTCCCGCCTCTGTGCTAAGGGCCTGCGTCTGGCAGGGGCTATCGTTTCACCTCTTTTGTCTCCCATGGCGGTGACTATTTCTGCTATAAATGTCTGCATTCCCACCGGCACTCGGCTCATCTTTTTTAACATGACCTGAATGGAGGTGTCTGCGGGCAGCGTCTGCTGATTACAATTTTCTAAAACACACTGGCGTAACAGTGCCCCTTGCCTCCACTGCGGCACCCCAGCTGTGATAGCTGCGGATACCCTATCATCCTGCAGGGACTCAAAGAGCACTGGAAACGCCGCTTCTCCTCGGCTTAAAGTTCTAACGTCCTGAGCTAGTTTTTCATCGCCCTCTTCCAAAGCTTTCTGTTCTACCTTCGCCCAGCTAATTCTGCGTCTCCCTTCCCCCGCGCGAAACGGAGCAGCGCCCCCGCCTCCACCTCCACCCAGCGAGGGGGGGGGCGCGAGCGGCGGCTGGCGCGCCGGCGGCTGCTCCTGCCGAGAAGGGACACTGCTTCCTCGCACCGGGCGAGAAGGCATAGAATTGCCCGGGGTGGGGGGCAAAGCCGGCTGATCTTCCTCCTGTGGTTCGGCCGGTGCACAGGGGAGGGGCGGACACCCCTCCTCCGGCTCCGGCGGCGCGGGCGCCGGGGCGGCCGATTGCTCCGCGCAAACAGCGGCCGCCTCCGGGGCAACGCCGTGCTCGGGCGGGGAGCCGTGCACCTCCAGCACCATACACCTCCCTACTGCCGGCAGGCTGGGCGTTTCGTTACCAATGCCGAGCATTCCCGGGATAGGGCGCTCACCTCCCGGAGTCCCCCCGCTCCCTTCCGTGATTCCTTCTAGTTTTGCCGTGGTTACGGCTGCAACTTTTTTCTCTGCCTGGTATCTTTGCAAACAGGTCGCTACCTCCCTCCAGGGCTTCCCGAGTGTCGCGCCTACCTTGTTGCTGTCTGGAATTCCCTCAAACAACTGATCACCATACGTCCGCCATTCTGGCAGGTCAAAAATCCTGTTAGGGTCCCCGAAACAACCCTTTGCCATCCCCAATGTAGCTAATCCTGCCACCTGCTTTAGGGTCTCTTCGCTGACTCTTCGCTTTTCTAAAAAGCATGTTAATAAGTCTACGGCTACCTGCGTATCCATATCCGTCCAGCTGGTTAACCACTCCAGGCTGATCGCAGTGGCCTCCGCGTCCCTCTGCGCTGGCCCCTCCGCGTCTTTCCGCGCCGCGTCTATGCGCCGATCGCGATCGCCACACAGCTTTTCCGAGTATAGCCGTTCTCGGGCGGCGGACCTCTCTCCGAGGTCCAAGCGATCGGATCCCCCCTTCGTCGCGCAAAGGGTATAGATCTTCGCTCCCCGGTCGCTGCTACCGGTGCTTTCCCGATCCCGCCGGTCCGGTCCCGCGCGTCTTCGTCCATCACGTCGGGGTCACCATTTGACGGCGAGAGGAGCAAGACGACGATCCAATGTGAATCATAAATCAAGCTCGTTTATTGTCAGACAGTGCACATACTTATACTACCTTACGTGCTCAAAATATTATTCACTTACAGAAGTTTCACACGGGATCTTTCTCTAATCTAATTAACACACAAACTGGTATCAGAAGGCAATAACATCAACAGTTTCTTCTGCCAAGCTAATCTCTAGACACCTGCACCTTGTTTACAGCTCTCATGTCTCCCTTTCCCACAGTTGTTTTGAGAACAGCCTTGAGCAGAGGCCTAACTCTTCTCTATGGAGCCTGGATTGCTCACTTATACCTTATGTCTGTGCAGCCAGAAATGGCCATTTCCCAACACCCCACAGAGCATTGGCTACCATCCACGAATCGGTGTAGAGGTAGAGCTTTGGCCACTTCTCTCTTTCAGCAAAGTCCAGGGCCAGCTGAACGGCTTTGAGTTCAGCAAACTGGCTCGATCCACCGTCTCCTTCGGTGGCTTCTGCAACCTGTCTTGTGGGGCTCCACACAGCTGTTTTCTATTTTCGGTTCATTCCTATGATGCGACAGGAACCGTCAGTGAAAAGGGCGTAGCACTTCTCTTCATCTAGCAGTTGATTGTACAGTGGAGCTTCCTCAGCCCAGGTCACTTGTTCTTGCTCCTCTTCATCAGTAAGACTAAAGCTTTCACCTTCTGGCCAATTCGTAACTATTTCCAGGATCTCAGGGCAGTTTGGATTTCTAACGCAGGCGCGCTGTGTGATAAGTGCAATCCACTTACTCCATGTGGCGTCGGTGGCGTGGTGAGTAGAGGAAGCCTTTCCTTTAAACATCTACCCCAGCACCGGTAGACGGGGTGCCAGGAGGGGTTGTGCTTCAGTGCCAATTACCTCCGAGGCAGCTTGAACTCCTTCATAGGCGGCCAAGATTTTTTTTCTCTGTGGGGGTGTAGTTGGCTTCGGACCCTCTGTACCTCCGGCTCCAGAATTTCAGCGGTCGGCCTCGAGTCTCTCCAGGCACTTTCTGCCAGAGGCTCCAGGACAAGCCATTGTTCCTGGCTGCAGAGTAAAGCACATTCCTCACCTCTGGTCCCGTCCTTATTGGGCCAAGCGCTACCACAGGAGCGATTTCCTGCTTGGTCTGGGCGAACGCTTGTTGCTGTTCAGGGCTCCAGTGGAAATAGTTTTTTTTGCGGGTAACCAGGTAGAGAGGGCTCACAGTCTGGCTGTACTCTGGAATGTGCATTCTCCAAAAGCCTATGGCTCCTAGGAAAGCTTGCGGGTTTTTTTTGTTAGTTGGCAGAGACATCGCAGTGATCTTATTGATGACCTCCGTGGGAATCTGGAGCCATCTATCTTGCCATTTTACCCCCAAGAACTGGATCTCTCGAGCAGGTCCCTTGACTTAGCTCTTCTTGATGGCAAAACCGGCTTCCAGGAGGATCATGATGATCTTCTCTCCTTTCTCAAATACTTCTGCTGCCGTGTTCCCCCACACAATGATGTCATCAATGTATTGGAGATGCTCTGGGGGCTCACCCTTTTCCAGTGCAGCCTGGATCAGTCCATGGCAGATTGTGGGGCTGTGCCTCCACCCCTGGGGAAGCTAGTTCTAGGTGTATTGCACACCCCTCCAGGTGAAGGCAAACTAGGGCCTGCACTCCGCTGCCAGAGGGATGGAGAAAAACGCATTGGCGATGTCAATGGTGGCATACCACTTTGCTGCTTTGGACTCCAGCTCGTACTGGAGTTCCAGCATGTCCGGCACGGCAGCACTCAATGGTGGAGTCACTTCATTCAAGATACGATAGTCCACAGTCAATCTCCATTCCCCTTCAGACTTGCGCACAGGCCAGATGGGGCTGTTGAAGGGTGAGTGAGCCTTACTGACCACTCCTTGGCTTTCCAGGTCGCAGATCATCTTGTGGATGGGGATTATGCCATCTCGATTCATCCAGTACTGCCGGCAGTGCACTGTCGAGGTGGCAATTGGCACTTGTTGCTCTTTTACTCTCAGGAGTCCCACTGCAGTTGGATTTTCCAATAGTCCAGGGAAGGTGTTCAGTTGCCTAATGCCCTCTGCCGCCACAGCAGCTATTCCAAAAGCCCACCTGAGTCCCTTTGTGTCTTTGTAATAGCCATTCCAGAGGAAGCCTATGGTCAGAACACACGGGGCCTCTGGACTAGTCACAATGGGGTGTTTCTGCCACTCCTTCCAGGTCAGGCTCACCTTGGCTTCCAACAAAGTTAATTGCTGTGATCCCCCTGTCACCCCAGTGTAGCGGTGGTTCTGAACCAGGAAGGATTAGAGTCCCTCCATAGACTTGCAGAGGACGAAGACCTTTGGTGGCATGTTCCACAGACAGAGAATTTCCCCCCTGAGCTGCCAGAGACAATGATTTAGACCACCAAGCCACGAACCCCAAGTTCCTGCTATTGGTTCCTTGATTTGTCTGTTATGTATCCCAGTTCTGGAACATTCCCTGTTACCTGGTTGTTCATTCATTGTTCTCTCTTCCCCCCTCCCCTCCCTAAATCTCATTCGACTGCGCACCCTGGACCCTCCCTTGTATTGCCCCTGCACCCTCAGATTATTGGATGTTATCGCTCCCTTAAATACCCATGTCATGAGCTATTTGGGGCTCTTAGTCCCTGAGCTCCCTTGGGGGTAATAAACCTGCCAAACCCTCATACTAAGAGTCCTCCTTCTTTGGGTAGTTCTTTGCTATCCTGCAGTGCTCTGAGGGTACCAACACCTCAGCCCGAAGCAGACTAGCAGAGCCCACCGCCGGCTCCCCGAGGAAGCCTCCCTGATCAGAACGCGGACGGCTTCTCAGGGTTGCGCTAGCGCTCTGCTGCCAGGATCAGAGCAGGATTAAGAAGCAGGGAACGCGACACCCCGGCAATAGAAACAGGTTCTGCCCCCACATGTCCCGATGGTATTAAGGTACACTGTGCACCAGTATCAACTAACGCTTCATATTTTTGTAGCTATGATGTGCCAGGCCATCGGATCTACACTGTCCAAAAGTCCCCGTTCTCCCGTGCCTCTTCCTGGCTAGAGGCAGGGCCCCTCTAGCCCTGGTTACCATTTCTTTCTTGGGCATACATAGTAGAGGTCCCCTCGAGGGGATCTAACAGATCGTCCTCCCTTCTGTAATATCTGGCATTGCGGTCACGGGAGGCTGAGGCTACCTTCACTTTAGTAGACCCCCCGCCTCGGTTAGTATTTCCCTCTTTGAGTTGCTGTACCCGTGCTGCCAGGGCAGCAGTGGGTTTCTTATCCCACTTCCTCATGTCTTCCCCGTGGTCACACAGGAAGAACCACAGCTCAGATCGTGGGGTGTACCCTCTCTCCCTGGCTGGGGGGCGCTGGGCTCTGACTTTGGGGCTTGTGACTCGCACTGGTGCCGCACTCATCATCCTCATCTCCTCCCTCACCGGGACCATGTCAGGTTCTGGGGCCTCATCCCTATTGTCTGGGGTAGGTGTCAGGGTGGCTATCCAAGTCAGACTCCCCTTATCCCTGAATGCGAAATAGAGCAGGCCTATCAGCAACACCAGCCACTGTATGATATTCGCATTTAGAGAAGATCTGAACCCTTCAAAGATTGGTGGAATAGGCCCAAAGAGCTGGGTGAAGGGTTGTGGGAAAATTTCTTTTGGTGTCATTTCCTCGCAGTAGGTACCATTATTAAAGTAACCCTGAAAACATGTCATTAGTGTGTGGTAGCTGTGAATCTACATGCCTGCCTTCCAGAGGAAGTTGAAAATCCTTGAATTCCTCACCTTATCGACCCATAACACAAACTGTACAACAGCCACCATAGCCTTAGTTATAGGGCCCATGTTTAGATACGGGACTGCAAATGGGAGAGAGACAGCCGTGACCACTTGCCATACGAAGCGGGATAAGCTAGACCACATGGTGCAACCTAATGAGGTTCCTATATCCAGCACACAAAAACTGCATTACTCAAGAACTGTTATCCTTTTCCCTCTCCATGGTCTTGTGCCGAACTGTTGCGGTGGTTCGGAACCAGGAAGGAAGAGGACTTCCGGTGGCATGTTCCACAGACAGAGAGTTTCCCCCCGAATCTCCCAAAGGCAGTGGTTTGGACCTCCAAGACACGAACCCCAAGTTCCTGCTATTGGTTCCTTGATTTGTCTGTTATGTATTTCCGTTCTGGGAAATTCCCTGTCACTCCATAGTTCATTTGTTGTTCTCGCTTTTCCCCTCCCCTCCCTAAACCCCATTTGATCATCTACCCCAGAACCTCCCCCTCCCCTGTATTGCCCCCCTGCCCTCAGCTTATTGGGTGTTGTTCCTCCCTTAAATACGGATGTAATGAGCTGTTCTGGGCTCTTGGTCCATGTGCTCCCTTTGGAGGCAATAAACCTACCAAAATCATATACCAAGAGACCTCCTTCTCTGGAAGTTCTTTGCAGTCTCATCACGCTCCGGGGGCAACATCTCCCCGGACCGAAAGCGGACTAGCTGTGCCCGCAGTAGGCACTCCGAGGAAGTCTTCCAGATCGCGAACGACTTCCTAGGGTAGCGCTAGGACGCCGCCGCCGGTACCAGGGTGGGACCAAAGCAGGGAACGCTACACCGCACCTTGGGCGCCAACATCTGTCCTGGTTTGAATAACAGATGTCTGTTAAGGAAGGCAGGAGCCTCCCTTGGAATGGATAACTGTAACCCCTCTCCCTCCAAATTATTATAAATTTGAAATCAAGAGGCTCTCAGGCAAAGATATGGGAATAGGAATAACAGTTCTTCACTAATATTTAAAACAAAGCTAACAAATAACAACAGCCATGGTGTTAACCAACAAGCAGAACCAGAAACCCAATGGCAGCCTGCTTGGCTTCAGGCACCTATTCCCCTTTGGTGCAGTTCCAGTCACAGCCAGCAGCGGGGTGCTCTGGCTGCGGTGGTTCCCTGGTGGCTGCAGGGGCCGCGCTCTGGGTGTGATGATTCCCCAGTGGCTGCAGGGGCGCTCTGGGTGTGATGATTCCCCAGTGGCTGCAGGGGGCGCTCCGGCGTGAGCTCAGGTAGCACACGGCAATGGTGGCTGCCCGAGGCAGAGAGGGATGGAGGAGAGCCTTTGTTCCACAGACCCTCGGGGGCCAGCTGGTGTCGGTGCAGCAGCAGGATCCTCGGACACAGCGAGCTGGGACGGCAAGAGGTCCCGACATGCAGGGGGAGCCCCACTACAATGTAGCGAAAAACTCAGAGCGGCGTGGAGGAGCGGGAGAGAGACAGGCTGGTGGCAGGCAGCTCCTGATGGGGCAGAGAGGAAAAGACTCACAGCAGACAGACCGGCAGCTCCGTGCTGGCTTCTCAGGGGCCATGGGTTCAGCAGACAGCAGCTCCAACCGTCCAGCTCTGAGGGTCCCGAGCAAGAGAGCGACCTCCCCCTGCCCCCATTTTTCAGTCTCCAAAATCTCGAGATGTCAGGCCCTGCTTCCATGAGGGCGATTCTGCTTTACTTTGCCAAGGAGAATGGCCCTAGCCTTGGTGCTTTGTTCTCTTAAGTACTCAGCTATTAGCTCAGTCATTAGTCTCTTAGCAACCCATGGGAGAAAAATTCCTGAGGAAAAAAAACTAAATCCAAACTCCAACATACCCAAACTAGCCTCCAAACAAGGACGTACAAGAAAATGGCACAGTGAATGAAGTGGGACTCTTCAAAAACCATGGAATAACAGTCTGAACACTGCTTAGTTTAGCAGCACCCACTTGGGTACATTTGACAGAAGTACTGGTATGAAGCCAGCTTTGTCAACATCCACGCTTGGAGCTTCTGAAGAGCTTCCACCCATGGCTGGCACGCACCCACTGCCCTCCCCCAAAGTGCACACAGCATGCTCATGCACTTCAGCTTCAAAGTTTGAGGATGGTCTAGTATTGCCAGGGGTATTTGTGGGAATCCCATCACAAGCTTCAGGCAGCCCCTAGAAACTTCCCTTGGTGCCAGGTTCTTGTCTGTTCATTTTCTGTAAAGTGGGATTAGTAGAACTTCACTGCATTAAGGATTTTGAAAATACAATCATTCAGAAATCAAGAGATGCATAGTTTTTTTATAGAGGCATTTCCTAATCATACTGCAAAACAACAAATACTTTTTCTGAAACAGACTGAAGAATTTTGTTAACAGGACACAAATCCTGCCAAAAAATCTGTTCAAAAAACCCAAATTAGTTGCTGTAAACTTTTGGAAAACTCAGTTATTACCCTAAAAAATCAACCAGACCAAAAGCATAAGCACACCTGAAAAGATGAAAAAAATTCAGATTTAAAAAAAAAAAAAAAGAGTTATAGAATTAAACACGTTCCATACTGGAGTTAAACTATGGCTAGCACTTAAATACACATAATGTACTAAAAGTTTACATGTGACCAGAGAGTTTCATGGATAATAAATCCAAAATCACCAGAAACTAGGATATATACATCTCTATCTATCTATCTATCTATCTATTATTTTCTGTGATATTTACTCAGGTAAAATATCATACATGCTCAAGTTCTGCTCTTTCCTAGACACTTGCTGTTGACTCCTGCTGAATCAAGACACAGCTAATGGGACTACAGAAGCAAACACATGAGCAGAATTACAGACAATTTAATGCTTTAATTTCCATAAAAATGTTAACACTTCACTTCTGCATGTCCTTCTATTATTACTGCTTAATGCTCTTTTGGTACTACCAACACATGCATTTTGTTAATTAAAACAACACAAATGTACAACTATCTGCCTGCAGTCACTTGAGTCCCTACGCCATCTGTAGTAAATGAGACAAGAACAGTCATCTAGCAGCACATTTATTGCCACTAGAAGATGCCATGTAACAGTGAACAGTAAAAGGTGTAGGCACATTTCATAGGTGACACCTACAGTATGTGAACTATATTGTGTCTCAGAAATGTGCTGAAGTCAGAGGATTTGATACCTTGAGTCTATTCTCAATTCTACCAGGAATTAAATCACACTGCCTCAACTATTTATCCTGTAAAATAGCAAGCTGATCTTGACCTCCCACCAATGAAGCTGAGTAAGAACCACTACCTATAGGCTATCCAGTACCCAGTGGAAGAGTTATAAGAGGAACTGAAGCCTTTATTTCTAGCCCATCTTATACACCTCCTGTCCAAAACACTTCCAGTGGAGGAAAACAGGAGAAAGTGGTTTGCTTGAGATACTAAGGAGTTTGGACCCATGCTGTGCTTCCCAACAGTTCACCATCACAGTGCAATTTTTAGAGTACAACAAGAAATGCTTATTTTAAAAGGAGAAGAAATGGTAAAATCTTATTGTTTTAAGGCTCACCAGTAGCTCACAATTACAGGCTACTTTTCCCGAACACAAAAACTTTGCTGATGTATTATCACAGTAGTGGTGCAGTTATCGTAGTAATAGATGTTCTTACACATTGTTACTAAGAAATACAACATAGGAAAATATACACAGCCCTTACAGGCTACACCAAACATTGTCTGCTCTGACTACACAGAAAAATGAATCACTGAAAAAAACCCACTTAGACACTCCCTAAAGAAAAACAAGAGTCTGTACTTCATGTAATTAAATCTTTTAAGTAAACCACTAGCAATTTTTTTCTCCCAATTGAAAAAATAAATTTAAAACCTTCCTGAATGGATTCAAATGTCAAATCCAAGTTTATTCTATGGGTAAAGTTTAGCTAGAATGCATTAGTACAATTCAGGCCCTAAAGGCACCTTCTACTCTAAAAGGAGTTTATATGGCATTCAAGGCTTATATTCTCAATGGAACTCAAGTTGTAGATAACGGTTTTCCCTTTGCAGCTACTTCAACTATTATAAGCTGCTACAAAAAAAAAAAAAACCAAAACAAAACCTTGAAAAAAACTACTGTGCTTATCACCATGGCAACAAAATATTACAATTTTCATAAGATATACAGGATTTACACAAAATTGATGAGTAGTTATCTATTGTTATGTCTAACAAATAGAACTCACAAATTTTGTCTAATATAACACTAATGTCTCTATTATTATTACAAAATATAAGTAAAAATTGGTTCTAAGACTGATTTCAGCATAAAACAATATTCAAATTTGCAAAAACATTTAAAACTTAGAGGGAAGGTTTTATCACCAAATAAAATTAATACATTTAGGAAGAACCAGAGGAGGAGAAGAAGACTTTTGAAATTATCCAAGTGATGATAAAAGAAATCTGCTTTGAAACTGCTGAGCTAAAATTGAACACTTCTCTTCCGATTCATTAGGTTCTAAAATACATGTAGGGAAAATGTATACACAGGTTTTGCAGGTTAATTTTCCTGTGCTGAAGTTAGGGAAGAAAAGAAGACAAGTTTATCATCAGGGTAGAAGAGGGCAAGCTTATTAAATCTACATTTAAAAAATATCCTCTCAGTTGAATTTGAAAACCAGTTTCAGCTGATAAGAAAAAATTATAAAATCAAAGCATATTAGAAGACCTTATTTTAAAATATTTTTGTGATGCAGCATCTGTTAATATATCCACTATAAATTGCAGTCTAGTAAAATGCATCTACATCCATGAAAGACCCATGAAGGTTTTTCAGAATTCATGATTTTAATGTATCTGCCTGCATCTGAACAGAATATCTTGGCCTCCATCAGCCACATTTGGGAAGAGTTGTCAAAGACAGAGATATACAGACCAGATGATATTCTGTATTTTGAGCCAGGTTCTCACAGCACAACAGACCTGGCTGCAGACAGTAGGGAATGTTTCCTGGATCAGAACAGAACACTAAACTGTGTGATAACATCTCAAATTTGCAAAATACAAACAATTTACCATAAAATAACTGAATAACAAAAAAATAAATTCTGCCTCCTCTGTAATGCTGCTGGGTTACACTACAGTTGCATTCAAATACAGAATAAATGAAGCGACATTTAAAAATGTGTCTTTCTATTTATTTCCAAGATTTACATCTAATACTGCATGTCAACATTATCATGATGCAGCCTTGGAGTACATATATTATTTCTAGTCTTACAAAATTATTCATCAGACATAATTTGATGCATTTATTCACACATTTATATAATAAAAAACTGGCTGTTTTTCCGTGATAAAGCATCCAACACCAGCAGCTTCTTTGGCTCCCAGCAGCTCAGATATCCAAAGCCCTTTCCTTAGGTCTTGATTCTTCTTGCTGGATAGGAACTGCAGCACAAACCCATCATCCCAGTACGACAGGCAGCAATCAGGTGGCACAAACCCTATGTCTTTTCAAGATATTTCATCTACTGTGTTTGAGTAGTTAACACCAATTATTTGAATCATCAAGGATAGCCACATGAGCACCCACTGTGATAAGGGAAATCACTGTGTACCTCGTAGATAGTACCAGAATCTCTGCAAATTTAGGTTGGTGTTTTCACACAAAATATTCTCAGGCTATAACTTCAAGAAAATCTTGACTGCTGTTGCAAAAGAAGACTTTATGAAATCTGACAAATATCAACTGAAAGATCCAGTTTCAACCTTGGACTAGTACCACATGTTCCCATCCTGCTAAATGAATTTGAGTTCCTATAAAGTTCTGTCAGGGTATGGCACAAAAAAAATCAAAATGTATGAGTGACCAAAAAGAGACCAGTTGTTTTTTATGTATGCACACTATGCTTTAATAACAAGAAATTTTGACTGCAAGATATAATCTTTAATATACGAATTAGGCTGCCTATACTCCCTTCTTAAAAAGGCAAAATTCCACAGATATTGAATCTTGAGTCCTCTGTAGTCTAGCCTATGGATTTGGGGAAGATTTGGAGCTCAAAAAAACCAAACAGCTTGATTGATATACGTATGACAGGGCAGGATGATTTATTTGAGGCGACTCACTCATGAATAGGTGTTACTTGGGTATTCTGTAATGGATCGTTCCTCTAATAATGTGCTTCAATGGATGTGAAGCTCTGAACAATCTAATCTAGAATGAAACGGTGTCTCCATTGTTATCCCAAACTCTAATCAGACTAGGATAAACACTTCTCATTATGTTCTACCCTATTTATTTGCAACCTGCTATCCCGTACCCACCCCACCAATCTTGTGTTCTTTGGTAAATAGTGCTTTAATTTATCTTCTGATAAAAGACTCTCATGCCTCTTGTCTCTTGAGTACTACTAAAAATAATCATCACTTCACAAGCATTAAAATTTAAATTCTCAAATTATGAAAGATGCAAAAGGTAATAAGTATCACCATTTAAATCTACTTAATAAAAGATTTGCATATATGCAGATTTTATATATATATTTGCAACGCACAGTGGAAAAAATGAGAAATTAGAGGCAAAAAAATATATATCAGAAAGAGCTTACAATTTAAAAAATTTAAAAATTAAGTATGGGGCAATATAGATGTATTTGTCTTTAATAAAAATCTTGGATTTTTTTGGCTCTGAAATGCACTATTCTGCAACTGCCACCTTTATTTTAGGCCAGCAACAGTCAGAACCAACTACCTTTTAAATTTGCTTTTATTGCCATAGAAACGTATATTTGCTTTAACTAAAAAGGAAGTCTTCTGGCTCAATCGTCTACTTGCTATATCATACACTAGAGAAGACATCATTTATTCATTTACACATCCATTCTTGCATACTTTTACATAAGCTACATCCACCTCAGTGACTATGAAAAATCACATGTGGTTTGTGTTAGATAAGATAGTTATAGAACATTTATATTAAAATGGAAATAAATTACTTCAATCTACTCTATATAAACTCAAAAGAACAGAGTTACTTAAAAATTATTTATGTTCTTAAATCAATCCAATTTCAAGTATACTTTTGCTGACTTTTACTTCAATAGTAATGCAATGTTTAGAGCAGTCATTCACCATTTTATTAAATAATTGCAATTAAACCTTTCCGTGTTCAGAAAGAGATGGGAAACAGGTCAAAACACATAGAAGAAAATGGTATTTTGTTCTCCTTAAAGCCACTGACACCAAGGAGAATGCACACAAAAAAATTAAAGACATTCAATGCTAATAAAAAAACAAATATATTCATGCAGTTTTAGTACCAAAAGAAAGATCTAAACTATTCCTGTAAAGTACTAAAGTGCTGTTCTACAATGCAAAGAAGTTCCTGAAGTCCTCACAGCCCCCAGCTCACACGGGTTTGGGCACACAGACATCCCACAACCAGCACTGGGTTCCACCAGCCCCTGCCCACCTCTGCAAACCTAACAACAGAACAAGGCTAATGTGTGTGTATTGGGTCTGACTGGGGTAAAGCTCACAGCCCTTACACTGTTGTACTTTGCTTTGGTAGCTGGCATTGATAACAGAGCAGTGTTTTGGCTACTGCCAAGCTGTGCTGTCCCTGTGACATTCCTTCCCCCACTGAAGGGGATGGGGGGGGCAAGATCCTGGGAGGGGACACCAGCAGGCCAGCTGACCCCAGTCAGCCAAAGGGATATTCCATACCATATGACATCAGCTCAGATATATAAGGGAAGGAAGAGAGGAGGAGGAGGAGGAGGAGGCACTCAAGGCTGGCCCATGTTTGCCTCCTTAAACAACCGTCATGTGTGCTGAAGCCCTGCTTCCCAGAAAGTGTCCGGACATCGCTGCTGATGGGAAGTAGAGATTGATTGCTTTCCCTTCTTGCTCTTGCGCGCGCAACTTTCAACTTGCTTGTTCTATTTTTTTTTTTCCCACTGTAATAAAACTACCTTTACTCACCCTAAGTCTTTTTCAATATTATCCTCTCCCCTCTCCCAGCGGGTGGGGGAGTGATAGAGTGACTGAGTAGGCACCTAGCCCCTAGCCGGAGTCAACCCACAACAGTGTGTTACAGCAAAGATGCTTGTTTTGCAACCCACTACAACAAAAGTAAGGGGAAAATCAGTCATTTCACCAGGAAAGGCAGAGTAAACATGCAGCATGTTCAACTGAACATATTTAAGCTGTTACATGCAATACAGCAACTTGAGCTCTCAGCAATTTCCTAGCAATTCTACAAGCTCCTTGCAACAAAAGTGGGAAAAATAACAGCATGTAAATTTTACCAATGCTAAATTTTGGCCTGAAGTCCACTCTCTAAGGGAGGAATTGAATACTCACTAGGTGTGACTGGGAAAAGGAAAAAATTTTCAAGTTCCCCCAACATTAAGTTACAGAACAATTCTAAATATAATTCACAATATTGGAGAAAAAAAAATTTCATTCATAAATCACCACAGGTGCACTGCAAGATAACTTACTTTGACTAGATAACAACATTTTCCATATGACCTTTGGTAATTATTTGAATATCAATATCTATTAACTTATACTGGCTTAGAAAAATTATTTCTTCTTAAACAGAAATACTCAACAACAAAAATGTTCAAAACCACCATTATCCATAAATGCAATATTTACCTCTATTCTAACTATTCAAAGAAAAAAAAAACATACACAAACTGACCACTACAGGAACAGTGGAGTCTCCTCATAGGAAAAAGACATTTAACAGAATAGTGGTTTCCTGAGGGGGAAATACAAAGTGCTAAAAAACGACCAGTGGTTTTTGGTGAAGGAATTGTTGATGGTGGGTTTTTGTTGCGGGGAAGTTGGTTTGGGTTTCTTTCAGGAAAAGGAAAACCTGAAAACCTGAAGACAGGGGTGGAAAGGGACCAGTTATACTGATTCTTTATAAATTTTCTTTAATTGTTTTCTCAATTGTTAACTGAGCTAATCAGAGCTTTATTTGTGCAGTTATTTCTAGAACATGATTGAAATACTGTTAAATATTTGTGAAAGCCACAATTTCCAAAGAGTTCATAGTAAAAATGGCAAGAAGAAAGTCTAAATTAAGTAGAAAAATTATTCATTGTGAATTATTCATGCAGCATTAGTTATCTTGTGCACACACACACGCTTCAACCATATAAACCCACTCTAATCTAGATGGACATTTTCCAGGAGATTTGTAGTATTTTAGAATAGAAAATAGTGTAAAAAATTTCTAAAAAACACTCCACTTATAGAAACACCTCAAAAAAAGAGTAAGCCTCAGACACATTCATTCAGATGATAAAAGGAAGAGGTTGTGCTCACCCTTCCTGTTCTGGAGTGAAATAACACTTTCCTAGGAATTTGGCTCGACAGCAAGGCTAGCATAATATTACACAGTTGTTGAGCATCACAATGGCTTAGGGGATACTACTAAAAAAACACCAAACAAACAACACACAACCAAAAAGGAAAGTAGAATTCTAATCTTTTCTTGTCCAAAAAATTATGAATAAAATGCAATTCTGAACCGGTTCACTATTCCTAAAAAGTACAGTCAAACAGAATTAGTGTAAAGAAAGAATCTGTTTCTTATCTCCTAGATGAAAGCACTAGGCCTAAATACATATTCTAGTCAAATATCCAACATGGAAGTACCATATAATTTTTCATTTTTTTTCCAAAGGAAGAATCTCATCACCTTGCTTTCTTAACACAGGGAAAGCTCAAAAATATTTGCATAAAGGAGCACAGGTAGTTTGAAAATCACAACAGCAACATACATAGCAACAAACAATATTAAAGCTTTTGTTTGTTTTTTTTTCCAAATCCATCTTCAGTCAAACAAAACACAGTCCACATATGGCAGCGTGCCAATTATGGTATATGTCACATTGGCTGACAAGATTTACTGAAATGTTCAGTGCATGAATACTTTAGATTAACTATCAGGCAGTATGCAAGGACAGCTGCTTATTCTGAACCAAACTCTTCAGGTTCACTAGAAGAACAAAGTATCTGGAAAGCAGAAGAGAGAGAAAAAAAACTACCCAATGCTGTTATTTCAAAAGAAAATGGAAAAGATGAGGATGGACAAAAATCAGGCAGACAATACCTTGGTGAAGGTCTCCAGAAAGAACAAAGCAGAGGAGCAGAACATGGCCTTGTGTAAAAGAAGTAAGTGCAAACATTGTTTATAACCCTTTTTCCTCTCTAAATGTTTCTTCCTATTAACAAAATACTTCAATTTAAACAAGCTGTATAAACACTGTGTTCACCTGACTACTGAATCAAAGAAAAACTACTGCTGTTGCAGAATCATTAACACCTGTTGGGTGGACCAAGCCCCATCCTAGTGCAAAGCCTGTCACATAAAAGGCTGCAGAGGAAGAGTCAGCCCTGCACTCGTGGGTTATACAACACTGCAAAACAACATTATTTAATTTTTTTTAATTTAATGATTATACTGAAAAGGCTAAAGTGGGACCAATAGATAGACTGCCAGCTACCTGTCTGCAGCATTTACATATAAAAATTGTTATTAAAATCCTTAAATCTATTTTAGAGTTTTTGCTCATCTTCACAAAGTCTGAGAGCAAAGAAGCAGCAAGATTATCTCCAACTTTTGCCACAGAACCTGCTCTAAGAGCTAACTCAAAGAACCATAGTACCAAGCTTAGCAAAGTGTTACAAATATTCCTCAGCAGTCTATAAAAAATTTCCTCCAATACCCATTAACATTTTCACAGAACACTGTATATTTTGTCTGAATCCTTGTTGCATGTCAACAGGAGGCTCAAGCAGGAGCATTCAACTTAGAATTGTGTATTCAGTGCAGATGCTGGATTCAGCAGAGAAATGATGAAGAACCAGGCTTTTTTTCCCCCTTTTCTAATTAACTGAGCTCTTGAATACCATTAGCAGCTCTAGAGGCACCGTAATTTTATTACTTCTTAAGAAAGATATACATCAAGTACATCAGTGTAGCCATGTCAGAAAAAAAATAAGTCCCAAAGCACAAATGTGCTGTGAAGGCAGTGTATACCCAGCTCTCCCACAAGAGTATGCAGGAAATTCAAAACTGTGTTCCCCATTTCTAACACAACCAAGCTACCACACTGCTGGCACCCCAATTCACACCCAAGCTGCCCTCCAGCACACTGGCAGACTCTTTTTAATTTTTTTCTGTTTCTTTTACTATTACTCCTGTTATACACATCCACTTTTCTTTTCATTGACCAAGAATATTCCCTCCAAGCCCTTCAAGTTCCATTTTGCAGGAATCTTTTGTCCAGCTTTCCCAAAATCTCATCACACGCTACACTATTTTTGGGGATTTCCCCTGACTGAGAAGGAATTACTGTAACTGTAACAAATGTTGCTTAAAGTTTATGCTATTTTATAGAAGACTTTTGATAACAGGCCAAGTTATGCAACTAGCCACTACTTCTAGAAAACGCAAGAAGTGTGTCTAGCTTATCACTTTCCAGCACTGAACTGAGCTCTGAGAAGACATGGAAATTGGGGCCAGAAGCCATTAGCTTCTAGCAACTGATCAAGGTCAAGTCATTTGGAACAACTTATTTATGTCCAAAAACAAGTAGGTTTTCTGTTAAAAGAAATACTTTTCTATAAATTTCTGTAGCTGTCCCTAACAGACAACAAACATGAAACAGATATAATTACAACACTTGAGAGACAGCCAAAAATGTCTAATTTTGGCTGCTCACATTAGGAAAGAAAAATAAACTATTCCATTTTAAAGTGTCCAAGAGGCAGGGGGAGGAAGCATAGGGATTTGTTTGTTTTTGTAGCACAAGTTACAAATTCCTATTCCCTTGGACATGCCTGAAACAAAACACACTATCCTTATTCATGGCCTCTTCTTTAAAAAGTTTTTGATTTATAAGAACCACCTTCTCTGACAAAAGGATGTTAATTAGTAGTCTTATTCTTCCAACATTTTTTCACTCTGAAACCTATTTTTTCACAAAACAAATACCTGTTCCTAAACAAAGCATGGGGAGCAGCTGAATGTTCAGTGATGCATTCCAATACTGTTTCCAGACATGCAGTCCCACAATCAAGCTCAGAAGAGCAGCAATTCTGAACTATATAAACATCAGCAAATTCAGGTTCAATCTGTGAATAATGTCATTTGGCTTAAAGCAAATTCATTATGCTCACATCTATTGTTGAACTGATAAGAGATGAAGTATTTTAAATTTTATTTTCCAGACTTGTAGCTTGAATTTTCTGTAGGCTTCGGAAGGTGTGAACTAATAAAATGCGTATTAACACTGTCTAAGTGTACTTCCAGAAATCTCATAGTGGATCTAAAGTGGGGCAAAGAAACAAAACTAAACCTGAAAGTGTCCTGCCTTTCAGTGCTTCCCTATTCCTAGAGGAAGTTTTTACCAAGTTTTACTTTTCCTGCCCTTTAGCACTACCATGCATGAAATCTGTCTGGAATTCAGGCAAAGCAGAGTTTGTTCCGAAACACACAACTGATCTGTGATCTTCAGACTGGCCATTAACCACCATTTCCAGATAAATGTTCAGTTTATGCCAGTACATTGCAAACTGAGGTGAAAGATTAAGGGATTGGTTTTGGTTACAAGCCACTGAAGCAAGGCTGACTTGAAACACCCTGCCAGGTAAACACACTAACAGAAGGATTCTTAAAGTACAAGCAGAGCTCTAAGATACCAGAAACAACCTATTATTTTTAAAATACAGCAGTCATTATTGTACAAGGCAAAAACCAAAGTTTTTTATAAATTACGTGTCTCAAAGGTCATATTTTCAAGAATAAGTTACCCTTTAAAAGACTTTAAGGATGAAAGGGAACAAAAAATCTTCTCTCTCCCTATTAATTGTTTCATACAGTAATTCATACTTTCAGTATTCCTTGCCAAGTTCAATAGAAGTTTTTTTCTTGTTATCTGATTGTACACTAAATATATTTGGTATACTTTCTCAAGATCAAATGTCTCCATGTTTTATTTGCCTGCATTGTATAAATTTTAATTATCCAGGTGTGCTTTTTTTAATGGGGTCAACTCCAAACAAATTCCAATGGAGACATACACAAAGAATTTTTGTTCTTAAGGGAACAAAGTAATACTTCTATATATAAAATGGTAAAGTACAAGAATGAAACTAAGACATTCCTTTCAGGTACCTCCTGTATCAGCCAAGTGTCCCACAAAACCTAAAGGCAAAACCCACTTGGAAATGACCCTGACATTTGGTTTGCCAGAAGCAAGAATTTCAAGCTGACATGACTACCACCTGTAGAATTTGCGGGTCGGTTTCAGATGGTCGAGACAGACGAGAGATCTCTGAAGTCGAGTCTTAGAGCATGAGGTTTATTGTGAAAGGGCATGGGTGTAAGAGACCTGCTAGGGGCTGCCAGATGCAGCCCGGAGCAGGTCAGAGAAGTAAGAAAGCAAGCAAGAGAGGAGAGTAGAGTGAAGAGAGAGGATCGAAGAGAGCGAGCTTGTCCCTTACAATACAATAAATCATCTTCTGTGCTGAATATTCTAATTTTTATTAACCAATCTAGAACAAACTACAAATCTTATAACATTTGCATACAACCTATGAGAACTGTTGCATTACCATACGGCGTTATATTTTAAACCCTAAAAACTGCTTTTTGGACCCTCTGCCCAGTTGGTAGGGTCTGCTCTGACCCTTGGACCTGTCTGCAAGCAGAGGGTATTGTTTAATCAAAGGGGGGATTACCTTCAGTCGGACATGCCATTGTTTCCAGTTGTTCAGTAACTGGGGTTTGGTATCTCAAAGCTTGTCTTCATTTCAATCTCGCTTATAGTTTCTACATTCTCAGCATCTTTTGCTAGGTAATCATATTTATAAGGCTTTCCTATTTCATCTTCCCCAACAACCACCCATACTGTATCTGGGGATTACTTCAACAAATCCTTAACCCAAATCCTTTGTTTCTTTTTGCCCCAAAGTCTTCCACCTAATTTCATGGTTACAAGTAACAAAAGCCACTGATTATCATAAAAGAAGAATTAACTTCAAATAAGGATTTTAGTGCCTGGAAACGGAATTATTCAGAGATCTGCACAGTCCTACCAGAGCATCACAGTATTACCGCATTTCATTAAATAAGTTTCCAGCTGATGTCCAATAATAATAAGCACTACTATCTTTTTTTGAACATCAAGCATGTCAGGCAATGGCCTTGGGATAAAAAGGACTCCCAGAAGCAAGGGGAGAATTATGATTAAGAATGAAAACACTGCAAGCTTCTAAGTATCTCCCTAGAAAGATGCATATCAAATGGTTCCAGACAAAGCCACAGCCAGGAAAACTAACAAGTTAAAATATTACTTAAGAAGAAAAGCTGCAAGAAATAGAAATACTGGAACCAGGAAAGACTGAGGGTCCATATCTCCTGCCTCATATTTTCATATTTTAACTCTCAGTTAAATGGATAAAATTACAAGCTGAAACCTAACAGCAATGAGGTAGTTTTACCTTTCTATCATAACACATTTATCTCCAATAGGGAAATACAAAATGTAAAAAGGAGACTGACTCACTGATGAAATAGGAAATACAGCAAAAAAAGTAAAGTGAGTCAAGCCTACAAGACTGAAAGAGTGGCATCTTTCTTGGTGTCACAAAAAAAGCTCGGCTACAAAAGTGCATTAAAATAATGAAAACACAGGAGAATGCCTAATCTAGAAGCACTGCCCAATACGTAACATTCTGGTACAGACAGAGAATGGAAGGTTAAACAATATTACATGGTAATGATCAATTTCATAAATGTCTCACTGAATTTCACAAAAGCAGCATGGTTCCACACACCACTGATGCCTTAGGTTTTAACTTTTTATTTTTCTACATCAGGACTGCTCTAGTATATGACTCTAAGACTCCATAAATTGTCAGCTAGTGTTCTGTTACTGTCATTTAGACGAAACAATTTCTCTCTGGGCTGGAGTTTCAAGGACATACTGTTTTTTCCAAAAGCCCAAAATGTAAACATCCATGGACAGCAGCGAAGAGAAGAAAGGGACAAGCTAGAGATGGGACTTCAGGACCCAAAACTGTAATTGGACAATGGGTTTCTGATATGCAGATGGACCGAAGGTATATCTGTCCAAAAAACACGTGCTAGGCGTCCATTTTGGGTGTAGTCTCTGTGAGACTCCTGCATGGCCCAAAGTGTACCTTGTTTTAATAAATACTTCTTTTATTCTTTCAACTCTGTCCAGCTTCTGTTTCAGGTCAGCCTTTCATAAGGCATCAGTTTTGGCGACTCCGCCAGGACGGGAGGCTTCTGAAAAACCCCTGGACTCAGAGGAAATCCAGCCCTCGCCCCCTCTCTTCACCAGCACGGGAAGGAGAGGCTGTGACCACAGTCCAGACGGTATCAGAGCCGAAGGATCCTTGGACATGACTCAGAGGCACGTGAGTAACTGAATAAAAGCAGTATTCTGTTTGTTTTAGTCTATGAGGGAGGGGTCAAGAGATCGTTGATCTCTTACAGTTTGTTTAGCATCTTTGGGGCTCAATAAAGTGTCCCAAGGGGGCTGTGGCGCACTTGCCACTTCCCCCTCTGGTTGTTTTAGCTCGTGAGAGCTTAGTGCTGCAGTAGCAGCAATTTGGCTTGGAGCCAAGGGTGGGGCAGTGGCTTAAGCTGCTGCCTGCTGGCACCAAGCTCGGGAGTTCGAATCCCCCTCCTGCTTGTTTGCTCTGCTAGCTGTTTAGTGTATTATTTCTAACCACACACGATGGGGTTGCAAGTTTTCTTGTTCAGATAATGCTCAAATACCTAAGGATTCACCATTAGGTCTAGTCTTAGAAAAATGGCAAGAATTAACCAGGACGAGCAAACAGCTTACAAAACCTGAGATTATACGGTTGTCTAAAACCATTTGGCCAACTTTTAATTTAAAAAACAATCAAAAGTGGCCTAAACTGGGTAGCTTGGATGAAGAACTGATACTGGATTTAACATCTCGCCTGTGTGAACAGCACTACTACCAAGAAACTGAGTATTTGAGATTCTTTTTAGTTATAGCAAAAGATGAGCAGCTACAGAAACCTAAATCACAGTATGTGCTGTTCTTAAGGAAAAAAGAGAAAAAGAGTGACGGGAAACCGCCCATATTAAATCCAGTATGCAGTAACAGAGACGAAGCAGAGTCAGATCTAATAGCACCTGCACTAAGAGCTAATCCAGCCCCGGGGGGCGGGGCCCAGCCGCGGCCGGCCCAGGGGCTGCTCTAGCCCCGGCGGGGGGGGAGCCCAGGCCCGGGCTGTCCCGGCTGCGCAAGCAGCGGCAGCGACAGCGCCGGCCGCCCCTGCCCTCCCCGCCATGTCCGCCCTGCCGGAGCCCGCGTCTTCTGCGCACACGCCCGCCGCAACCACCTTGGCCCCGCCCCCTCTACAGCCACCGTTACAATCAGGGGCAGAGGAGGGGGAGAGTGGAGTCGCAGCTTCCACAGAATCCCTGTCAGTGAAGAAAGAAGAATGCTGGCTTTGCCGATCAAAGAAGATGCAGGCCCCTGTGCCGCCTCCCGCTTGGGAGCCGGACCCGCCTGCGCTTTGCCCCTGCTCTCGGGAGGCCTCCCCCTTCTTCGCAACCCCGCGCGCGTCTTGGTGGGAGGGGCCAGGGGGAGGGGAATGCCAGCGGGTGCAGCCAACGGCACCACCCCTGGAGGTTGGGCCGGGGGGCAGAGCTTTGTACCGCGAAGGCGGAGAGGGGATCTCCTACAGGGAGACCGAGCCCCTCCCGCTCTCAGGCCTGTGAGCTTCCATAGCAACGTCGCGCGCCGAGGAGCTGGCTCAGGGGATGACGTCATCAAAGCAAGCGAACCGGCCGTAAGCACTGAACGCTGCAGCAAATCTTGGGCTGCGATTCCTAAGATTAAAACTGATCCAGGTAAATTTAACACAGCTGATTCACAATCGGACAGCTCTCCCTCTGATAGCTCTTCTGAAGAGGAAGATGAAATCTTAGCTGCCCTGAGCAGGCGAAAGAAGGGAAGGATAGCCCGAAGGGCCATAAGAGAACGTAGTCCAGTAGCAAAACATACTAGATCAAAAAAAGAAAAAAGAAAAGAACCAGTTCTACAAGCCCCATTACGGCAAGCAGTTGGCAACCAAGAGCCAATATATGTAAAGGTTCCATACTCCCTTATTGAGTTGGAACAGTGGAAAACCACTGTGGGACAGTATAAAGAAAACCCAGATAAGGTTGCCAAGCTAGTGGATAGAGCTATTAGCACACAAAACCCTGACTGGACAGATCTGAACTCTATTTTAGATACATTGCTTGATCCCACTGAAAGGCAAATGGTTAATAACGCTATTACAACATCGTTAGAATCAGGCATAGCAAATGGGTCGGTCCAAGGTACGGTCGCTGAAATATATCCTTTGAGTGATCCTAACTGGGATCCAAACATCCCAGAACAGATGGCAAGACTAAAACGGTATCAAAATCTCATAGTATATGGGTTAAAACATGGGGTCCCTAAAGCTCTAAACTGGTCAAAGCTTTACGCAGTACAGCAAAACTATGATGAATCACCCACTGATTTTTTTAATAGGTTGAGAGAGACTGCTATCAAATATACAAATCTAGATCCTGATTCAGCTGATGGAAAAGCACATCTAGTCCTCTTGTTTATGGGTCAAGCAGCAGATGATATAAGAAGGAAGCTACAGAAGTCAGAGGGGGTTCAAGACATAGATAGAATGCTAGGAGTAGCCTGGAGAGTATATCGAGACAGGAGCTAAAAAGGAGTTAGACGACAACCTAGCAAAAGGGCAATCCAAGAAAAGTCATCCAAGAAAACTTCCCCTACAGACAAAGATCAGTGTGCCTATTGTAAAAAGTGGAGACATTAGAAAAATGATTGTCCCGTGTTGAAGCAAAAGTCCCCAGTTCCCCAGCTCCCGATCGAACAAGGCTCGGGTTCATGCTCAGAATGATGGGAACCGAAGGCTTCTTCCCCAGCAGAACCTTTGGTTATAGCTAAGCTGGGGTCAGATAACATTGAATTTTTGGTAGATACTGGAGCAGCATTTTCTGTACTAAATACCATGGAAGAGAAACTGAGTCAAAACACTGTACATGTTGTTGAGGCGACGGGTAAGCGAAACACGGCCTTTCTTCCAACCTTTAAAATTCAAATTGGGCAAACACTGGGTAACTCATCAATTCCTTTACATGCCTAACTCCCCTAAACCATTATTAGGGAGAGATTTGCTAGAGAAATTAGAGGCAGAAATTAAATTCAAAAAGGGGAAGGGAATACAAGTTGTAATTCCTGAATCTAAATTTGTCGAAGTTGCTGCACTTTTCATACAGGACAAATGCGGTGAAATCCCCATTGAAGTTGAAAAAGCTGTCAATCCAATAGCATGGGCCAGTGATATCCCAGGAAGATCCAAACAAGCAGAGCCTGTGAGTATTACTCTCAAACCAGGAGCCACACCGGTAAGGCAAAAACAATACCCTTTGAAATTAGAAAGATGTAAAGGACTGGTACCCATAATTGAAAAATTCCTCCAACATGGGTTATTAGTGCAATGTGAGTCCATATTGAATACCCCCATACTTGCTATTAAGAAAGCAGATGGTAAGAGCTATCGATTAGTTCAAGATCTGAGAGCAATTAACAGAATCACTGAAGACATACACCCTGTTGTGGCAAACCCATATGCCCTTTTGACTGCACTGACAGACGAATTAGGGTGGTTTACTGTGATAGACCTGAAGGATGCCTTTTTCTGCACTCCTGTGCATAAAAACAGCCAAGAGCTTTTTGCTTTTGAGTGGGAGAATCCTGAGACAGGGAGGAAAAGTCAACTTACTTGGACCATTTTGCCCCAGGGGTACAAGAGCAGTCCCACAGGGTTTGGAAATCAGCTAGCAAAGGAACTAGAGGACTGGAAAAAACAGCAGCCAGAGGGAGTTATTCTTCAATATGTAGATGACATCCGGATTGCGGCTAAAACCAGAGATGACTGCATTAAATTTACCATCAGTTTATTAACCTTTTTGGGACTGAGTGGGTACAGAGTTTCTAAAGACAAAGCACAGATTGCCAAAGAAGCAGTAATTTACTTGGGGCTTGAGATCTTTCGTGGACATTGACAGCTCCGCAAAGAACGGAAAGAAGCCATCTGTCAACTCCCAGAGCCCCGCACTGTGAGGGAGATGCAAGCTTTCCTGGGAATGGTAGGTTGGTGTCGTTTGTAGATAGCAAATTATGGACTGCTAGTAAAACCCCTATATGAAGCATTAAAAGCAGCTGAAAATGGAATTATCATATGGACAGAAAATACAAGGGCAGCTTATAAACAGCTGAAACACTCCCTAATGTCAGCTCCAGCACTGGGATTGCCAGACTTAACTAAATCTTTTGAACTGTTTACTTATGAAAGCTTGAATGTTGCTTTAAGGGTACTAGCTCAACGCCTCGGGAACCAACGGAGGCCTGTGGCTTACTTTTCCAAACAGCTAGACAATGTTGCCCAAGGGTGGCCGGGGTGTTTGAAAGCCGTGGCAGCTACTGTCATCTTGATCCAAGAGGCCCGAAAACTCACCCTTGGACGGCACATTGTAGTGTATGTACCCCATGCTGTAGCAGATGTGCTCGAACAAAAGGGGGGACATTGGCTGTCCAGCAACCGGATGCTTAAATATCAATCATTGCTACTAGAACAAGATGATGTCACCTTGAAAACAACTTCTGTTGTTAATCCTGCCATGTTTCTGTCTTCCACGCTAACTGACAATGTCCCTGAGTGTGATTGTTTGCAGACAATAGAAGAGGTCTACTCCAGCCAAACAGATCTGAAGGATGTGCCCCTAGACAATCCAGACTGGGAGCTTTTTACGGACGAGAGCAGCTTTATAAGAAATGGTAAAAAGATGACAGGCTATGCAGTGACCACTCAAGACAAGGTAATTGAGGCGAAGGCCCTGCCAGCAGATGTGTCATCACAGAAAGCTGAACTGATTGCCCTGACAAGGGCCCTGGACCTGAGTGAAGGGAAGAAGGTAAATATATGGACTGACTCTAAATATGCGTTTAGTGTCGTCCATGCCCATGGAGCCATCTGGAAAGAAAGAGGACTGCTGAACGCTCAAGGGAATCAAATTAAACACGCTGAACAAATACTTGCCCTCTTAGAGAGCGTTAGAAAACCCACAGAAGTAGATATCATGCACTGCAGGGGTCACCAAAAAGGGAAAACCACTCCAGAATTGGGAAATCGCTTTGCTGACAAAGCGGCAAAAGGAGTTGCAGAAAAAGGTATTCTCGCAGTAATTCCCAAAAAAAGAAGTAAACTTATCAGAGTTCATCCCAAAGTATGATCAAGCAGATCAGAAGCTTATTAAATCTCTCAAGGCTGAGATCACAGAAAGTGGGTAGGCTGTCACACCAACAAACCAAGTTGTAATCCCACCCCTGATTCTTCGAGAGCTAGCTCAGAGAGAACTTGAAAACACACATTTTGGGACTGAAAACCTTCTAAAACATCTAAAAAAAGTAATAATAGGAAAAGGAATGACTGAAATTGTACAAACAGTAGTAAGCAAATGTGAAGTTTGCTGCAAAAACAACCCTGATACAAGGAAAAGAGTTGTGTTAGGAGTAACAAAAGCAGGGGATCTTCCTGGAGATTACTGGCAAATAGATTTTGCTGAATTACCACGTAGAGAGAGATACCAGTACATACTAGTATTGATTGACACATTTAGTAGATAGCCCGAAGCTTACCCCTGTCGCACCAACACAGCCAAAGAAGTGGTGAAAGTTTTGATCAATCATATAATTCCAAGGTTCAGGGTTCCCCTGGGAATGTCATCGGATAGAGGACCACACTTTGTTGCCACAGTAATTAAAGAAATCAGTCAAATTTTGGGAATTACTTGGGATCTGCATACACCTTATAGACCCCAAGCGAGTGGTAAAGTCGAACATATGAATAGAACCCTTAAAACACAAATTAGCAAAATTTGTCAAGAAACATCCATGACATGGGTTCAAGCCTTGCCTATAGCTTTACTAAGGATCCGCATACAGCCAAGGTGGAGGGATAACATCAGTCCCTATGAAATACTGTATGGTAGGCCATACCAGATTCCACACATTCCAGGGGAAATTCATATAAAAGGGAAACTTGATTTACAGAGATATCTAATGGCTTTAGGTTCCACTTTGCAGAAGCTCCAGAATTACATCGTGCTATCCAGACCCATCGGACTGGACACACCTGCACATCTGTTCCAACCTGGAGACTGGGTCTATATCAAGTGGTAGGACAATGAACCTCTACAAGCCAAGTAGAAAGGACCATTCCAAGTCCTGCTGACTACCCTCACTGCAGTCAAAGTCTCTGGCAAAGGACCCTGGATCCACTACTCCAGAGTTAAGAAAGCTTCTGCTCCTGAAACAACTGAGAAAACAAAGAGTGATGCAGAAGAGAGCGTGATTTAAATAATGCTTCAGTGCTTAAAGAACTGCTCATAGTAATCATAGTCACAATTCTTCTATATCTACTGTTGTTAAATATTTACTGTTATTAAGTGTATATTATTAATAGATTATTAATCTAGATTATTAATGTAGATTATTAATAGATAATAGATATTTAGAATAGAGACTTGACATGGTAGAGGCCTTGTCAAGGCTCTAAAAAGGGGGAAATGATGCCTTAGGTTTTAACTTTTTATTTTTCTACATCATGACTGCTCTAGTATATGACTCTAAGACTCCACAAATTGTCAGCTAGTGTTCTGTTACTGTCATTTAGATGAAACAATTTCTCTCTAGGCTGGAGTTTCAAGGACATACTGTTTTTTCCAAAAGCCCAAAATGTAAACATCCATGGACAGCAGCGAAGAGAAGAAGGGGACAAACTAGGGATGGGACTTCAGGACCCAAAACTGTAATTGGACAATGGGTTTCTGATATGCAGATGGACCGAAGGTATATCTGTCCCAAAAGCACGTGCTAGGCGTCCATTTTGGGTGTAGTCTCTGTGAGACTCCTGCATGGCCCAAAGTGTACCTTGTTTTAATAAATACTTCTTTTATTCTTTCAACTCTGTCCAGCTTCTGTTTCAGGTCAGCCTTTCGTAAGGCATCACCACTGAAACCCAGTAGTTTTACATGGCAACATGTGCAAAGGAGACATTTTCATTATCAGAAGCTGACACACGTACATGGATAACAACAGATAACAAAAGGCATAGGTCCACATGCCGAGCAGATAAGGTCAGGAATCTCAACCCTAATTCACAGCTTAGAGAAATGTGGGATAAATAGGGCTGGAGGAAATTACACTGCTCTCCTAATTACGATTCATAGTTACATGTCCTTCATCTACACAAAAATAAATGTCTATTCTTAATGCAAATGATGTTCATTTCATCAAGATGCTGTTAGTACCAAACACATCACTTCTGATTTTGTGTGAAATACATGCATCCTGGCACATCACAGCTGAGTACAGCTACACGCAGGGGTGTGAGGAAAAGCCATGCAGTTCGCAGACACTTTTCACCCAGACAGTACAAACTGAGACTTTTCTCCAACTTGCATTGAACATTGTACTACTGTCAGGCATATGGAAAATAAACAATCTATTTAAAATGTCTCAATTGGATGCTATAATGATTTCTTTCTGGTCAGAAGCAAGTACTATACTGGCAGCCAGTAAAACTTTTACAAAAGGTGTGCTAGACAGCTTCATTTTTATGCACAAACCACCACATTAAATTCACTCCCAAGTGCTTGCTCTAGAACTTACATTACAAATCCCACACTTTAACTTGCCTAGGAGAACAAGCTACTTCATCTATACCCATGGCCTGACAAATTTGGTGGCCTTCTACGATGGGATTACAGCAGTGGTGGATAAGGGAAGAGCAACAGATATCATCTACCTGGACTTGGGCAAAGCATTTGACATTGTCCCCCATGACATCCTTGTCCAAAACTGGAGAGACATGGATTTGATGGATGGATCACTCAGTGGATAAAAAATTGGCTGGATGGTCACACTCAGAGACTTGCGGTCAACAGCTCAATGTCCAAGTGGAGAGAAGTGACGAGTGACAATCCTTAGTGGTCAGTATGGTGACACCTTTGACAGCAACATGGACAGTAGGATCAAGTGCATCCTCAGCAAGTTTGCTGACAACACCAAGCTGTGTGGTGCAGTTGACACGCTGGAGGAAGGGGATATCATCCAGAGGGATCCTGACAGGTTTGACAGGTGAGTGTGTGAGAACCTTATCGAGTTCAACAAGGCCAAGTGCAAGGTGCTGCAGCAGGGTCACAGCAATCTCAATCACAAACACAGGGTGGAGAATGGATTGAAAGCAGCCCTGGGGAGAAGGATTTGAGGGTGCTGGTGGACTAAAAGCTGAATGTGTACCAACAGTGTGTGCCAGCAGCCCAGAAAGCCAACCACATCTTGGGCTGCATCACAGAGATGTGACCAGCAGGTCAAGGGAGGTAATTCTTCCCATCTACTCTGCTCTCATGAGACCCCACCTGGAGTACTGCATCCGGTCCTGGGGCTCCCAGCACAAGAAAGATGTGGAGCTGGAATGAATCCAGAGAGGGGTCAATAAGTTGATCACAGAACTGGTACACCTCTCCAACAAACAGAGAAAGAGAGGTGGGGCTGTTCAGCCTAGAGAAGAGAAGGCTCTGAAGAGCTCTTAGAGCAGCCTTCCAATATCTTACAAGAAGGCTGGAGAAGGACTTTTTACAAGTGCATGTACAGACAGGACAGGGGGAATGACCTTAAGATGAAGGAGTGTACATTTAGATTAGATATTAAGAGGAAATTCTTTACTGTGGGGGTGTTGAGGCACTGGACTGATCTCAGGTTGCCCAGAGAGGTTTTAGATTTCCCATCCCTGAAGGTGTTCAAGACCAGGCTGGATGAGGCTCTGAGTAACCTGGTGTAGTAGAAAGTTTCCTGCCCCTGGCAGGGGGATTGGAATTAGATGATCTTTAAGGTCCTTTTGAGCCCTAACCATTCAATGATTCTATGATTCCGTGATTAAGTCCCTGTGCCAGTGCTTACCTGTAGTGCTACGATTTGATTGCCTATTTTTAACTAAGGTGCAGTATAGAACCCCTGCCTTAACTATACTAAAAACTACAATTCAGCAGGAGTCTGGGTCAGACTTGTTTTGCTAGGAAGAGTTGTGCCAGAATGCTCTCCCAGCAATGTCTTTAATCTTTCTCTCAACTGCAAACCCCTTCTGACCATTCTCTCCCTTTTCTCTCCTTGAGGCTTCAGAACTTAAGCCAAGCCCTGGGGAATCTGTGAGATTCACAGCATATTTGAAAGGGAAGGCCACTCTGCACCTATAAACTCCTCTTTTCACAACTCTTGGGGAACACTTTTTCTAAAATCTTCCTCATTCCAATTTTCCTATCGACAGCCTGTTTTTGCACTACAGCACCTGAGAGCTGGTGTTAACAGATAATTGACTGGATGATGACCAAGATTTTACTTGTCTTGCAATGTTATTGTAGAACGCAATGCCCTCCCCTCCACTTCTCAAAATGCAAGGTTACAGCACCAGAAGTAACACTGCAAGTACAGAACAGAGCACGCAAAATCAGTATCCATGACTGCCAGAAAAAATGTCATTTGCATAACCAGTCATGAGGAAAGTATTTGTCAAAAAGATACATTATCTTCCTGATGTCAATCTCAAAATGCTAAAATATAATCTGCTTAGCAGTATAAGCAGCAGTGACTTGACTGAATGTATTGGAAAGGATACAGAAATGTGAATCATTCGCTGAACAGGTATCCCATAACTCTACAGAAGATTTCTGAAGCAGAAGTTTGTTGCTGAAGGCATTTTTGTCATTTTGAAGACAGAAGCTGCTTGATGACCATGTGAAAAATGCAATTAAGTTCTCTAGTTTTATGACACACATTTAAAGCAAACTTTAAAGTAGCTTAAACAATACAGATGAAGTTTCCCTGTGATTCACTCCTCCATGATGAGAACAGTTGATGAAACAGTTACAAAAGGCATTAGAGTTCTTTAGTGTGGGACTGGAGAATATGTTATAGCTACATTGTGTTACTCCCTCACAGAGGAGGAGTCAAACACAGCCTTAGTTTCACTGATAAAGTGATGCCCTACGGAACTGGCAAAGATGCTTATGTATCAGTCAGTGAAAAAGAACATCTGTCCTTTTTCAAGAAAGAAAAAGACAGGAAAGGAAAAGGCACTTTTTTAATATAGATTAAAAAACCCAAACAAACAAAACCCACAACTAATATACACATGTGTCCTAGTTTAGGGCAAATGTTAGGAGGAGACCTCCAAGGGGGTCTCCTCTAGACAAGCCAATTCCAGCCACCCCTCCCCCAACCCGGTTCGGGAAAAGATTTCCTTAGAGAAAAAGTGGAAAAAACTATTTATTTAATAAGCAGAATATTCACAAGTTTGGAAACAAAAATTGAATGATATAAAACAATGAAACCTCTCCTTTCTCTGAAGAGATGGTGGATCCAGAGAGTCCTTCTGTGGGTGCGGCTGTGTCAGCCTCAGTCCCTCCAGAGGCTGGGGCCGATGGCCAGGCCCGGCTGCAGAGTCGGGGGGCCCCCGGGGGATTGTCCTGATGTCTTGGACCACAGAGATGCTGACCAGTCCCAGAAGAAATAAACCAGTAAAAGAAATAAAGTCTCTCTCTCTCTCTGCAAAAGCCGAGAGATTTCCGAGAGCACCCAGCTGCGAACTCCAAGAGCACACAGAGAGCTTATCTCTATTTTTTCTGTCTCCGCTTCGAGCGCAGTCTTCGAAGGAATTTCCGGGGAAGTAAGGTGTAACTCCTGTAGACAAACTGTGTGCGTTTTCTCTCCCCCCTTCACCCTCTTCACTCTCTCTCTCTCTGGGCCTAACTTAAAGCTACAGAACTTAATACCTGGCATAAGCAGGACAGACGATTGGGGATACAAGCATCATACAGTCAACCCAGGACATTCCACCCCTTATCCCCATTTCGTCAGCTCACTACCAAAACTAATATATTCTGATTCTAAACACACATACATTATACACATATATAGGTACACATATATACAGTATATAGCTATATATATATAAAATGGCAGTAAAATCCAGCAAATAGTGATATTTAAACATGGTTCTCACCCAATAATCAGATCTTCCTGGGGTACACATCGTGTTGTTCCATCTTTCTGCATTATCCACCATGTGTAACCTGGTCCCTGAGCAAAGACAACCCCACGGATGGGTTTGTCTGTATTGGAGGCAGAATTTACCCAAACAGTCTTCCCTAACAGACCTCTAACATGAACCACTGGGACCTTGTCTCCATCTACTGTGTGCAGGGATTCGGATTGGGCAGGCCCTGCTCGATTGGTAGAGCCTCGAGTGTTAACTAACCAGGTGGCCTTTGCTAAATGCTGTTCCCAGTTTTTGAAAGATCCCCCACCCAATGCTTTCAAGGTGGTTTTTAACAGTCCATTGCACCTCTCCACTTTGCCTGAAGCTGGTGCGTGGTAGGGGATATGGTACACCCACTCGATGCCATGTTCCCTAGCCCAGGTGTTTATAAGGCTGTTTTTGAAATGAGTCCCATTGTCTGACTCAATTCTCTCAGGGGTACCATGTCTCCAAAGAACCTGTTTTTCAAGGCCCAGAATGGTGTTCTGGGCAGTGGCATGAGGCACGGGGTAGGTCTCCAACCATCCTGTGGTGTCTTCCACCATTGTGAGAACATAGCGCTTGCCTTGGCGGGTTTGAGGCAGTGTGATGTAATCAATCTGCCAAGCCTCTCCATAATTATATTTGGACCACCGTCCACCATGCCATAGGGGTCTCACTCGCTTTGCCTGCTTAGTTGCAGCACACGTCTCACAATCATGGATCACCTGGGAGATGCTGTCCATGGTTAGGTCCACCCCTCGGTCTCGTGCCCATTTATAGGTAGCATCTCTACCTTGATGACCTGAGGCATCATGGGCCCATCGGGCTAGGAACAACTCTCCCTTGTGTTGCCAATCTAAGTCTGTCTTTGACACCTCTGTCTTTGCAGCCTGATCTACCTGCTTGTTGTTCTGGTGTTCTTTGTTAGCCCGATTCTTAGGGATATGGGCATCTACATGGCGGACTTTCACAGGTAGCTTTTCTACTCGGGCAGCAATGTCTTTCCACTCTCCAGCAGCCCAGATTGGTTTTCCCCTACATTGCCAATTGGCCTTCTTCCACTTCTCCAGCCATCCCCACAGAGCATTGGCTACCATCCATGAATCAGTGTAAAGATAGAGTTTTGGCCACTTCTCTCTTTCAGCAATGTCCAGGGCCAGTTGAACGGCTTTGAGCTCAGCGAGTTGACTTGATCCACCGTCTCCTTCTGTAGCTTCTGCAACCTGTCGTGTAGGGCTCCACACAGCTGCTTTCCATTTTCGGTTCATCCCTACGATACGGCAAGAACCATCCGTAAAAAGAGCGCAGCATGCTTCTTCTGCTGGCAGTTGATTGTACGGTGGAGCTTCCTCAGCCCGTGTCACTTGCTCTTGTTCCTCTTCATCAGTGAGACCAAAGTTTTCGCCTTCAGGCCAATTTGTAATTATCTCTAAAATCCCAGGGCGATTCAATTTTCCAATGAGGGCGCATTGTGTTATGAGAGCAATCCACTTGCTCCATGTAGCACTGGTGGCGTGGTGGATAGAGGGAACCTTTGCTTTGAACATCCACCCCAGCACCGGTAGTCGGGGTGCCAGGAGGAGTTGTGCTTCCGTGCCAATTACCTCCGAGGCGGCTTGAACTCTTTCATAGGCGGCCAAGATTTCCTTCTCTGTGGGGGTGTAGTTGGCTTCGGACCCTCTATAACCTCGACTCCAGAATCCTAGTGGTCGACCCCGAGCCTCCCCAGGCACCTTCTGCCAAAGGCTCCATGACAGACCATGGCTCCCGGCTGCAGAGTAGAGCACATTTTTCACATCTGGTCCTGTCCTGACTGGGCCAAGCGCCACCGCATGAGCAATTTCCTTTTTGATCTGGGTGAAGGCTTGCTGCTGTTCAGGGCCCCACTGGAAAGTGTTCTTCTTGCGGGTAACCAGATAAAGAGGGCTCACAATCTGGCTGTACTTGGGAATATGCATTCTCCAAAAGCCTATGGCGCCTAGGAAAGCTTGTGTTTCCTTCTTGCTGGTTGGTGGAGACATTGCTGTAATCTTGTTGATAACCTCAGTGGGAATCTGACGCCGTCCATCTTCCCATTTTATCCCCAAGAACTGGATCTCTCGAGCAGGTCCCTTAACTTTGCTCTTCTTGATGGCAAAATCGGCTTTTAGGAGAATCTGGATAATTTTTTCCCCTTTCTCAAACACTTCTGCTGCCGTGTTCCCCCACACAATGATGTCATCAATGTACTGGAGATGTTCTGGAGCCTCACCCTTTTCCAGTGCAGCCTGGATCAGTCCATGGCAGATCGTGGGGCTGTGCTTCCACCCCTGGGGCAGCCGATTCCATGTGTACTGCACACCCCTCCAGGTGAAGGCAAACTGGGGCCTGCATTCTGCTGCCAAAGGGATGGAGAAAAATGCATTTGCAATGTCAACAGTGCCATACCACTTTGCTGCCTTGGACTCCAGCTCGTACTGGAGCTCCAGCATGTCTGGCACGGCAGCACTCAATGGTGGAGTCACTTCATTCAAAGCACAATAGTCTACAGTCAATCTCCATTCCCCTTCAGACTTGCACACAGGCCAGATGGGGCTGTTGAAGGGTGAGTGGGTTTTGCTGACCACCCCTTGGCTCTCCAGCTCACGAATCAGCTTGTGGATGGGAATCACAGCATCTCGAGTTGTTCTGTACTGTCGGCGATGCACTGTCAAAGTGGCAATCGGCACATGTTGTTCTTCTCCCTTCAGAAGCCCAACTGCAGATGGGTTCTCTGATAGTCCAGGCAAGGTATTCAATTGCTTAATGCCCTCTGTCTCCACAGCAGCTATCCCAAAAGCCCACTTGAGTCCTTTTGGGTCTTTGAAATAGCCATTTTGGAGGAAATCTATGCCCAAAATGCATGGGGCCTCTGGGCCAGTCACAATAGAATGTTTCTTCCACTCATTTCCAGTCAGGCTCACCTCAGCTTCCACCAAAGTCAAATCCTGTGATCCCCCAGTCACGCCAGAGATAGAGACAGATTCTGCCCCCACATGTCTTGATGGGATTAATGTGCACTGTGCACCAGTGTCAACCAAAGCCTCATATTTTTGTGGTTCTGATGTGCTAGGCCAACGAATCCACACAGTCCAAAAAACAGGGTTTTCCCTAGCCTCCACCTGGCTGGAGGCAGGGCCTCTCTAAGCCTGGTTATCCTTCTTTCCCTGGGTGTACATCTTGGAGGTTCCTTCAAGGGGATAGAACATGTCGTCATCATCATCATCATATCTGGCAGATCGGCTGTGGGCAACTGGAGCTGCTTCCTTTCTGGTAGAACTTCCTTTCTGAGTCTTAGCCTCCTTCAATTCACGTACTCGTTGTGCCAGAGCAGGAGTGGGTTTTCCATCCTACTTTCTCATGTTTTCCCCACAATCATACAGGAAAAACCACAGATCACGTCGTGAGGGGTACCTTCTCTCCTTGTCTGGGGGACGTCTACGTTTGGTAACAGGACCTCTGAACTGTACTGCTGAGATTTGGAGAAGGTCCTTTCTCAGTGTCTTGTGATTCTCTTCTATCTTATCTTCCATTTTCTGTAGACGTTCTTCCACAGCTGCAATTCTTGCATGTGTTGGGCTATGCACGGCATCTGCATACGCTCGGAGTTTCCTTGCCATATCAAGCACAGTCTCATCTCCATCATCCCGCTTCATTATTGTTAGTCTTAGAATGTTCTTCTGGCCCAAGTCGTATAAGTCTTCGCCACATTATGGGTGTACATATTACCAAGTCTGGATTCCTAGGTGTACTTGGATCCTCTGAGAAAACAATCTCTGCCACGGCCATTTCTCTCAAGCGTTGGATCCCTTGTTCTATTGTCTTCCACTGAGTCTGCTGCATATAGAGATCGTCTGTACACAGATATCTGCATGCCACAGCTCCCAAGACTTGTGACTAGAGACTCTTAGGGTGAGCCCCCTTTACCGTTTCCTGGTCAATAGCCGGTTCATGTGACAGCTGTCCTAAATGCCTCGCTTCAGTACCGTCTAGAATTGCAACATCGCCTGCGGCATCCCAAAGACGGACTAACCAACTAATTATAGATTCATCAGGTCGTCGAGTGTAATCCTTTCTTAGGCCACGAAGATCCTTCAGGGAAAAAGACTCAATAGTGTCTTCTGCTCTTGAGTCAGTTGCTGCCCCTGAGGGTCCTCCCCCGCCATCGCCATCATCATCATCATCATCATCCACTGGACGATCAGTTTTGGTTTTGCGCTTCTGTCCCGCAGCAGCGACTGCCAGTGGCTTAGGCTCACTGTCTGTTTTAGCTACTGGCCTGGGCTCACTGGCTGGTCTAGCTGCGGCCTGAGCAACTGAGGTATCTACTGCAGCCTGAGTGACTGGAGTGTCTACTGCAGCCTGAATGACTGGGGTATTTACTGCAGCCTGAGTGACTGGGGTAGCTACTGCAGCCTGAGTGACTGGGGTATTTACTGCAGCCTGAGTGGCTGGGGTGGCTACTGCAGCCTGAGTGGCTGGGGTGACTACTGCAGCCTGAGTGACTGGGGTGATTACTGCAGCCTGAGTGACTGGGGTGGCTACTGCAGCTTGAGTGACTGGGGTGGCTACTGCAGCCTGAGTGACTGGGGTATCTACTGATTCATCTTCCTGCCCCCCTGCCTCTATCTGCTGCCCTACAGTATCTAGCAGCGTGTGATAAGCATATGCCAGGGCCCAGCTTATTGCAATGATCCTGTCCTCCTTAGAACCATCATTACACTTCTCTTTCAGATATTTTGCCACCTCAGCTGGATTCTGTATTTGGTCACGTGGAAAGTCCCAAGCTATGGGTTCTGAGAATTCCTTCAAGATCTGGCCCATATCCTCCCATTCCCCACACCACTCAGGATTTTCCACAACTGGGCCCATTACTGGGTCGAGTGTCTCCTCAGTCCCTCTGGACATATCAGCCCTGATTCTTGAAAAGTTGTAAGCCGTATAGAGGAAACCCACCAGCTGAAATATCTGAAATATCAGAAGGGTGGTATCTTTGGCATCCAGGGAAAACTGAACATTCTCAAAAAATGATGTAAGAGACTGAAAGGAGAAGAAGGGAAGAAAAGGCTGGGAGGCCTCACCCCCCCCTCCTCCAACAAACTGGGTGCCATTACTAACGAACCCCCAAAACATGCTACTGAAACTAGGACGCAGGGCAGGATGGAGAAACAACAAACCATACATATTTTGAACAATCCCCAGTACCTTTGCCACCTCTCTATAAATCATTATCACCATGCCCAGCAAAATAACAATTTTAATCCGTGCCCCTCTACTGTAAAAACTCCGTGCCAAGGACAATACTGGAGCTATCTGTGGATAGGAAAACAAACCTAGGGACCAGTAAGCGATAAACACCTCAAACAAGCCTAGGGACGAGAGAGACATGGCTACCCCTACGCAGAGGGACACTATGAACTCAGGCAACATGGCTACTGACTGCTTTATCCCAATACAGAGTCAGCACGACCAAAATGCAGTCAGTACAAGTTTTTTCCACTTTCTCGAGCCACGCGTTGGGCGCTAAAAACGTTGTCCTAGTTTAGGGCAAATGTTAGGAGGAGACCTCCAAGGGGGTCTCCTCTAGACAAGCCAATTCCAGCCACCCCTCCCCCAACCCGGTTCGGGAAAAGATTTCCTTAGAGAAAAAGTGGAAAAAACTATTTATTTAATAAGCAGAATATTCACAAGTTTGGAAACAAAAATTGAATGATATAAAACAATGAAACCTCTCCTTTCTCTGAAGAGATGGTGGATCCAGAGAGTCCTTCTGTGGGTGCGGCTGTGTCAGCCTCAGTCCCTCCAGAGGCTGGGGCCGATGGCCAGGCCCGGCTGCAGAGTCGGGGGGCCCCCGGGGGATTGTCCTGATGTCTTGGACCACAGAGATGCTGACCAGTCCCAGAAGAAATAAACCAGTAAAAGAAATAAAGTCTCTCTCTCTCTGCAAAAGCCGAGAGATTTCCGAGAGCACCCAGCTGCGAACTCCAAGAGCACACAGAGAGCTTATCTCTATTTTTTCTGTCTCCGCTTCGAGCGCAGTCTCGAAGGAATTTCCGGGGGAGTAAGGTGTAACTCCTGTAGACAAACTGTGTGCGTTTTCTCTCCCCCCTTCACCCTCTTCACTCTCTCTCTCTCTGGGCCTAACTTAAAGCTACAGAACTTAATACCTGGCATAAGCAGGACAGACGATTGGGGATACAAGCATCATACAGTCAACCCAGGACACCATGGCAAAATAAAATGCAAAGTCTTTGCAGAAGCACACGTTTAAGTTGTCAATACCTGAAAACCTGCCAATGAAACCATGAACAGAAAGTTGCTTTTGCACTACACAAGCAAAATTCAATACTGGGGATCCAGACAACTCCTCAAGAAATGAAAGCAATTACAATTTAACACCACCTGTAAGTCACAGAAAGGTAACAAAAGCAATGTATGTCTTGATGCTGACACACAATGTACCTCTTTATAGCAATGAAGATCTTGAGTTAAATGAGATGAAGCACAATTATAATCAAAATCAAAAGTAACCATATCTCTCCAATGCCTCTCTGCTAAGCATTTATAACAAATGGGAGAGCTTATACTTGCAACTACCCTCATTTTTTTAATGCCCTTGTGTAACAACTCTGAAGCTGTAAATTATCTGAGAGCAAAACACTGATTGTCTGTAACCAAGCTTTCTCCTAAGAACGTGTTTGATTTAACTAAACTCCAGGAACAGAGTAAGATTTTGGGGAGTGTGTGGGGGAAACCAAGAGAGCTGCATATCCCTGACAGCGATCACATTGATTGCTGGCACAATTAGTGTCCCAGTCCAAGTTACGAATATATAGAGGACTGACTTAACAAGGGACTGAGTAGACCAAATGCCTGTTCCTTTTATTTCTACAAAGTGTTAAACTTTAATACTAGACATTAAGTGGTTTTCCACAGAACTGAACAGCCCAATCCGTAATTAGAATGAAGAACCTAAGCACAGGACTCTTAAGCCCAAGCTGTTCTATGAATATCCACTTCATTTATTTAATAAATTAGCTTTAATGAACTTCACTTCCCAACCCCAAAGAACTGGGGGAAAAAAGTATCCCAAGCCTCAAAAACATAACATGATGAAAAAAACCCAGTCCTGCTTCACACTAGTGATGAATATTTTGAAAATCCTTCAACTAGGTGTCAAATAACTTTTTTCTAGACACATAATTATTTATTATAAGGTTCAAAGACAAACTCAACAAGGCAGTGAAAATAGGTATTATAAGATGCTGAATCTCACATCACACAGATCTAAAGTAACATCCATTTTTCTTTCTACCAGCTCTGAGAAGTTACAGTATTTTCCTATCAATAACTCTTACTTAAGAGGCTTACTTGACATTCCCAGGTCAACATTTCCAGCAGAAAGCAAAGAAAAAATATGCAGAGTACAGAAAGTCAATTGAATGGTAATCTGGTTTTATAAGTACACATATGAACACAGAGTTTTGAGCAAATATGGCCTAAAGATTCAAAAGAGTGATTTAGGTGTCTTATTCTCTTGAGGACAGATCAAAAGGACTTTCAGAAGATGCTTTTACAGAAAAAGAAACTCTGTATTATAGGCCTCGTTTTGTACACCTTTCCAAAGGCTTCTTGTCCAGAATGCAGTTTGCTGGGAAGGGGTGTCTGGATAATTGAGGCATGTACAATGCCTTTTGACCTCCCTGGTGTCTTGCCTTTTCCACTGACGAAAGAAATAAAACTTTTTTTTTTTAATTTATTTCCACTCCCGGAGATGTGCATCTTTAAAGTGATCAATTTTCTGAAATCCATTCTCACATAAGTATAGGTGGTATAAACCTAGAATCCTACACAACTTTACTCTTCCCTCACTTAAGAAAGCAGAACCTAATTTAAAAGTGCAGGATCATAGAAATATCTTCATTTTTGAAGCTACCAGTACATGAAATACTTCAAAGAGCAAAATAGACAAGATAAAGCAAAACAAGTTCCCACAGACTACAACATCAACATTTCTTCGAATTTTTATCTCCTCACTGATAGACAGAGTGGCTAACAAGTATTCAGCATACCTGCTCCAAATTCCTTTTCTTCTTCTTCAATGTTGTTTTTGATACTGTCGTACTCCTCGTCAATTGCCTGGTTGCCACGCATCTGAGACAGAATTCTCTGTGCTCTCTGAGTCTGGCCTTTCTGAATGAGCCAGCAGGGACTTTCGGGAAGAAAGAGGAATCCCAGAAACTGTATAACTGCTGGCACAGCCGACAGGCCCAGCATGTACCTGGAAATAAATAAGAAAATAGATAAATATCTAATATTTGCCTACAAAAACACAGTATGAGAAGATTCAGTTACACCAACTCAAACTGTATTAATAGATGAAATCTCATACTCGTATTCTTTCTCACTGTAAGTTAAAGGGCAAAGAATCATATTCTGCAGGTATTTTAGAAAACATGACCCTTTCCTTCATTTCTAGAAAATCTCAGGGACATGTTGACTATTCTGCCACCACTGACTCTAGTGCTACAGGTCCTGAGGACACTAAGTTAGACTAAATAAAAATCCTGAAATTGTATTGGGTCTGACTGGGGTAAAGCTCACAGGCCTTACAGTGCTGTACTTTGCTTTGGTAGCTAGCGTTGATAACAGAGCAGTGCTTTGGCTACTGCTGAAGGGGAAGGTGAATCAAGCCAGTTTGCAGAGGTGAAAGCCATCCAACTAGCCCTAGAGATTGCTGAGAGAGAAAAGTGGCCCATACTCTATCTCTATACTGACTCCTGGATGGTGGCTAATGCCCTATGGGGATGGCTGCAGCAGTGGAAGAAAACCAACTGGCAGCGCAGGGGAAAACCCATCTGGGCTGCTGCATTATGGCAAGACATTGCTGCACGGATAGAAAACATGACTGTGAAAGTACGCCATGTAGATGCCCATGTGCCCAGAAGTCGTGCCACTGAGGAGCATCAAAACAACGAACGGGTAGATAAGGCCACCAAAATTGGAATAGCTCAGGTGGACCTAGATTGGGAGAGAAAGGGTGAGCTATTTATAGCCCGATGGGCCCACGAAACATCAGGGCATCTTGGAAGGGATGCAACATACAGATGGGCTCGTGATTGAGGGGTGGATCTCACCATGGAGGCCATCACACAGGTTATTCATCAGTGTGAAACATGCGCTGCCATCAAGCGAGCCACACGAGTGAAGCCTCTTTGGAGTGGAGGGCGGTGGCTGGGGTTCCAGTATGGTGAAGCCTGGCAAATTGATTACATTGGGCCATTGCCACGAACACGCCAAGGCAAGAGTTACATCCTCACCATGGTGGAGGCCACAACTGGCTGGCTGGAAACGTACCCAGTAAACCATGCCACGGCTCGGAACACAATTTCAGGTCTTGAAAGACACATTTTGTGGCGACATGGAACCCCAGATAGAATTGAGTCAGACAATGGGACTCATTTTCGAAATAATCTTATTAACTCCTGGGCAAAGAGGCATGGCATTAAGTGATATATCATATTCCTTATCACCCACAGGCCTCTGGGAAGATTGAAAGATATAATGGACTGTTAAAAACTATGCTACGGGCACAAGGTAATGGGACATGGAAGCATTGGGATGTGAATTTGGCAGAAGCCACTTGGCTAGTCAATACTAGAGGATCTGTTAACCGCCCTGGTCCCGCCCAAACTAAACCCTTAGACACTGTGGAGGGAGACAAGGTTCCTGCACTACACATAGGAAAGTGGCTGGGGAAGTCAGTGTGGGTTGCGTCCCCCATGGGGAAGGGCAAACCCATTCGTGGGATTGTCTTTGCCCAAGGACCTGGGTGCACTTGGTGGGTAATGCGGAGGATGGGGAGACCCAGTGTGTGCCCCAAGGTGATTTAACCTTGGGGTAAGAATAATGCATGTTGGAAGTTGTATGTTGCAGGATGTAAGTAGCAGAAGGGACATGAGCTGACGAAGAACGAATTTCAGCAAGGGGCAAGAAAAAGGCCACAATGAACAGGGATGGTGCCAGTCCTCGACAATCAAGTTTACTATTCCTCCTGCCCTGACCCCACATTCTGCTGGAAATGGAGACCACGTGGAAGGATGCGAGAGGACAGGAGATAGTAGTTAATGTGATGGGGATGGTTTAAGGATGTAGCTTAAATTGCATGTGTGAGTAGGAAAGGATTTCTGAGCATGATGCAAATGGTATGGAATAAGGGGTAGAAATTGTATTGGGTCTGACTGGGGTAAAGCTCACAGGCCTTACACTGCTGTACTTTGCTTTGGTAGCTGGCATTGATAACAGAGCAGTGTTTTGGCTACTGCCAAGCTGTGCTGTCCCTGTGACATTCCTTTCCCCACTGAAGGGGATGGGGCGGGGGGGGGGGCAAGATCCTGGGAGGGGACACCAGCAGGCCAGCTGACCCCAGTCAGCCAAAGGGATATTCCATACCATATGACATCAGCTCAGATATATAAGGGAAGGAAGAGAGGAGGAGGAGGAGGAGGCACTCAGGGCTGGTCCATGTTTGCCTCCTTGAACAACCATCACGCGTGCTGAAGCCCTGCTTCCCAGGAAGTGTCCGGACATCGCTACTGATGGGAAGTAGCGATTGATTGTTTTCTCTTCTGCTCTTGTGCGCGCAACTCTCAGCTTGTTTGTTCTATTTTTTTTCCCGCTGTAATAAAACTGCCTTTTCTTACCCTGATAGTCTTTTTCAATATTATCCTCTCCCCTCACCCAGTGGGAGAGGGAGTGATAGAGTGACTGAGTGGGCACCTGGCACCTGGCCGGGGTCAACCCACGACAGTCTCTTTTGGCGCCCAATGTGCAGGGAGATGAAGGCAGTTTTTTCTATATATACATATATTGCATGCTCTAGTAATTACCAATAGCAGCTCTCAAGTAGTAAACTCCTGCGTGGCATACGGCCTTCGGCTGCCACACTGCTTATCTTTGTTTTGCTATGTTTGGGAACATGTTGAAACAAACAATGACTGTGAATGAATATAACTCCTTCTCTCTGCCCTGGGTGAATTTGAGTATAGATGATCTTTTACTGCAGGCTCCTGTGATTATTGCCAACCCTTACATAAGCTTCCTGATATTATTAATAATATTAGCCAACACTGTTGTTACGTTATGGAATTCATGGAAATTGTCATCTCCCTGGTACAGAAGGAAACGACCCTCGGGTGAGGATCTGTTAAAATCTGCCCTGAGGTACCCAGTTCCTGGGTGGAAAGGTATATGGAGGGATTTGGCCAGGTTCCTAGGGCGGTTATCACCTCCCATTGCCTGGGAGTTTACTCCTGAAGAGGTAAATAACCCTAACAAACTGGCCCGTCGGCTGACAGAAGGGTGCCTCGTTTACTCTCAGGAATGCGAGCAGCTTCTCGCCCTGTACTGGGGGCTGGCCTGGGCCTACCGGGCCTCTGTTCAATATTCTCAGAGGACTGTGGTTGAGGCAGGAACTCAAACTGTGCCTGAGGACACTATAGCTGAGACAGGGACACAAACTACAACTGTGGCTGAGGCAGGGATACAAACCACAACAACTATGTCTGAGATAGGAACCCAAACCACAACAACTACAGTAATTGCCCCAGTAGTGAAAAAAAAAAATGGACAAGGCAAGTTTCAGGCCGATTAGTAAGAGAAGAAGAAGAGGAGGAAGAAGAAGATGGGGCTAGATCAAGAGGCAGGTCCCTCAGCAAAGGAATCGAAGGGAGTGAGGCAGATTAAACAGGAGACCGAAGTTACTCGGTCCCTGACCCCATCCGAACTTCGAGACTTGCGAAAGGATTACAGCCGCCAGTCAGGTGAGAGGATTCCTGCATGGCTGCTGCGATGCTGGGATAATGGGGCTGATAGTCAGCAGTTAGAAGGTCATGAAGCCCAGCAGCTGGGATCCCTTGCTAGGGATCGGGAAATTGAAAGAGGACTTGCAAAGAAAGGAGCAACTTGTAGTCTCTGGAGACGGCTTCTTTCAAGTGTGAAGGCAAGATATCCTTTTAAGGAAGATCTTGTAAAGTCCCCAGGGAAGTGGACCAATGTGGATGAAGGTATCCAGTACTTGAGAGAATTAGCAGTGCTGGAAATTGTCTATAGTGATCTAAAGGATGATAGCGTCACCATAGATCCAGAGGATATCCCTTGTACACTTGCCATGTGGAGGAAGGTGGTTCAAGGCGCCCCAGCATCATATTCCAGCAGCTTGGTGGCACTTTATTACCCAAAAATGGATACACCAACTGTAGAGTTGGCGTCCGCCTGGCTCCGAAATGTAGAAGAAACTCTGGGTGCTCCCTCATCCCTGTGAGCCACCACCCCAACTTTTAGAGGCAGCCCAAGAGATCGCTCCTCTCCAACCCCAGTCAGAGGGAAAGGAATCCCCAAGAACAGGCCACGTAACGAGCTCTGGTTTTTTCTGCGTGAGCATGGAGAGGACATGAGGAAATGGGATGGTGAACCCACCTCTAAGCTGAGCGCCCGGGTCCGAGAACTGAGGGGGAAGAGACCTGTTAAGAAGGGGCCACCCAAGAAGACTGTCAGTGTAGTTACCACAGAGAGACCAGAAGACAATCAGCGATTTCCCAGATATAAGAAAACTAAAACTGTTTCCTACAGTCCTGAGGAGGGAACTTCTGATTTGGCATCACAAAGGTCAGACAGTGAATACTCTGACCAGGAACAGGAATAGAGGGTCCCTGCCTCCGGCCAGGAGGAGGAAAGGGATGACCGGGTATACTGGACTGTGTGGATTCGATGGCCTGGCACATCAGATCCACAGAAGTACAAAGCTTTAGTGGACACCGGTGCACAGTGTACACTGATGCCATCAAGGCACAAGAGTGCAGAAGCCATCTGGATCTCTGGAGTGACAGGGGGATGCCAGGAGTTGTCAGTAGTAAAAGCTGAGGTGAGCTTAACAGGGGACAGATGGCAAAGGCACCCCATCGTGACTGGCCCAGAGGCCCCTTGTATCCTTGGCATCGACTACCTCAGGAGAGGGTATTTTAAGGATCCAAAGGGATATCGATGGGCCTTTGGCATAGCTGCGGTGAATACAGAGAAGATCAAACAGTTATCCACCCTGCCTGGCCTCTCAGAAGATCCCTTCATCGTAGGATTGCTGCAGGTGGAAGATCAGCAAGTACCGATTGCTACCAGGACAGTGCACCGGAGGCAGTATCGTACCAACCGGGACTCCGTGACTCCTATCCATGAACTAATTCGTCGACTGGAGAGCCAAGGAGTTATCAGCAGGACCCGCTCACCCTTCAACAGCCCCATATGGCCAGTGTGGAAGTCAAATGGGGAATGGCAGCTGACAGTGGACTATCGGGGCCTGAATGAAGTCACACCACCTCTAAGTGCTGCCGTACCAGACATGTTGGACCTCCAATATGAGCTAGAGTCAAAAGCAGCCAAATGGTATGCCACGATTGACATAGCTAATGCATTTTTCTCAATCCCTCTGGCGGCAGAGTGCAGGCCACAATTTGCTTTCACTTGGAGGGGTGTCCAGTACACCTGGAACCGACTGCCCCAGGGGTGGAGACACAGCCCCACCATCTGCCATGGCCTGATCCAGGCTGCTCTGGAACAGGGTGGAGCTCCGGAACACCTGCAATATATTGATGATATCATTGTGTGGGGTGATACAGCAGGAGAAGTTTTTGAAAAAGGGAAGAAAATAATCCAAATTCTTCTGAAAGCTGGTCTTGCCATAAAACAAAGTAAGGTGAAGGGACCTGCACAGGAAATTCAGTTTCTAGGAATAAAATGGCAGGATGGGTGCCGTCATGTGCCTACAGAGGTGGTTGACAAAATTGCCAATATGTCTCCACCAGTTACTAAGAAGGAAACACAAGCTTTCCTGGGCCTTGTAGGATTCTGGAGAATGCACATTCCAGGCTATAGTCACCTTGTGGGCCCCCTCTATCGAGTGACCCAGAAGAAGAATGACTTCAAGTGGGGCCCTGAGCAGAAACAGGCCTTTGAGCAAATCAAACAGGAAATAGCTCGTGCGGTGGCTCTTGGGCCTGTTCGGACAGGATCAGATGTGCAAAATATACTCTACACTGCAGCTGGGGAGCAGGGCCTCACCTGGAGCCTTTGGCAGAGGACCGCAGGAGAAACCCGAGGTTGGCCATTAGGATTCTGGAGCAGGAGTTAGCGAGGATCAGAAGCCCACTATACTCCAACTGAAAAAGAAATACTAGCTGCTTATGAGGGGGTTCGAGCAGCCTCAGAAGTTGTTGGGACAGAAGCATGTCTCCCCTTGGCACCACGATTGCCTGTCCTACACTGGATGTTCAAAGGAAACATTCCCTCCGTGCATCATGCAACCAGTGCTACATGGAGTAAGTGGGTGGCCTTAATTACACAACGAGCCCGAATGGGAAAACCCAACTTCCCAGGAATCCTAGAAGAGATTTTGAGTTGGCCAGAAGCCAGAGATTTTGGAGCACTGTCTGAGAAGGTGACTCGTGCCCAAGAAGCACCACCATATAACGAGTTACCAGAAAACGAAAGAAAATATGCTTTATTTACTGATGGATCCTGTCGAGTGACAGGAAACCATCGGAGGTGGAAAGCTGCTGTGTGGAATCCCACACGACAAGTCATTGAGACTGCTGAAGGGGAAGGTGAATCAAGCCAGTTTGCAGAGGTGAAAGCCATCCAACTAGCCCTAGAGATTGCTGAGAGAGAAAAGTGGCCCATACTCTATCTCTATACTGACTCCTGGATGGTGGCTAATGCCCTATGGGGATGGCTGCAGCAGTGGAAGAAAACCAACTGGCAGCGCAGGGGAAAACCCATCTGGGCTGCTGCATTATGGCAAGACATTGCTGCACGGATAGAAAACATGACTGTGAAAGTACGCCATGTAGATGCCCATGTGCCCAGAAGTCGTGCCACTGAGGAGCATCAAAACAACGAACGGGTAGATAAGGCCACCAAAATTGGAATAGCTCAGGTGGACCTAGATTGGGAGAGAAAGGGTGAGCTATTTATAGCCCGATGGGCCCACGAAACATCAGGGCATCTTGGAAGGGATGCAACATACAGATGGGCTCGTGATCGAGGGCTGGATCTCACCATGGAGGCCATCACACAGGTTATTCATCCGTGTGAAACATGCGCTGCCATCAAGCGAGCCACACGAGTGAAGCCTCTTTGGAGTGGAGGGCGGTGGCTGGGGTTCCAGTATGGTGAAGCCTGGCAAATTGATTACATTGGGCCATTGCCACGAACACGCCAAGGCAAGAGTTACATCCTCACCATGGTGGAGGCCACAACTGGCTGGCTGGAAACGTACCCAGTAAACCACGCCACGGCTCGGAACACAATTTCAGGTCTTGAAAGACACATTTTGTGGCGACATGGAACCCCAGATAGAATTGAGTCAGACAATGGGACTCATTTTCGAAATAATCTTATTAACTCCTGGGCAAAGAGGCATGGCATTAAGTGGATATATCATATTCCTTATCACCCACAGGCCTCTGGGAAGATTGAAAGATATAATGGACTGTTAAAAACTATGCTACGGGCACTAGGTAATGGGACATGGAAGCATTGGGATGTGAACTTGGCAGAAGCCACTTGGCTAGTCAATACTAGAGGATCTGTTAACCGCCCTGGTCCCGCCCAAACTAAACCCTTAGACACTGTGGAGGGAGACAAGGTTCCTGCACTACACATAGGAAAGTGGCTGGGGAAGTCAGTGTGGGTTGCGTCCCCCATGGGGAAGGGCAAACCCATTCGTGGGATTGTCTTTGCCCAAGGACCTGGGTGCACTTGGTGGGTAATGCGGGAGGATGGGGAGACCCAGTGTGTGCCCCAAGGTGATTTAACCTTGGGGTAAGAATAATGTATGTTGGAAGTTGTATGTTGCAGGATGTAAGTAGCAGAAGGGACATGAGCTGACGAAGAACGAATTTCAGCAAGGGGCAAGAAAAAGGCCACAATGAACAGGGATGGTGCCAGTCCTCGACAATCAAGTTTACTATTCCTCCTGCCCTGACCCCACATTCTGCTGGAAATGGAGACCACGTGGAAGGATGTGAAAGGACAGGAGATAGTAGTTAATGTGATGGGGATGGTTTAAGGATGTAGCTTAAATTGCATGTGTGAGTAGGAAAGGATTTCTGAGCATGATGCAAATGGTATGGAATAAGGGGTGGAAATTGTATTGGGTCTGACTGGGGTAAAGCTCACAGGCCTTACACTGCTGTACTTTGCTTTGGTAGCTGGTGTTGATAACAGAGCAGTGTTTTGGCTACTGCCAAGCTGTGCTGTCCCTGTGACATTCCTTCCCCCACTGAAGGGGATGGGGGGGGGCAAGATCCTGGGAGGGGACACCAGCAGGCCAGCTGACCCCAGTCAGCCAAAGGGATATTCCATACCATATGACATCAGCTCAGATATATAAGGGAAGGAAGAGAGGAGGAGGAGGAGGCACTCAGGCTGGTCCATGTTTGCCTCCTTGAACAACCATCACGCGTGCTGAAGCCCTGCTTCCCAGGAAGTGTCCGGACATCGCTACTGATGGGAAGTAGCGATTGATTGTTTTCTCTTCTGCTCTTGTGCGCGCAACTCTCAGCTTGTTTGTTCTATTTTTTTTCCCGCTGTAATAAAACTGCCTTTTCTTACCCTGATAGTCTTTTTCAATATTATCCTCTCCCCTCACCCAGTGGGAGAGGGAGTGATAGAGTGACTGAGTGGGCACCTGGCACCTGGCCGGGGTCAACCCACGACAGTCTCTTTTGGCGCCCAATGTGCAGGGAGATGAAGGCAGTTTTTTCTATATATACATATATTGCATGCTCTAGTAATTACCAATAGCAGCTCTCAAGTAGTAAACTCCTGCGTGGCATACGGCCTTCGGCTGCCACACTGCTTATCTTTGTTTTGCTATGTTTGGGAACATGTTGAAACAAACAATGACTGTGAATGAATATAACTCCTTCTCTCTGCCCTGGGTGAATTTGAGTATAGATGATCTTTTACTGCAGGCTCCTGTGATTATTGCCAACCCTTACATAAGCTTCCTGATATTATTAATAATATTAGCCAACACTGTTGTTACGTTATGGAATTCATGGAAATTGTCATCTCCCTGGTACAGAAGGAAACGACCCTCGGGTGAGGATCTGTTAAAATCTGCCCTGAGGTACCCAGTTCCTGGGTGGAAAGGTATATGGAGGGATTTGGCCAGGTTCCTAGGGCGGTTATCACCTCCCGTTGCCTGGGAGTTTACTCCTGAAGAGGTAAATAACCCTAACAAACTGGCCCGTCGGCTGACAGAAGGGTGCCTCGTTTACTCGCAGGAATGCGAGCAGCTTCTCGCCCTGTACTGGGGGCTGGCCTGGGCTTACCGGGCCTCTGTTCAATATTCTCAGAGGACTGTGGTTGAGGCAGGAACTCAAACTGTGCCTGAGGACACTATAGCTGAGACAGGGACACAAACTACAACTGTGGCTGAGGCAGGGATACAAACCATAACAACTATGTCTGAGATAGGAACCCAAACCACAACAACTACAGTAATTGCCCCAGTAGTGAAAAAAAAAAAATGGACAAGGCAAGTTTCAGGCCGATTAGTAAGAGAAGAAGAAGAAGAGGAAGAAGAGATGGGGCTAGATCAAGAGGCAGGTCCCTCAGCAAAGGAATCGAAGGGAGTGAGGCAGATTAAACAGGAGACCGAAGTTACTCGGTCCCTGACCCCATCCGAACTTCGAGACTTGCGAAAGGATTACAGCCGCCAGTCAGGTGAGAGGATTCCTGCATGGCTGCTGCGATGCTGGGATAATGGGGCCGATAGTCAGCAGTTAGAAGGTCATGAAGCCCAACAGCTGGGATCCCTTGCTAGGGATCGGGAAATTGAAAGAGGACTTGCAAAGAAAGGAGCAACTTGTAGCCTCTGGAGACGGCTTCTTTCAAGTGTGAAGGCAAGATATCCTTTTAAGGAAGATCTTGTGAAAGTCCCCAGGGAAGTGGACCAATGTGGATGAAGGTATCCAGTACTTGAGAGAATTAGCAGTGCTGGAAATTGTCTATAGTGATCTAAAGGATGATAACGTCACCATAGATCCAGAGGATGTCCCTTGTACACTTGCCATGTGGAGGAAGGTGGTTCAAGGCACCCCGGCATCATATTCCAGCAGCTTGGTGGCACTTTATTATCCAAAAATGGATACACCAACTGTAGAGTTGGCATCCGCCTGGCTCCGAAATGTAGAAGAAACTCTGGGTGCTCCCTCATCCCTGTGAGCCAGCACCCCAACTTTTAGAGGCAGCCCAAGAGATCGCTCCTCTCCAACCCCAGTCAGAGGGAAAGGAATCCCCAAGAACAGGCCACGTAACGAGCTCTGGTTTTTTCTGCGTGAGCATGGAGAGGACATGAGGAAATGGGATGGTGAACCCACCTCTAAGCTGAGCGCCCGGGTCCGAGAACTGAGGGGGAAGAGACCTGTTAAGAAGGGGCCACCCAAGAAGACTGTCAGTGTAGTTACCACAGAGAGACCAGAAGACAATCAGCGATTTCCCAGATATAAGAAAACTAAATCTGTTTCCTACAGTCCTGAGGAGGGAACTTCTGATTTGGCATCACAAAGGTCAGACAGTGAATACTCTGACCAGGAACAGGAATAGAGGGTCCCCGCCTCTGGCCAGGAAGAGGAAAGGGATGACCGGGTATACTGGACTGTGTGGATTCGATGGCCTGGCACATCAGATCCACAGAAGTACAAAGCTTTAGTGGACACCGGTGCACAGTGTACACTGATGCCATCAAGGCACAAGAGTGCAGAAGCCATCTGGATCTCTGGAGTGACAGGGGGATGCCAGGAGTTGTCGGTAGTAAAAGCTGAGGTGAGCTTAACAGGGGACAGATGGCAAAGGCACCCCATCGTGACTGGCCCAGAGGCCCCTTGTATCCTTGGCATCGACTACCTCAGGAGAGGGTATTTTAAGGATCCAAAGGGATATCGATGGGCCTTTGGCATAGCTGCGGTGAATACAGAGAAGATCAAACAGTTATCCACCCTGCCTGGCCTCTCAGAAGATCCCTTCATCGTAGGATTGCTGCAGGTGGAAGATCAGCAAGTACCGATTGCTACCAGGACAGCGCACCGGAGGCAGTATCGTACCAACCGGGACTCCGTGACTCCTATCCATGAACTAATTCGTCGACTGGAGAGCCAAGGAGTTATCAGCAGGACCCGCTCACCCTTCAACAGCCCCATAGGGCCAGTGTGGAAGTCAAATGGGGAATGGCAGCTGACAGTGGACTATCGGGGCCTGAATGAAGTCACAGCACCTCTCAGTGCTGCCGTACCAGACATGTTGGACCTCCAATATGAGCTAGAGTCAAAAGCAGCCAAATGGTATGCCACGATTGACATAGCTAATGCATTTTTCTCAATCCCTCTGGCGGCCAAGTGCAGGCCACAATTTGCTTTCACTTGGAGGGGTGTCCAGTACACCTGGAACCGACTGCCCCAGGGGTGGAGACACAGCCCCACCATCTGCCATGGCCTGATCCAGGCTGCTCTGGAACAGGGTGGAGCTCCGGAACACCTGCAATATATTGATGATATCATTGTGTGGGGTGATACAGCAGGAGAAGTTTTTGAAAAAGGGAAGAAAATAATCCAAATTCTTCTGAAAGCTGGTCTTGCCATAAAACAAAGTAAGGTGAAGGGACCTGCACAGGAAATCCAGTTCTAGGAATAAAATGGCAGGATGGGCGCCGTCATGTGCCTACAGAGGTGGTTGACAAAATTGCCAATATGTCTCCACCAGTTACTAAGAAGGAAACACAAGCTTTCCTGGGCCTTGTAGGATTCTGGAGAATGCACATTCCAGGCTATAGTCACCTTGTGGGCCCCCTCTATCGAGTGACCCAGAAGAAGAATGACTTCAAGTGGGGCCCTGAGCAGAAACAGGCCTTTGAGCAAATCAAACAGGAAATAGCTCGTGCGGTGGCTCTTGGGCCTGTTCGGACAGGATCAGATGTGCAAAATATACTCTACACTGCAGCTGGGGAGCAGGGCCTCACCTGGAGCCTTTGGCAGAGGACCGCAGGAGAAACCCGAGGTTGGCCATTAGGATTCTGGAGCAGGAGTTAGCGAGGATCAGAAGCCCACTATACTCCAACTGAAAAAGAAATACTAGCTGCTTATGAGGGGGTTCGAGCAGCCTCAGAAGTTGTTGGGACAGAAGCATGTCTCCCCTTGGCACCACGATTGCCTGTCCTACACTGGATGTTCAAAGGAAACATTCCCTCCGTGCATCATGCAACCAGTGCTACATGGAGTAAGTGGGTGGCCTTAATTACACAACGAGCCCGAATGGGAAAACCCAACTTCCCAGGAATCCTAGAAGAGATTTTGAGTTGGCCAGAAGCCAGAGATTTTGGAGCACTGTCTGAGAAGGTGACTCGCGCCCAAGAAGCACCACCATATAACGAGTTACCAGAAAACGAAAGAAAATATGCTTTATTTACTGATGGATCCTGTCGAGTGACAGGAAACCATCGGAGGTGGAAAGCTGCTGTGTGGAATCCCACACGACAAGTCATTGAGACTGCTGAAGGGGAAGGTGAATCAAGCCAGTTTGCAGAGGTGAAAGCCATCCAACTAGCCCTAGAGATTGCTGAGAGAGAAAAGTGGCCCATACTCTATCTCTATACTGACTCCTGGATGGTGGCTAATGCCCTATGGGGATGGCTGCAGCAGTGGAAGAAAACCAACTGGCAGCGCAGGGGAAAACCCATCTGGGCTGCTGCATTATGGCAAGACATTGCTGCACGGATAGAGAACATGACTGTGAAAGTACGCCATGTAGATGCCCATGTGCCCAGAAGTCGTGCCACTGAGGAGCATCAAAACAACGAACGGGTAGATAAGGCCACCAAAATTGGAATAGCTCAGGTGGACCTAGATTGGGAGAGAAAGGGTGAGCTATTTATAGCCTGATGGGCCCACGAAACATCAGGGCATCTTGGAAGGGATGCAACATACAGATGGGCTCGTGATCGAGGGCTGGATCTCACCATGGAGGCCATCACACAGGTTATTCATCCGTGTGAAACATGCGCTGCCATCAAGCGAGCCACACGAGTGAAGCCTCTTTGGAGTGGAGGGCGGTGGCTGGGGTTCCAGTATGGTGAAGCCTGGCAAATCGATTACATTGGGCCATTGCCACGAACACGCCAAGGCAAGAGTTACATCCTCACCATGGTGGAGGCCACAGCTGGCTGGCTGGAAACGTACCCAGTAAACCATGCCACGGCTCGGAACACAATTTCAGGTCTTGAAAGACACATTTTGTGGCGACATGGAACCCCAGATAGAATTGAGTCAGACAATGGGACTCATTTTCGAAATAATCTTATTAACTCCTGGGCAAAGAGGCATGGCATTAAGTGGATATATCATATTCCTTATCACCCACAGGCCTCTGGGAAGATTGAAAGATATAATGGACTGTTAAAAACTATGCTACGGGCACTAGGTAATGGGACATGGAAGCATTGGGATGTGAATTTGGCAGAAGCCACTTGGCTAGTCAATACTAGAGGATCTGTTAACCGCCCTGGTCCTGCCCAAACTAAACCCTTAGACACTGTGGAGGGAGACAAGGTTCCTGCACTACACATAGGAAAGTGGCTGGGGAAGTCAGTGTGGGTTGCGTCCCCCATGGGGAAGGGCAAACCCATTCGTGGGATTGTCTTTGCCCAAGGACCTGGGTGCACTTGGTGGGTAATGCGGGAGGATGGGGAGACCCAGTGTGTGCCCCAAGGTGATTTAACCTTGGGGTAAGAATAATGTATGTTGGAAGTTGTATGTTGCAGGATGTAAGTAGCAGAAGGGACATGAGCTGACGAAGAACGAATTTCAGCAAGGGGCAAGAAAAAGGCCACAATGAACAGGGATGGTGCCAGTCCTCGACAATCAAGTTTACTATTCCTCCTGCCCTGACCCCACATTCTGCTGGAAATGGAGACCACGTGGAAGGATGCGAGAGGACAGGAGATAGTAGTTAATGTGATGGGGATGGTTTAAGGATGTAGCTTAAATTGCATGTGTGAGTAGGAAAGGATTTCTGAGCATGATGCAAATGGTATGGAATAAAGGGTGGAAATTGTATTGGGTCTGACTGGGGTAAAGCTCACAGGCCTTACACTGCTGTACTTTGCTTTGGTAGCTGGCATTGATAACAGAGCAGTGTTTTGGCTACTGCCAAGCTGTGCTGTCCCTGTGACATTCCTTCCCCCACTGAAGGGGATGGGGCGGGGGGGGGGCAAGATCCTGGGAGGGGACACCAGCAGGCCAGCTGACCCCAGTCAGCCAAAGGGATATTCCATACCATATGACATCAGCTCAGATATATAAGGGAAGGAAGAGAGGAGGAGGAGGAGGCACTCAGGGCTGGTCCATGTTTGCCTCCTTGAACAACCATCACGCGTGCTGAAGCCCTGCTTCCCAGGAAGTGTCCGGACATCGCTACTGATGGGAAGTAGCGATTGATTGTTTTCTCTTCTGCTCTTGTGCGCGCAACTCTCAGCTTGTTTGTTCTATTTTTTTTCCCCGCTGTAATAAAACTGCCTTTTCTTACCCTGATAGTCTTTTTCAATATTATCCTCTCCCCTCACCCAGTGGGAGAGGGAGTGATAGAGTGACTGAGTGGGCACCTGGCACCTGGCCGGGGTCAACCCACGACAGTCTCTTTTGGCGCCCAATGTGCAGGGAGATGAAGGCAGTTTTTTCTATATATACATATATTGCATGCTCTAGTAATTACCAATAGCAGCTCTCAAGTAGTAAACTCCTGCGTGGCATACGGCCTTCGGCTGCCACACTGCTTATCTTTGTTTTGCTATGTTTGGGAACATGTTGAAACAAACAATGACTGTGAATGAATATAACTCCTTCTCTCTGCCCTGGGTGAATTTGAGTATAGATGATCTTTTACTGCAGGCTCCTGTGATTATTGCCAACCCTTACATAAGCTTCCTGATATTATTAATAATATTAGCCAACACTGTTACCTTATGGAATTCATGGAAATTGTCATCTCCCTGGTACAGAAGGAAACGACCCTCGGGTGAGGAGCTGTTAAAATCTGCCCTGAGGTACCCAGTTCCTGGGTGGAAAGGTATATGGAGGGATTTGGGCAGGTTCCTAGGGCGGTTATCACCTCCCGTTGCCTGGGAGTTTACTCCTGAAGAGGTAAATAACCCTAACAAACTGGCCCGTCGGCTGACAGAAGGGTGCCTCGTTTACTCTCAGGAATGCGAGCAGCTTCTCGCCCTGTACTGGGGGCTGGCCTGGGCCTACCGGGCCTCTGTTCAATATTCTCAGAGGACTGTGGTTGAGGCAGGAACTCAAACTGTGCCTGAGGACACTATAGCTGAGACAGGGACACAAACTACAACTGTGGCTGAGGCAGGGATACAAACCATAACAACTATGTCTGAGATAGGAACCCAAACCACAACAACTACAGTAATTGCCCCAGTAGTGAAAAAAAAAAATGGACAAGGCAAGTTTCAGGCCGATTAGTAAGAGAAGAAGAAGAAGAGGAAGAAGAGATGGGGCTAGATCAAGAGGCAGGTCCCTCAGCAAAGGAATCGAAGGGAGTGAGGCAGATTAAACAGGAGACCGAAGTTACTCGGTCCCTGACCCCATCCGAACTTCGAGACTTGCGAAAGGATTACAGCCGCCAGTCAGGTGAGAGGATTCCTGCATGGCTGCTGCGATGCTGGGATAATGGGGCCGATAGTCAGCAGTTAGAAGGTCATGAAGCCCAACAGCTGGGATCCCTTGCTAAGGATCGGGAAATTGAAAGAGGACTTGCAAAGGAAGGAGCAACTTGTAGCCTCTGGAGACGGCTTCTTTCAAGTGTGAAGGCAAGATATCCTTTTAAGGAAGATCTTGTAAAGTCCCCAGGGAAGTGGACCAATGTGGATGAAGGTATCCAGTACTTGAGAGAATTAGCAGTGCTGGAAATTGTCTATAGTGATCTAAAGGATGATAGCGTCACCATAGATCCTGAGGATATCCCTTGTACACTTGCCATGTGGAGGAAGGTGGTTCAAGGTGCCCCAGCATCATATTCCAGCAGCTTGGCGGCACTTTATTACCCAAAAATCGATACACCAACTGTAGAGGTGGCGTCCGCCTGGCTCCAAAATGTAGAAGAAACTCTGGGTGCTCCCTCATCCCTGTGAGCCACCACCCCAACTTTTAGAAGCAGCCCAAGAGATCGTTCCTCTCCAACCCCAGTCAGAGGGAAAGGAATCCCCAAGAACAGGCCACGTAACGAGCTCTGGTTTTTTTCTGCATGAGCATGGAGAGGACATGAGGAAATGGGATGGTGAACCCACCTCTAAGCTGAGCGCCTGGGCCCGAGAACTGAGGGGGAAGAGACCTGTTAAGAAGGGGCCACCCAACAAGACTGTCAGTGCAGTTACCACAGAGAGACCAGAAGACAATCAGCGATTTCCCAGATATAAGAAAACTAAAACCGTTTCCTACAGTCCTGAGGAGGGAACTTCTGATTTGGCATCACAAAGGTCAGACAGTGAATACTCTGACCAGGAACAGGAATAGAGGGTCCCCGCCTCTGGCCAGGAAGAGGAAAGGGATGACCGGGTATACTGGACTGTGTGGATTCGATGGCCTGGCACATCAGATCCACAGAAGTACAAAGCTTTAGTGGACACCGGTGCACAGTGTACACTGATGCCATCAAGGCACAAGAGTGCAGAAGCCATCTGGATCTCTGGAGTGACAGGGGGATGCCGGGAGTTGTCGGTAGTAAAAGCTGAGGTGAGCTTAACAGGGGACAGATGGCAAAAGCACCCCATCGTGACTGGCCCAGAGGCCCCTTGTATCCTTGGCATCGACTACCTCAGGAGAGGGTATTTTAAGGATCCAAAGGGATATCGATGGGCCTTTGGCATAGCTGCGGTGAATACAGAGAAGATCAAACAGTTATCCACCCTGCCTGGCCTCTCAGAAGATCCCTTCATCGTAGGATTGCTGCAGATGGAAGATCAACAAGTACCGATTGCTACCAGGACAGTGCACCGAGGCAGTATCGTACCAACCGGGACTCCGTGACTCCTATCCATGAACTAATTCGTCGACTGGAGAGCCAAGGAGTTATCAGCAGGACCCGCTCACCCTTCAACAGCCCCATATGGCCAGTGTGGAAGTCAAATGGGGAATGGCAGCTGACAGTGGACTATCGGGGCCTGAATGAAGTCACACCACCTCTAAGTGCTGCCGTACCAGACATGTTGGACCTCCAATATGAGCTAGAGTCAAAAGCAGCCAAATGGTATGCCACGATTGACATAGCTAATGCATTTTTCTCAATCCCTCTGGCGGCAGAGTGCAGGCCACAATTTGCTTTCACTTGGAGGGGTGTCCAGTACACCTGGAACCGACTGCCCCAGGGGTGGAGACACAGCCCCACCATCTGCCATGGCCTGATCCAGGCTGCTCTGGAACAGGGTGGAGCTCCGGAACACCTGCAATATATTGATGATATCATTGTGTGGGGTGATACAGCAGGAGAAGTTTTTGAAAAAGGGAAGAAAATAATCCAAATTCTTCTGAAAGCTGGTCTTGCCATAAAACAAAGTAAGGTGAAGGGACCTGCACAGGAAATCCAGTTTCTAGGAATAAAATGGCAGGATGGGTGCCGTCATGTGCCTACAGAGGTGGTTGACAAAATTGCCAATATGTCTCCACCAGTTACTAAGAAGGAAACACAAGCTTTCCTGGGCCTTGTAGGATTCTGGAGAATGCACATTCCAGGCTATAGTCACCTTGTGGGCCCCCTCTATCGAGTGACCCAGAAGAAGAATGACTTCAAGTGGGGCCCTGAGCAGAAACAGGCCTTTGAGCAAATCAAACAGGAAATAGCTCATGCGGTGGCTCTTGGGCCTGTTCGGACAGGATCAGATGTGCAAAATATACTCTACACTGCAGCTGGGGAGCAGGGCCTCACCTGGAGCCTTTGGCAGAGGACCGCAGGAGAAACCCGAGGTTGGCCATTAGGATTCTGGAGCAGGAGTTACCGAGGATCAGAAGCCCACTATACTCCAACTGAAAAAGAAATACTAGCTGCTTATGAGGGGGTTCGAGCAGCCTCAGAAGTTGTTGGGACAGAAGCATGTCTCCTCTTGGCACCACGATTGCCTGTCCTACACTGGATGTTCAAAGGAAACATTCCCTCCGTGCATCATGCAACCAGTGCTACATGGAGTAAGTGGGTGGCCTTAATTACACAACGAGCCCGAATGGGAAAACCCAACTTCCCAGGAATCCTAGAAGAGATTTTGAGTTGGCCAGAAGCCAGAGATTTTGGAGCACTGTCTGAGAAGGTGACTCGCGCCCAAGAAGCACCACCATATAACGAGTTACCAGAAAATGAAAGAAAATATGCTTTATTTACTGATGGATCCTGTCGAGTGACAGGAAACCATCGGAGGTGGAAAGCTGCTGTGTGGAATCCCACACGACAAGTCATTAAGACTGCTGAAGGGGAAGGTGAATCAAGCCAGTTTGCAGAGGTGAAAGCCATCCAACTAGCCCTAGAGATTGCTGAGAGAGAAAAGTGGCCCATACTCTATCTCTATACTGACTCCTGGATGGTGGCTAATGCCCTATGGGGATGGCTGCAGCAGTGGAAGAAAACCAACTGGCAGCGCAGGGGAAAACCCATCTGGGCTGCTGCATTATGGCAGGACATTGCTGCACGGATAGAAAACATGACTGTGAAAGTACGCCATGTAGATGCCCATGTGCCCAGAAGTCGTGCCACTGAGGAGCATCAAAACAACGAACGGGTAGATAAGGCCACCAAAATTGGAATAGCTCAGGTGGACCTAGATTGGGAGAGAAAGGGTGAGCTATTTATAGCCCGATGGGCCCATGAAACATCAGGGCATCTTGGAAGGGATGCAACATACAGATGGGCTCGTGATCGAGGGGTGGATCTGACCATGGAGGCCATCACACAGGTTATTCATCAGTGTGAAACATGCGCTGCCATCAAGCGAGCCACACGAGTGAAGCCTCTTTGGAGTGGAGGGCGGTGGCTGGGGTTCCAGTATGGTGAAGCCTGGCAAATTGATTACATTGGGCCATTGCCACGAACACGCCAAGGCAAGAGTTACATCCTCACCATGGTGGAGGCCACAACTGGCTGGCTGGAAACGTACCCAGTAAACCACGCCACGGCTCGGAACACAATTTCAGGTCTTGAAAGACACATTTTGTGGCGACATGGAACCCCAGATAGAATTGAGTCAGACAATGGGACTCATTTTCGAAATAATCTTATTAACTCCTGGGCAAAGAGGCATGGCATTAAGTGGATATATCATATTCCTTATCACCCACAGGCCTCTGGGAAGATTGAAAGATATAATGGACTGTTAAAAACTATGCTACGGGCACTAGGTAATGGGACATGGAAGCATTGGGATGTGAATTTGGCAGAAGCCACTTGGCTAGTCAATACTAGAGGATCTGTTAACCGCCCTGGTCCCGCCCAAACTAAACCCTTAGACACTGTGGAGGGAGACAAGGTTCCTGCACTACACATAGGAAAGTGGCTGGGGAAGTCAGTGTGGGTTGCGTCCCCCATGGGGAAGGGCAAACCCATTCGTGGGATTGTCTTTGCCCAAGGACCTGGGTGCACTTGGTGGGTAATGCAGGCGGATGGGGAGACCCAGTGTGTGCCCCAAGGTGATTTAACCTTGGGGTAAGAATAATGTATGTTGGAAGTTGTATGTTGCAGGATGTAACTAGCAGAAGGGACATGAGCTGACGAAGAACGAATTTCAGCAAGGGGCAAGAAAAAGGCCACAATGAACAGGGATGGTGCCAGTCCTCGACAATCAAGTTTACTATTCCTCCTGCCCTGACCCCACATTCTGCTGGAAATGGAGACCACGTAGAAGGATGCGAGAGGACAGGAGATAGTAGTTAATGTGATGGAGATGGTTTAAGGATGTAGCTTAAATTGCATGTGTGAGTAGGAAAAGATTTCTGAGCATGATGCAAATGGTATGGAATAAGGGGTGGAAATTGTATTGAGTCTGACTGATAAAGCTCACAGGCCTTACACTGCTGTACTTTACTTTGGTAGCTGGCGTTGATAACAGAGCAGTGTTTTAGCTACTGCCAAGCTGTGCTGTCCCTGTGACATTCCTTCCCCCACTGAAGGGGATGGGGAGGGGGGGGCAAGATCCTGGGAGGGGACACCAGCAGGCCAGCTGACCCCAGTCAGCCAAAGGGATATTCCATACCATATGACATCAGCTCAGATATATAAGGGAAGGAAGAGAGGAGGAGGAGGAGGCACGAAGGGCTGGTCCATGTTTGCCTCCTTGAACAACCATCACGCGTGCTGAAGCCCTGCTTCCCAGGAAGTGTCCGGACATCGCTACTAATGAGAAGTAGCGATTGATTGTTTTCTCTTCTGCTCTTGCGCGCGCAACTCTCAGCTTCTTTGTTCTATTTTTTTCCCCGCTGTAATAAAACTGCCTTTTCTTACCCTGATAGTCTTTTCCAATATTATCCTCTCCCCTCTCCCAGTGGGAGAGGGAGTGATAGAGTGACTGAGTGGGCACCTGGCACCTGGCCGGGGTCAACCCATGACAATTCCACTAGGTTGGAAACTGATAAACCCTGAAGTTACAATTATATTTTTTTCAGGGACCAGGCTGCACCTGGTGGGTGATGCAAAGGGATGGAGATACCCGATGCATACCTCAAGGAGATCTTGTTTTAGGGTGAACTACCTATGACACCGTGTGTTTATCTGTATCTGCATGTATGTATATACTTTGAAGGTTTAAATTTGACGTAAGGTGTTTGCATGGGAAGAAATTCGGGGTGGAGAATGTTGGAGTTTGGGTTTAGATTTTTTTTCCCTCAGGAATTTTTCTCCCATGGGTTGCTAAGAGACTAATGACTGAGCTAATAGCTGAGTACTTAAGAGAACAAAGCACAAGGCTAGGGCCTTTCTCCTTGGCAGGGTTGGGCAGAATCCCTCTCATGGAAGCAGGGCCTGACATCTCGAGATTTTGGAGACTGAAAAAGCAAGGGCGGGGGGAGGTCACTCTCTTGCTCGGGACCGTCGGAGCTGGACGGTCGGAGCTGCTGTCTGCTGAGCCCACGGCCCCTGAGAAGCCAGCACAGAGCTGCCGGTCTGTCTGCTGTGAGTTTTTGTCTCTACCCCCATCGGGAGCTGCCTGCCACTAGCCTGCCTCTCCCCCGCTCCTCCACGCCGCTCTGAGTTTTTCGCTACATTGTAGCGGGGCTCCCCCTGCACGCCGGGACCTCTTGCCATCCCAGGTCGCGGTGTCCGAGGATCCTGCTGCAGCACCAACACCAGCTGCCCCCCCCCGAGGGTCTGTGAAACAAAGGCTCTCCTCCATCCCTCCCTGCCTCGGGCAGCCGCCATTGCCGTGTGCTACCTGAGCTAACGCTGGAGCACCCCCTGCAGCCGCCGGGGAATCATCACACCCAGAGCGCCCCCTGCAGCCACTGGGGAATCATCACACCCGGAGCGCCCCCTGCAGGCTGTGACTGGAACTGCACCAAAAGAGAAAGGTGCCTGAAGCCAAGCAGGCTGCCATTGGGTTTCTGGTTCTGTTTGTTGCTTAACACCATAGCTGTTGTTATTTGTTAGCTTTGTTTTAGATATTAGTAAAGAACTGTTATTCCTATTCCCGTATCTTTGCCTGAGAGCCTCTTGATTTCAAATTAATAATAATTTGGAGGGAGAGGGGTTACAGTTTCCCATTCCAAGGGAGGTTCCTGCCTTCCTTAACAGACACCTGTCTTTCAAACCAGGACAGATTTTGGCATATAAAAATATCAACAGATATTTTGGCATATAAATATATCAACAGATATTTTGGCATATAAAAATACCAACAGAAAGAGAGCAAATTCTTGGAGAAAACCAGGTACTGTTAATGTCAAAAATTATACTGAAATCCTGATATTTGTTTTACTGACATATTAAAAACAAACAAATAAAAAACCAGCCAGAGAAAAATGCCTAATTTGGTCAGTAGTACATACATACATTTGCCAGTTTTAATTTTGAAAATTTCTGACTATAAGCAGAAACACTGAAAAAAGTTCATTTCACCACCACAGCAATTTATACCAGATCTTTTAGACAGTCTGCTTTTTAATCGTCAGTTAGATGCAGTGTTAGGTTATAAATCAAACTGCATTTTAGATGCCCAAGGGTTACTATTTACAACATTAAGGCTAGTTCTCTACTCAACAGAGAATTACCACTGGTAAAAGCACAGTTCTGCTTCCAAGGATCAGCACTGACACCTGTGGCAACACCTAGGCAGGGTTATTTGCTCCATCCAAAGTGGGAGAAAAGGCTGTGCAAGACAAGCACACCACCAATTTTCATGGGTGGCTCTGGTCTATACACATTAGATTTCTATATTTCTTCAATAAAACAATAAAAGGATAAAAAGAATTGCAGAACAATGTATGATTTTGTTCTGCTTTTTACATCTGACATTTTCCCATTTACACTTCACCCAGATTCTTTTCACTTTCATTAAAGACTCTAAACAATGCTGGTGTCACCTGTACATTGTTGCTGTTATCAAGAGTTTCACATCAGTGGATATAATCATTAAAACACCTCCAGAAACCAGTCCCTCTGAATACTGAGGTAGCCTGTACTCATAAACAGGTTCACATCTTGACATCAGTCAGGAGATTAAGGAGATTTTCTAACCTCTCCTCTAGTTCCTCTCTCCGTACCCCAGGATGCATGTTTTCACAGGTGATTCTGCAGTCTCTCACCTGGATCATTTTATAAAGCATGCATGAGATTGCTAATTGAGTAGGAAGGAGAGAACAACCATTATTGAAAACCTTACGTTAGAGCAATGAACCAAATGTATTCGTCAAGTCCAAATGCATTTTGAGTAAAAATGGAAAAATACTTTCTTAGAGGAATTTGTGGATTTAATGAAGAAAAACGTGGGCAGTACAACAGGCAGAAAACTGGAGAATGGTGAAAAGAATACTCAAAAGGCAATGCAAAGAGGATGGCCATCCCAGGACAATGTGCATGTAGACCAGTCTTCCCACCCCCAGTTGAGCCCTCAAGTTCTTATTAAAACCAACCAAAATTTCCTAAGGTCATACAAGCAAAACTTGCTCTAGAAAGACCTCAGTGAGCAGCCATCCTTTTTTTTTTTTTTTTTGGTAGCACTTTAAAAATTATGTAGCTCATCATTAGTTAAAAAAGAAAAGCATAAGAAAGAAAATAAATTCAAACCACAAAGTCTGTGGAAGGCTTATTAGCTGAGTAGTCTTCAGTCAACATATCTAAGTGTCACTAATTCACTAATGTTCTCATTCCTCATTCACTAATGCTCTCGTTCATTAATGATCTCATTTCTTCCTACGCTTTTCCTTCTCCACAAACATTCTGGTAGCTGTATACAATGTACATAGACTATTGAAGCTCACCAAATTGAAGATTCGATATTTTCATTGGAGTGGTGTTTAGAAAGCCTTTTATATTTCAAATGAAGAGTAAAACAAACTCATAGAGATTAAAAACAACTGCTGTATCCTGTCAAAGTGCATGCAGAAGTGTGTTTTAATGCATCTAAGTACGTAGATTTAGTCCTTCAGACTCCTACTACTTAAATTTCTGCTCCTCCAAAGCCCTTCAGTCAGTTAAATGCAGCAGAGCCTCAAGAACCAAGCAGTTGGGTGCCTGCAATCATCTTAGGAGGCAAAATCAATCAAGGCTCCTGAAAGCTTGATCCAGCCTGTTAAAGCTACCAGTTGGGCTCTATTGGATTGTTTATCACAGGCAAGATAAGAAAGAAATGTATAGACAGTGCTCCCTCACTAAAGTTAGTTTCCAATCTACAAAATTATGGTCAAAGTTGAATAAAAGGAGCAGGCCAGAAAGAAAATGTTTAGAGAGAACATCCATTGCAAGTTCTAGAGTTGGTGTAATTTTCAGAGCAAGCCACTTTGATATAATCAATTTAGAGTAAAAGCAGGCAATTTTAGACATTTTATGCAGTGAGCTAGCTTTCAGAAATCCAATATAGTTCTTTCCTATACAGATTACAAGACTGCGTTTGAAGCCAGATGTCTAGCAGACCTTAAAAAATCCAGCATTAAATTTAATAAGTCTGCTGTAATATTTCTCCTTCTCTGACATACTGCTGCAATACTATTAAGATGGCTTTAGCAGGGTTTATAAAGCTAACCTGACATAAGGGTCATGTTAAATATTTGTTTTCTTTGGTTTATTTTTAATTTAATATCCATCATTTCCAAGAACAAGCAGAGCCAAGAGAAATTAAAGTTCCTTATAGTTTGTTGCAGCACTCAAGTGCTTAGCCATTCAGCCAGTAAGAGACAGAATAATTGCTGTAACATTCCTTCTTATACGTAATGACTCAGGAGTAAACATTTGTGATTTCTCTCCACACGTTTGCTGACCACTCCTTCCAGCTGACAGACCATCTGTACTCTTCCCTGCTCAGCCTTAGGCTGCAATAAACTAGCTGAGGACAGTACACCATCCCCAATTAACAACTCCAGCATTGCAGCTGAAATACTTGGATACCTCATCACTGACGTAGTAGCCTGTTTCTTCACAGAAAGTTTGACTTCACTCAATCCAGCAGAGCAGTACTTGGCACATACATAAAACACAGCATCGCTGCCTTAGCAAAAGTCATCCAGCAAGTGCCAGCAGGCTGCAGAAACAATTGCTCTTTACTACTCAACATACCGTGCTGCACTTGGAAGACTAAGACTAAAAATATAAGAGAAAGCTGGAAACCAGGAATAACAGCGGATCACTAAGATGGTTGCACAACTGGAGCATGTGACATAAAAGAAGAGGCTGAGAGAAATGGGCTTGTGCTGCCCAGAAAATAGATTTTTATTATTTTATCACATAAACTTTTAACTATAAATTTATGCTACAGTATCTTTCAATTCTGATAGATTACCACTGCTCAGATAAAGAATATTCAAAATTCACCTCTATCTTGCACAGTATATTACTTACTGGAAATTTGCCTTTTGAAAAATCAGCATGTAATTATTCTAAATGCAAAAGGCAAGCTACCTTCATAAACATCACGACAATCATTCAAGCTTGTGATGCATATTTATTATTCTCCCACTGTAAAGTTTACTAAAGTCAAAAAACCTGTGCATATTGTGAATATTAAGCTTAAGTGAAAACAGCATGGATCTATTTTGGCAAGATTTAATTATTGAAGTTCCATTTTAGTATACAGTTTTACCACTTTCTATGTAAATTCTGTTTCGCCAGCAAGAATTAGAATAGCTGTCAACCAAATCACAACTACACCGGGTTGCTTTTAGCAAGGAAGGCTCACAAACCTCCATCCATCCTTCGCAAGGTAGCTGAAGATTCCATCGACAACACTTGCGAAAAACTGCCCTCCAGTGATGAAGAGAGTGTTAATGGTGACTAATCTGCCTCGTAAGTGCGGTGGAGCCACTTCTGCGATGTACACTGGCACGGTCATAGATGCTACACCTGCAAGAAGAAAGTCAGTTACAGATATAAAATCAAGAGAGATACTACATCGCTTTTTCATCATAAAATACTATTTTGGGTTTGGCTGAGACAGAGTTAATCTTTTTCACAGTAGCTAGTATTGGGCTATGGTTTAGATTTGTACTGGAAACAGTGTTAACGATTCAGGGATGTTTTCTTTAGACAAAGTAAAGACCTGCTCTGCCTCTCACCCCACCCTACCGGCAAGGAGGCTGGGGGCATACAAGTAGTTGTGAGGGGACACAGCCAGGACAGCTGACCCCAACTGATTCAAGGGATATTCCAGACTACATGGCATCATGCTCAACACATAGAGCTAGGGGAAAAAGGAGGAAAGGGGGGACATTCAGGGTTGTGCAATCTGTCTTCCCCAACAGCCGTAACACATGGTGGAGCCCTGCTCAACACGTGCTTGCCTGTGGGAAGTGGTGAATGAATTCCTTGTTTTGCTTTGCTTGTGTGCATGGCTTTTGCTAGACCTACTCAACTGTCTTTATTCCAACCCACGAGTTTTCTCACTTTTACTCTTCCAGTTCTCTCCCTCACCCTACTAGCAGGGAGTGAGTGAGCGGCTGCACGGGGCTGAGCTGCTGACCAAGGCTGGGCATGACCCGACCTGAGCTGGCTTTGGTGCCCAGTAACTCCACAGAAAACACCACCTCTCGTGCCCTGAGTGACCACCCTAACAGATGGAGCCCCAAGTCATGGACTAAAGGAACTCAATGGACATTTATGGACACGTTACACACATTTCACAGGGGTGGTCCATAGACTATGGGAATGATATCTGTGTATTAAATCAAAGAATGGGAAGGGGGTTCATAGGTAATAAAAATGCACTGCATCTAGATGGAATAAGGGGTGGAGAATGTGCTGGTTTCGGCTGGAGTAGCTCCTATTCTTCACAGCAGCCAGTATGGGCTATAGCTTGGATTTAAACTTAAGACTTCATGTTTACAAAATTAACACTATTCCAGACAAAATCTGCACAAATTTAAATGGAATAAGCTGGAAAAATTTTATTTCTGACTTTCAAAGGATGAAAACAATGAAAATGCAACAAACTCTGGAAGGATACCCAAAGCAAATGGTTGCTACCAGCTGTATTGGAATTTCAAGGTTTGATGTAATGATACAAAGAATAACTTTCTTCAATTCTGTCCTGGTTTAGGGCAAATGTTAGGAGGAAACCTCCGAGGGGGTCTCCTCTAGACAAGCCAATTCCAGCCACCCCTCCCCCAACCCGGTTCGGAAAAAGATTTCCTTAGAGAAAAAGTGGAAAAAACTATTTATTTAACAAGCAGAATATTCACAAGCATGGAAAAAATTGGATGATATAAAACAATGAAACCTCTCCTTTCTCTGAAGAGATGGTAGATCCAGAGAGACCTTCTGTGGGTGTGGCTGCGCCAGCCTCAGTCCCTCCAGAGGCTGGGGCCGATGGCCAGGCCCGGCTGCTGAGTTGGGGGGCCCCCAGGGGATTGTCCTGATGTCTTGGACCATAGAGATGCTGACCAGTCCCAGAAGGAAAAAAAAAGCCAGCAAAAGAAACAAAGTCTCTCTCTCCCTGCAAAAGCCGAGAGATCTCTGAGAGCACTCCGCTGCGAACTCCGAGAGCACACAGAGAGCTTATCTCTCTTTTTCTGTCTCCGCTTTGAGCGCAGTCTCCGAAGGAATTTCCGGGGGAGTAAGGTGCAACTCCTGTAGACAAACTGTGCGTGTTTTCTCTCCCCCCTTTACTCTCTTCACTCTCTCTGTCTCTCTGGGCCTAACTTAAAGCTACAGAACTTAATATCCGGCATAAGCAGGACAGACGATTGGGGATACAAGCATCATACAGTCAACCCAGGACAAATTCACATTGCATGTACACTGAGATTTAATAAAAGGATCGATATAACTATAGTTTTAAAAAAAAAAAGAGATGCTATGATCCAACTAAGCGCACATAAGTCAAAGTGACTAACTGAAGCTATCAGATGTTCACAAAACTCTGTTTAAAAAGAACTTTATCATGGTTTCCACAGCCAAAACCAAAAACAAGGCCAAGCATTATTATCATCATTATTATTATCATCATTATTGTGTAATTTCATTACTGTTGTAGAACAAATTGTTTCTTGACTTGGTTTAAAAATACTCCATGTGCTATTTCAAGTACAGGTTGGCTGGGCCCTGAGTAACATGATCTAGTGAGTGTCCTCCCTGCCCATGCAGGGGGATTGGAACTACATGATCTTTAAGGTTCCTTCCAATCCAAGCCATTCTATGATTCAATGCAAAAAACTCTATCACCATAAGGAAACAAGGACTAACGCTAAACCACAGCTGCTTTTTATTCTGTCTTAACACTGGTGGTATTTCCTAGTAACCGTGCGATGAGTCATTTGTGCAAAAGACTGAAATGTCCACAAGGAACACACACAAACTGTAAAAACAGAGTTCAACAGTGTATGAAGAGCACATCTGGGTGCAGCACATGCTTTGGTGGTCCAAATCCCTATTTCTTTACAAGAACCAACACTGACAAGCAACAGTGATTTCTTTTGCAGTTAAAACTGGACATACATTGGCAGCAGCCACACAAAAACATATTTTGACTGAAGTCAGCTGAGATACAACTTGAGCACAGCCAAACACCATCAGACACGACACATCTTCCAGCCTGGGGCAGCTCCACCAGCTCCATACCAGCATGGGCCAGTGCCACAGCCCCAGCAAGAAAAGGGGTCACCTAAAAGCATGCACATGCTCCTGAAGCACAGCTATGGCTCCTGGCTTGTGTCACAGTAGAAGGGCTTCATCATGGGATGGCAGAGGCTTCAGCCAGCGCCCCACTGCCTGGATGAATCACCAAACTAAGAGCACAAAATCATCTTTAGCAACAAGGTTAGCTTGACAGGACTGCTGGGAGCCTCCAAAAGCTCGAGTGAGGAATACAGATTGTTTAATAATAAAATGGCATGAGAAGATCCTTTGTTGCGATAGGCAAATACTCACAGCAGCCTCTCAGCATGATAACTCAGTTCCCAGCAGAGCCTCCCAGGACATGCCAATGCCTCCTCCTCTTATCGACTGAGCAACCAGCACAGAATAAAAAACCAAAAAAAAAAAAAAAAAAAAAAAAGTCGGGGGGAAAAAAAGAGCACTAAAATTTTATTCAACCAATTTGCAATGCCAACCAGAATGCACCATGGAAAGAAGCATTCAAATAGTCCTTTGTGTATTTGACAGAGAAGTGAATTTTCAAACCCAGCCCATCATTAGGGGTATTTCTCTCCCATATTTCACATCACTATTTGAAGTAATGACAATTAAAGTGATGGAGATGGCATACATATAAGAGAAAATCCTGTATGGGAAAGCATGGGAGTGTGTTCACTTGCTGCAAACAAAAGCCACCGAGGACCCACGCGAGGCAGCAGCTGCCACCAGAGCAGCGGGGCAGGGCCCTACAGCTGTGGCAGCCCTGGCCTAGTGAGGCTGGGCCTTCCTGCTCCCCCAGTCACCCCTCTGCCTTGGGCATGTCACCTCTAATGCCCATGCTCGTTCCCCACTGTGGTGTGGCCATATTCCCATAGGCTCCTTGGGACTGCATGTTAAGATGTATCTTTGATATACATAGTCAGGTAGTGAAGCTAATTTGAGAAGATGGCAAGATCTGAATGTGGTTTTTACTAGAAAGCAGTTAGAAAGATGTGCACAACCAAAACCAAGACATTCTTTGTAAAAAAGCTACCTTTTACCCCCTTTCAACTCTTAATGAAGACCGATGCTACACAGGACCTGCAGAGGAATCTTGTTCAAAACATGCCAGCCAGAAATGCTTCTCAGGCATCCAAAAAGAGCCACACCATCGTCCAGACCAGCAGCTCTCACTAATGTTGAGAGCACACCATCAGCCCTGAGACACTTCTAGAACCACTGGTAGCTGCAGCTACAACACTTGCCTCTTACAGGTGAAACTAAAACCTGTTGCATAACACAGGGGTGGTAAGAAAGTTAACGTGTTTGTAAAAAGTCTTGAACAAGAGGCATCATGACAACAGATTTATTGTTTCTGTTGCATTCTTTTCACACGTTGATGACTACAGGAATAAACAGAAAAGGAAGCTTGCACACCTCAACAGTCCTGTCACAAGCTAGCCAGTGATACCAGCTATTCAGCTCGCATTAATACAATAGTTGAAGTTATTTATAATCAAACCTGCAATAAATAGCACAAGATTTCTTAGGGAAACCTGAAGATTTAGAGTATTAGTTCAAAATCACACAGAATTGCTATATTGCCAGAAACATTTGAAGACCATCTAGTCTAACCCCTGTTCAAACAGGAGCAGCTAGAGCAGGCTGCCCAGAACCATGCTCAGTTAGGCCTTGACCATCTCAACACATGGATCTCCAACCAAAATGACTCTGTAATTCTGCAACTTCCATGCCAGCTTTCTTGCCCTGAGAAATTTGTTCACAACGTTGCTGTCTAAAACAGCCTTTCTGGATTTCTATTCAGACCTTACTTCCTCTACTGTGTGTCCCAAAACCTACAGGTTCAAAATATTCAAGCAAAAATCTCAGTTCAGAAGACACATTTGTTACATATTTTCAATTATCATTTCAACATCAAAACATAAGCTTTGCTACTCTGAGTCTGAAAGAGTACAGCAGGAGGTTTCAGGGCACAGGAGGAGGCAATTAGGAAAGCCTTCCCAGTTTATCTGACTGTCGTGCAGCAAGCATTCATACACAAAGGTTCTTCTTGAAAAAAAACAGCAGGAGTAAAAAAATGGCTATTCTGAAACCGATCAAAGTAAAGGAAAAAAATCATATGACTTTAAAGAAATAATGTTTTAGATCATCAAGTGTTATTTACATTACTCATTTACTTTTAGTTGCCTTAGAATGCATTGATGTTCTCCAGACTTTCCTCCTCTGATTTCCATTTAAGACACACTAGAACATAGGAGAATAAGTTCTTCTGAAAAGGCATATTCAGAAGCAAGGCATTAAGTATTAGTCAAGTATAAAAATCTCTAAAATACATAACCAGTATTTGTTACGTAATTATTTTAATAGCCAGATATTAAAGAAATTTGAAAACAAGGAACAGCTTTCCTAGCGAAACAAATATAGCTGCAATGGAATCCTTCATTAATCCTTCATATGAGAATGTTTTCATTTACACTTAGATGACATTTTCTAATATGCTCTCACTGTTAAACTGCTCACACCAAATAAAAGATTCTTGCTGCAGGCAAGTATATTACTACCTAACTAATAGAGCTGATAAGTGACAAGACATGAGAAAAAGATGAAAACAATTAACTGGAAATATGTCAGAGAAGGCTGAAGCTCTACATTGGGCACCACAGCGATGAAATATGAGAAAAGAGAGCAGGCAAGTCTAGTCTTTATCCACTTGAGTAACCAAGGCATGAAGTTTCTGTCCTCATTAAAGGATATAGCTTAGAAAAAGCATAACAGGAGGTTCCTTAAATTTTCAACCAGAAGATGCATCTAATTATTATATGGGAAGCATCAGATGACACAATGGGCTGAAATCATCATATTAAATGTTTTTTTCACTCCTAAAATCACTTAGGAGACTTATTACTAGGGCTCCTACTATAATCTGCAGACTTACCAGTAGAAAGCAGAGACAAGTCTGTACACAGCTCAATTTTGAGACAGTCAATACACCAGAGGTGTGAAAAGACATCTTAGAATCACTTTATCATCCAGAAAGGTATTTCCAGTATGAACATGCAAGCATCATAAAGAATTCATTAAAAAGTTCAGAAATTAAGTCAACAGACCTACTGACAATAGAAATAAAAAGGTCAATGAAGGAGAGCTCCTATGATAATTAGAATTGTAAGTATATTTTAAGAAATAAGATTATGGTAGAAAACACAAGGACTAAAAAAGGAATCCAAGTTACTGTTTATAAAATGCATTTGAGCATTAATGCTAAGGAGATGGAATAATTCTAAAGACTTCTTTTTGCAAGATCAGACAGATATAAATGTACCCTGTCCAGATCAGGACTTGCACCACAGCTCCTGTCATGTCTCCTGCAGATAGGAGGGAAGGTACGTCATAAAAACAATGGATGAGCAACAAAAGCTGGAGACAGGATATTGAATGAGATGCACTTTCACTACTAGCACAATAAAAAAGCTCTAAGGTAGTAGGAATCTAAGTGTCAGCCTTTTCACTGGTGTCAGCCAATAACCAGTGTAAGGAGCAGCAAAAACATAGGGAAAGGTTCCTGACAAACTTTTGTTGTTGCTGCAACTCAATTAGTCTTTCATGCTTAGTAATAAAGAGGACTGATGGTTAACTAGAAGTGCTCAGGAGGCACATCCAGGAACTGGTGTCTCTTTGTATCATGGTTCTGTCCCTCCTGTCCAGCTTGTGCTGACCCTTTGTATGAAAACCAAGCAAACCAGGGAATACAATCAGCTAGAAGGATCTCCACCTGTCTCTTAAGGGGGTTGTACCACTTATCTCCTTTAAACAGTTCACAATGATATCAGAAGACTGTACCGGCCCACAGGCAGGACTAATTATGACAATGGAGTGGCCTGAACCACCATGGGACTCCAGACTGTCCAAGTGGAAACTAAAATTAAAACGTGAAATAATAATAATAATAAAAAAGTACAAAGAAATCTCTGATCCTATTCCTGAGTACAGAAACTCAGCAATTAATCTCTATTAACAACAAAGAACATACACAGCTTATTACAAAAATTTGTGTTGTTAGGAGTTTCAAATGAACAGGCAGAAACTAAAAAGTTTCCTTTCAGAGCATCCTTCACTAACATATAAAGTTGCACTGAGGTACTTAACCAAGGTAAAATATTTCCCATATCTTGCAAGAGCAAATTTTCACTAAAATGTTAAACTTAAATGCTACCAACTTTAAAATTCACATAATTAAGAAGCATCCCACAATGGTTTGTGTTAATGGCAAGGATTCCAAGCTGCAAGTGATTCCACAGACAGAGGATTTATGGAGACAGCCTGATGAAGAAGCAAGTTTATGGCAAGGAGAATCAGAAATTAAATATTAGCAGAGGTTGCTATGATACAAGAAGGTTTGAATACAAAGGCAAGGTGAGCTTTTTGCAGGGGTGTGAGGAGAGTATAAGTAAACAGCAAATTCCTAAGGTGACAAGGGGAAACTTGCCAACATACAGCTGAGCTAATGTTTTCTCACAGCAACTTTGCAGGAAATCTGCTAAACTTCCTACATCTTGGATACTGGACATGCAATCTAAATTTAGTACCTTGGAAATATGATTTACCCCAGAAGTATATCACATTATATAGACAAAGAGACTTTAATCAAGTATTTTCTTTCAGCTGTGTTCCCGCAAAATTATACTTTAAGGTTTTTGCTTTACTCTGACAAAACCAGCTTTCTTGCCAATGGATAATTCTAGAACATTGCTCACATCTGAGTAGTAAAACTCAGGAGGACAGGGGCAACATGCTGGTTAACTTCCTGAAAGAATTGAAAAGTTCTATAATAACTGTATAATCTTCACCATCAAAGAAGAATCAATTTAAACAGTTTATGGAGAAAAGAAATCCATCATTGACAAAAGCGATACATTTTAACTGCAAAGGATACTTATTTTAAAAGACCATCAGCTCTCAGAAAGACACATACACGAGCTGTCAACAATCAGCTACCTCTTAGTCTACAGACAGCTCCACAACATATTACAATTATATTGCTCAACCCAATCAGAAATTACGCCCTTTTTATAGTCTCATAGAGTCCTTCTGTGCTGTTACAGATAACACTTCAGCTTTCAGTAATGACAGTCAACCTAAGGGGATAACAGAGTGCCTTATTAAACATGCTAATAGGAAATACTTGAGAAAGCAGTGCTTTTGAATACTGTTCTAGTACACTAACCATCCCCCTGGCAGATAAAGCTAAAATATTCATTGCACAGTTTGTATTTGAGTGTGAACATCAGTGAAAGCTCAAGTCTCCTCTAATATCTAGGCTTCCCACACACTGCACATATCTAGTAAAGGCATTATCAGCAGCTTATAACTGGTTACCAAAAGTTATTTCAAGGATGATTGGCAGCACACTTTCCCATTTAGTATCTCCCCTATGTGAGATTAGTAGAAGTCAATTTCTTAGCTGTGGCACGAGTACCTCAGTTACAGGAGAGCACTGAAATGCACAAGGCCAGTGAGACAAACCAGCAGCACTAAAACCACATGAGAACATAGATCACAGTAATGGACAGACTTAGGTGCATCTCTTCAAGAATGGGGGTCCAACATGAGCAGCCTTCATTTAAGTCTGGTATTTTAACACTAATTTACTGAACAGTAGAGAGCTGGTTCATCATAACTAAAGAACCTGTACTTTTGAACACCTAAGACTAAGTAATTCCAGACCTTTATGTCCCTAACTAGCCACCAGCCCAAATCCGCGTGACCAATATTGTAATTATAACCAAAACTCTATGTTACAATGTGGCATTCAACTGTGAAGGAGTCAAGAACCAGAGCAATCTGAAGAAATGTATTAATGAAGCTCCTCAGTAGTTGATATTGTCTCAGATTTATAGAACTGCCACGTCCCTCGGGTATTCCAAGGCGAGGGCTGACCGCCAGGGTTAGAGTCAGCAACCCGAGCAGCGGCGAGTGAGTGTCCCTGGTGTCAGGTCCATGCTCGCCAGGATCCTGGGACCCCAAGCCGTGGGTTGCAGCCTTCCAAAGCAGGCAGGCAAAGGCTACCGCGGCTGCCGAAACAGTAGCAAAGCGACGGGCTCCCGAGACGGAATAACGACACTGAAACAAAGTATCGGGGGATCTGTGCCCCATGAGCTCTGAGGGCGGAGAGCCTCAGTGGCTGAGAGCCTCAGGGGCTGAGACCCCTGAGCCCAGTCGTGCATCAGACTTTATTATGATCATAACAACCAAAGGGATTAGGGCACTGTAAGAGTCTGGACGGAAATCCCTTGTCTGCCTCACGACCATCGACAGAAGCAGAGGCCGAAAACCCAGAGACCCTAAGAGGGGAAAAGGACTTTTGCACAATGAAGTCCAGCCAGATCTTGGTGGGATGCCTGCCAGGTGCCCAGGTGTACTGCAGAGCTGTGCTGCTGAGCTGTGCTGCAGAGGCGTGTTGGTACATGCCCGTGGGAACCGTGTCCGCCCGGCTACTGGGGCGGAAAGAACTGAAAGATATGTCCTGTACAGCTGCACCTGTACTCTAAAACAATGGGCCTTACTCCCCACCTGCTGGCTACTTGCCCCTCGTCTCTGGAGGGATTGCCTCATCTCTTGGTTACCTGCCCCCCGCTTTCGAAAAGACTATAAAGAGACTCTCAAAAGGTACCCCTACGAGTACTCCCTACGGACGAGACGAATCCATCGGATCCGGACAACGAGGATCTCGTCGTGCCGTGGTAGCTATGCCCCTCCTTTCCTTTTCTCTCTCTCTTTCTTCTCTCTCTCTCTCCTCTATCGCATAAGTGTGTTGTTGGCACTCAATAAAGTGCTTTTAATTTTGATTGAAGCAAAAATACTTGTCCCTGTTTTCTTTTGCACTCTGAGATTCAAAGTAACGAACCATCATGACCCCTGCTCCTGCTAGCGGATCGTGACATCAATTGGCGTCACGGACAGGATTCTGAGGCAGAAGGGGCTGCAAGGTTTTGTGTAATTTGTAACAGGGGAAGGACGTTTTGCTCCAGCCGCACCTAGCCCGACACTCCGAAAGGGTAAGCAGTGTCTAGAAAGCAAGGGGGGCATCTCGAATTTCCTGCAAACTGCACATGCCTAGGTGAAAAGCACCCCTATACTCTGTTGAGGGTTCTGTCTTCAGAATTTCACAAAAGAATCTCTTAGTGCAAAAGGGGGAGTGTTGTTTTTCTTTTTAAGGTGGGTGTGTAAGGAGTTAGTCTACTGGGTGTTAGGAGAGGCAACGGATTGTAACTAAACAGAGCCTCCAGTAGACTTAGTCTCTTTGCCACTTTAGGGAAGAGAAGGGGAACACAGCCCGGTTCTCGGGACTGTGGATGCAACTAAGTTTTACCTCCCTAAAGCGGTTTTCACTATCCCTTCGAAAACATGGCCTCAAACACTAAAACAAAACATACAGCTGCATTTTATGCTTTGTTAGCAAAACACAATGCCCGACCCTCTCCATGAGGGGAAGAGTGGGCACAAAACAACTGGTTTAATTTAGAAAATGTGATTGATAGAATTTACTCTTTACAGCATGGGTCAAAATTCAAACTTGGCCGAGATAAAGCTGTAATTTGCTCTGTACTAGGAGCATGCCTTACATCGGCAATAGATCACCGCTTTAAGCGGTTGCAGTGAACAAGAAGCAATAATAGACTCCCTGCAAAACTTAGTAGAAATTTTACAGAAACAATTAGAGGAAAAAGAGAATTATATTCTCTTGTTACAAGATCTCTTGAGAGAAAAATGTCTTAAAAACTCAAGGAACACCGATCCACCACAAGACACAAAGGAAAAGGAATCACTTTACCCCCACAAAGAATTAAAGCAAGTAAAAAATTGTGGGCAAAATTGCTGTCCTCCTATGACACCTTTAATTAAAACAGAATATGTCTCCCAAGTGTCACTCACCGGAGGAGACCAAATTCATTTAACTGAACAGGAGGCCAGTGGATACTGGGGACATGATGTTTTCCTAACAACAGGAGACAAACATAACACCTCGTCCCCAACTCAGCATGCAACTTTCCAGGCTGGGGGACTCAATCCTCCAGAAACTGGAGACCCTTTAGCTATTGTTAGTACCCCTGACCAACTTCTAGAAAGCGTCCACAAAGCCGCTTGTCTGCAAACGATACATGAAAAGAAGTTGATTCCTGAATATGAATCCCCTGTGCAAATGCCTGTGAAACCTGACATGAAGACCCCTTTAATTCGGGGTCCCCCAGAATCACTCAAACCCACAGCGATTGTCTTACAGAAAACCATAGCAGTTGTGGGCCCCGTAGAGAAGCTGGAAAGATTCCTTGAAAACCCGACAGATCAAACTGGATCTACTGATCCCGGGAATGCCCCAAATTCTACACCCTCTCAGCCGTTGGGTTCACACTTGAATTCACCTGCCAGTGGTCGCAAAGTTTATACATGTAGTGAGGTTGCAGAAGATCTGATTAATTACAATAGAAAATGTGGACCTGTAAAAACCCCACAAGAAAAATCAGAGAAAACACTGGCTAGCAGGGACATTGGGGTCCCTCATAGTGAAAACCCAGAAAATAGTGGACCCCCCTTGCTTTCTCAAAGTCTGGGCAGTGAGCCTAAGCAACCCCTGCTTCAGAGCCTGGGAAGTGAGCCAAAGCAACCTTTCCTTCAAAGTCCAGGCAAAGAGCCAAAACAACTTTGTCCTCAGAACCAGGTAAACTGGTTTTTGGGAATTTGGTGGAAGGATATCCCACCTGAAACCTTAACCTTTTTAGATCAGATTAAAATGCCTGAATCTAGGAAAGATTTCCAACATACTTTGGGGTTATTGGTGTTCTGGAGAAAACACATACCAGATTTTTCCATAATTGCCAGACCTGTTTATAACTTGCTGAGAAAAGGGGTGAGATGGGAATGGGATACTTCTCAAGAAGAAGCCTTACAATTACTGATTTTTGAAGCAACAGCTCACCAAGCCCTGGGCCCTATTCACCCTACAGATCCTTTCCAAGTGGAATGGGGGTTTGCTTCCTCAGGGCTGTCAGTTCACATCTGGCAGCGGGGCCCTGAGGGCCCAACAAGGCCTGTTGGTATTTATTCCCATGGCTTCAGAGATGCTGAAAAAAGACACACTATCTGGGAAAAGGGGCTGTTTCTGGTTAGCTTAGCTCTGATAGAAGTGGAGAAAATTACACAACCACAACCAATTGTTTTGAGTTGCCCTTTTAAAGTTATTAGGGCAGCTTCTACCGGGACCCCCCAACCTGATGGGGTGGTCCAGAGGGCCTCAGTTAGAAAGTGGGATGCTCAGATTGAACACTATTGTAACACTTTCTCAATAACTGAAGGAGCTGTAAAAAACCTGGCAATACAAGAAGGCTTCAGTAGCAGCCAAGACAAACCTGCCTCAGTTATTAAGGTAGCCCTCCACACTTCCTCCGGTGAAACAGAAGGGGAAAGCAGCGCCCAAGTTGGCAAGCTGATAGCTGTTTGGAGTGTTCTCCAACGTGAAGTACAGAATATCTTTCTTGTTTGTATCTATACTTATTTCTATGCTGTGTTTCAGGAATGGACTGAGTGGCTTTCTTTTTGGCAGCAAAAGGCATGGACAGCCTCTGATGCCCTAGGAAAGGAGCATCGGACAAATACATGCTGGATAATTCCATCATTTTAACCTTTTCTGCCCCTTGGTGGCAGGCTCTGTTGTGTTTACTTCTCACAGAGGAACTCCGAGGGACATGAAGAATTTATAGATTTAAAATAAATGCCATAGCAAAGCCCATACTGAGTGCAGTAGCTACGTATCATGGTATAAGCATCCCCCTTGTGCTGGATGACAAGAATAATGCTTTTTCCCTCCCTTTATGGTAACATGAGGTGATGATTGCTGAACTTTTTGTTAAACTTAGCTGTTGTACAATTTTCCCATAAAATCATGTGTGGTAAAAACAATACAAGATACTGGGGGGGGGGACTTGAAGTTGATGTTGTAATACCTATCACCCAACCATCGGTTATGCTAAGCCTGAAAATTTTTGAAATTGGACCAAATATAATCAGGACCAGGTATGGTCTCTCAAACAAGTTAAATTGCTAATGCACAGAAATTCAGCCAACTTGTTCATCTTTTAACACAGAGACATAACCGGTGTTGTGGGAACAGGATTGGGAATCTTGAATAGCATTGATTCAGAAGTACTAATGAATAAATTGGCTGTCACAATTAGAGATTTAACCAAATTACAACGACCACTGCAGTTGTCATTAACCCACCAGTGGTTGTTATCAAACATATTAACTCAGTGAATGTTAACCGTATGTAATGCTTCAGTGCATTCAGTATTCCCTATCATTGCATTGGGGCTGAATCGGGGTGGAACTATTCTTTATCCTTTTGAACATAAGCAATGGGTCTGTCAAATTGATAAGAAATGGCAAACTGTTGATTTAGAAACTCGTATTGTCCGGGAACAACTAGGGATTCATCTGTAAAAGTAATGCAATTAGAGCTCAGGACATTTACTTAGACACAGAACAGAATATCTGTCATTTTTGAAATTCATCCTAAAGAGAATTCTGAAACAGTGCTTGTGTATATAGGCAATGGATGTGCATGCTTGAGAACTGCTTGTGACCGAGTAGTCGTAGAAAATTTAGTAATGGATATTAAAAATCATTCGAATTTTTGTGTTTGCAATTTTACTAAAGTCATAGGATGTGATTTTTCTTATTCAGCTCCAGTTACTTCTTATCACCTTTTGCAATCCAATTACTCACTGATACACCAAGTTGTGCCTACCCCCATTGGGATGAACCTTACCTTGGTAAAGCAATTGTTGCTTCATCAGGATTTAATCGAAATTTTGGAAAAGATCAAGAAGAACGGACAAAAAACCTTGGTAACTGTTCATCACAATGTAAACGAAATACATCGTGTTCTGGAAAGGGTAAGAAAGGATGCTGACCACAGTTGGTGGGATACCCTTTTTGGGTGGTCACCTACTGCCACAGGGGTCCTGAATAAGCTGTGTCATCCCATCATTGTTCTCCTGATTTTAGTCTTAGTTGGTTTTGTTTTATCAGCAATTTTGTATATCATGAACTAGAGAATGATGAAACGAGTAGCATACTTGACATCCATAATGAATATGCATAATCTGGTTGATGTTTCATCCTCTGTGGACACCCCCGACATTATTGATGCAAGGCGAGCTAAGGTGTAATAAGAAATTGGATAAATACTTTACTGCTCATTGTAATTTAATCAATTATTAAGGAAATTTTAAGGTATTTTTATTGTTTTATGATTCAATCAATTAATGTAATTTTAAGGTGTAACAATGTATTAATGTAATCCTAAAGTATAACGATTTAATCAATTATTAATATGATTTTAAGCTATAATAAGAAATTAAACTGGTTTATTTGAATAATTATTAATGTAATTTTACTATAATACGGCGATTGTTGCCCTGTTGAAATTTAAACAAAATTTCATGTGATTAAAATTACTTATTCTTTTGTTTTCTTTTCCTTTTCTTTTCCCCTCTCTCTCTTTCTCTTTTGTCTCTGTTTTCCGGGGTATGCTACCGGCACAGATGAGTCCTGAAGACATCGTGACAACACTACAGACTCCAGAAGGCATCGTGACAACGCTACAGGTTCCTGACGACGATCGTGAGCCACGGGGTGGTGTAAGAGTCTGGTCGGAAATCCCTTGTCTGCCTCACAACCATCGACAGAAGCAGAGGCCGAAAACCCAGAGACCCTAAGAGGGGAAAAGGACTTTTGCACAATGAAGTCCAGCCAGATCTTGGTGGGATGCCTGCCAGGTGCCCAGGTGTACTGCAGAGCTGTGCTGCTGAGCTGTGCTGCAGAGGCATGTTGGTACATGCCCGTGGGAACCGTGTCCGCCCGGCTACTGGGGCGGAAAGAACTGAAAGATATGTCCTGTACAGCTGCACCTGTACTCTAAAACAATGGGCCTTACTCCCCACCTGCTGGCTACTTGCCCCTCGTCTCTGGAGGGATTGCCTCATCTCTTGGTTACCTGCCCCCTGCTTTCGAAAAGACTATAAAGAGACTCTCAAAAGGTACCCCTACGAGTACTCCCTACGGACGAGACGAATCCATCGGATCCGGACAACGAGGATCTTGTCGTGCCGTGGTAGCTATGCCCCTCCTTTCCTTTTCTCTCTCTCTTTCTTCTCTCTCTCTCTCCTCTATCGCATAAGTGTGTTGTTGGCACTCAATAAAGTGCTTTTAATTTTGACTGAAGCAAAAATACTTGTCCCTGTTTTCTTTTGCACTCTGAGATTCAAAGTAACGAACCATCACGACCCCTGCTCCTACGAGCGGATCGTGACAGGCACCAAGGTGGGACAAGGGAGGGACAAGGGGAAGGGGACCAACGGAGGGTATTTCGGGGAGGGGGCTGAGAGAAGGACAAGGGGGAAAACCAACCAACTACCAAACTGAGCTGAACATTCTAGAAACTAAGGGTGATTGACAATTGATGAACATAAGCATAAACTAATGGGGAGAGAACGGCTGGCTTACTAAGAACACACCCCAACTCGGCATCTACCACACCTTGCCCCACCCAAGGGGGGATCCTGCTGCTCCTTAGATCTATGTCACCAAGGGCCTTTTCGGGGGGTGTTATTCTTAGCTTCAACAGCCACCACATAGAACAATCATATCTTAATGAGCCTGGATAAATAACTCTTTCTGATGACCACGAGAAGGCTTTTTCACTGTTGTGTGTTATCAGTATGGATAAAAACCACAAAATCCTTCTTCACTGATGAAAACCTCAAATTGCATCCAGTAGAAACAACCACAACTGTCATACAGCAAATGCAATGCCCCAAGAAGATAGCATTAACCTTCCACAAGAGTAATTTCAAGTTTCAAGCTCTCCCTTGTTCAAAAGATACAGAAGTAAATCCAGCTCATAAATTAACATGCCAACACAGAATACAGTTCTCCATAATTAAAGTGTTAAGGCCTTTCTCTGGCATCTCCAGGGCAGTATCTCAGAAGAACAGCCTAGGGTACTCACATACAGTAAAGAGACATGAATATTCAACCGAGCATAATCAAGGAGGGACTATTTATCACAGTACTGATTTTCCTACACTGAAATTCTTTAAGTCAAGGAATGTTTTTAATCTGGAAACTGAGGGTTATGAAATGGAAAAAAGTGAGCCATGATACTTGAGGGAAGACAGACAAGAACCACGTACAGGCTACAGTGTGCAAGTTTATTAAAATAAAGCTTAGTGTACTCAGTTTATTAAAAGAAAACAGTTTAGCGGTTACAAAAAGCAGTAATCTTTAATAACAAACAGGCAATAATTTTAAAATACTGAGGATATTCTGTGATTCTAAGTGTTAGAACCACTTCATCTGAGGAGTCCTATTCAACTCAGCCTCAACATTAGCACTATCTATGAACCACTCATTTTGGGAAGAAACTATTCTTAAACAACCTCTATCCAAAATTATTTTGAGATTAATCAAGGTTATAATAATAAAAAATGGTAAGAGGAAATTTATCTTGAGTGACAAAGTCAGAAAGAGAGAGTGGGATTTAATTAGCCAGAGGCAAAATAATCAAGATAATTATCCAGAAAATGTGAAGCAAAGTTCTTTGTAACTGTTCAAGCCTATGACCATACCTAGCACTACAGATGTCAGTTTACACTTCCCAGCAACCCCGAATTAGTTACCCATATTCAGTCATTCTTTATGGCTACCATCTCTTGCTATTAATCCAGGCTGTGAAACTCCCAGCCAGACCCCACTCAGCTGCCTGAGTTCCTGAGTATCCCACTGAGAATGCCATACTGGGAATTTGTGCCTGTAGCCCATATCTGTAAGATCTCATTTCAGAAAGATACAAGAAATCACGAAGAAATGCATTTTTGAAACATTACAGCAATACTAGAATAACAATCAACCCTAGAAGTGAGTAAAAGCTACCAAAATCAACTAGGAAAAAGTCCTAATTTGTTGTTTCTGAATTAATATTGAGCAAGAACTATTTGCAAAAATCTGTAACTTGTAAGATGTAGACCTTTCATTGTGAAAGAGTAAAGCAGACTAGATGTTTATACCACTCAACACTTATTTTTACCATATTGCAAAAACTTCTCACTTCGGAAAACAACAGCATTTTTTTATTTTCACTTGAAAATTATGAATACAACATAGTAGTTTTCTTTATGACAGCTTGTATAAACACATAAGTCAAGCACTACTTGATCTACTTCAAGAGTGATTTCAGTTTAAATAAATACTAATTGAGATAAGCAGTGCTTTTCTGCAGACATTCTTTAGCACCAGTAGACTGCACTGTATGTGTTGCCCACACCTAGCAAGAAATGGCAGCTGAAGGTGATCAGGTCCTGAGGCAGCCTCAGCCACAGATAAGGAGTTGCTTCCCCATCCAGTGGCTACTCCTCGTCCAGCAAGGCGGGGGGTCTGGATGAGTATCCACATCTCAGCTACCCCACTGGCCATCTGAGGCTTCTGATCGTCTGGCTGGCATGGAGTTGTGCTGAGGCACAGATCACCACAAGAAGTAACTGAGAGACTGGGGGTGGCAATCTGGCTCTTTCTGCTGACTTAGCCACACAAACTGCAATTTCCAGCAGGGAAGTATGGTTTTATAATGACCCAGAAAGATTCATCAGGGCTCATCTGCATAGCCATTCATATATGCCAGAAAGTCAGCATTTTAAACACAATCTTTACATGGTTGAAAAAAAAAAACAATCCCACATAAAAAACCCCAGAAGAATGGTTGAATGCTTCAAGGATTAGCACATATTTTCTAAAAAATATGCTGAGAAATTTTATTTTCAGAGAACAAGGGTACTGTTTTGAAAGCTATCCAGAAAATTAATATTCCTTTCTAACTTTACACTTTTGCTCATATACCATTTTTTCCCTAATTGTACTACAGTGATGCTTCACCCAACTTACAAGAACTCTAAGGGAAGTGATATCTATACAAACATGAACAAGCTTTAGAAGCTGAACTACAACTCAGCCAAAAGCATGCCTTCATGTTATACCTGAAAGCTATAGTTATACTCTTCAACTAAGATGTAAATTGTTTTTAACAGTGTCTCTTTTTACAAATGCAGCTGTTAAACAGTGAGACCGGGTAACTTCTCTGTAAACCGCTTTAGGTTTCACTGGCTTAAAAGTCTAGCAACTGTCTCCAAACATGAAGCATCAGATGAAGATGAGCAGAAGAACGCACTTTCTTACCTACTACTTGCAATTAATTTAAAAAAAAAATTAGAAAGACTAATCAAATTGCAAACTTAGCATTTTAGAGAAATAAACTAACATTTTAGAGAAAAAGTAACATGGAATGAGTTCATTCCCTATTCAGGAAAGCCATTCAAAAAATACTCTCTCTCTAATGTATATTCCCAGTAATTTTGTGCTTGCCATGGGTAAATGCACTGCAAACATCAACACACAGAACTGCATTTTTATAAAAATTGCTACATTTATCCACTTGTGCAGAAAACAGCATGACTGATAGGAAGACAGATACCAGTTATATGGTTTGATAAATATTGCTCTAAAAAACAAACAAAAGCCTTGTAAGCCTTTTACAGCCTAAGGCTTGATTTTAAAAACTAAGTTTCAATTATACCTTTATAATGCAAGCAGCACTTATGACAGTAATGTAAGTACACCTACAGTTATAATGAAAATAAAGGAATCATAGCAATTGCTCAGATTCTTTCTACACTAGCAGATTTGCATACAACCAAGCTTGTGTCTGTAATGAATGAGTAAATTATAAATGTTGGCTCTTCGTAATTTGTAGAAATAGTGTTATGATAAAATATAGTTAAGTAGAAACTAGACTGTAGTGAAATTACAACCTCGAGATAATTGTGATATATCAAAAATTGTAGTCATAAATATATAGCTATAAATGTCGGTTGAGTTGAGGAATTACAGAGCAAAGGATTTCAGAAGAGACAAGAGAAGATAAGACACTCGCCCCAATTCACAGCGATCAAAACAAGTCTCTGCCTGAAATTCGCCAGTCTTGGGAAGGCTCCAAGACAGCGGGAGGGAGGGCAGAGGCCAGGGAAAGAGGGGTGTGAAGTGTACAGTTTCTTCTGAGCTTAATGAATATGTAACAGTTAAAGAAAGTATTTAACCCATTTGTGAAATGAACAAAAGGGTGCCTCTAGCAGATATGCTATGCACTCCAGCGCTGTTTTTGCTTTGTTCTACTAATAAATGTTCAATATTATTTTACTCAAATTTTTGTTCATAGACCTGTTTCTAACATGTCTACAAACACAAGTGATCCATGTAGAGATAATAAAACATCTTTTTCACCATATGGGAAAATATTTGCAGTATTGGAGGGTGGGGGGTGGTAAAAATCAGTACAGTACTTCTTCCTCAAGGTACCTTCTGTAGCATGCACATTTTGCATGCTAGGGAGAGTAAGGACTTTCCCAGTGCACGTGGGTTAAGTCAAGCAGTGCTGCACACTGCTTTGCTTTAAGAGAAGCAGTTGAGCTTAAATATCCAGCTGCCATGAGTCTTTCTCTTCATGATCTGGAGTTTCCCTGCTACCAATTCAGTAATGGCTGCTCAGTGCCAGTGCAATACAACTGTAATAGAAGAACAACCTGTGCAGGAATCCCAAGTAAAGATCTCTCAAGAAAAGTGGTTAAGTCTCAGAGAGAATTTTAACTATTAGGACAAGGATGTTGCATTAGAGTGCCCTTAACAGAGGGATAAGCCAATTCTAAATTTCTTCATGTCAGACAGGTTTACACATAGAAATGACTGGTGACTGCTCTCCTAGACTATCGCAACTGCAGCACTCACGGTGTAGTACTCAAACTGTCAAGGGATACAAGGTTACTTTAAACTATTTTGATGTGTATTTACTTCCACCAGTGGCTTACAGTGACAAAAGAAGCTACAGGTGAAGAATGAGGCTGTTGCACTTGAGGGGAAAAAAAGCAAGACAGTAGTGTCAAGTGCTAAAAGGAATAAAGGAACAGATCAACTACTCCATTACCAACATCTAAGGGACAAAAAGCTGAGGAAGCCTCAGCTAACCAGGAGTGGATGGATGCTGCAGGTGGGAAGAAATTACTGCTAAATTTTGTCAGGGAAATGGACTGCCAAAGAGCTCTCTGGGAAATGTTGCTCTCATGACTTTGAATTTCTGACAACTTGCAGTTCTCTTAGATGCATTATGATAGAGAGTCATTTTCCAAACAACAGATGTAATTCTGGTAACAGCTGCTTTACTTCAATGTTTACTTTGCGCTTTGTTAGGTCCTTGCTCAGAGCATCGAGCACAACTCCTGAGGTTCCCCTGCAGAGCAGCTCTTTCCTGCCTTATTTTCATTCTCCAGGCACATTAGCAGGGGATGATTTAGGCAGAGCTCCAGGCCAGCCTACAGAGAAAGCTGGGCAAACACTGCATTGTTCTTGGTAAATCTCATTAAGTGATACAAGACTTTGATAGCTCTAGATAACCTGAAGAGTAAGAGGAAATAAAGATGGGTATCTGAAGTGTCATTCTGCAACTCAGGGCACTGCACTGATTCTTCTATCCGTCAGTCTGCTGTGCTGCCTCTATACAGTGAGAGAATAGTGAAAATGAGAAATTTTAAGAAAAATTAGGAGTTGCAATTTAAAAAAGCACATCTGACAGTCCCATTCCAATTAACACAGATACAGCAAGTATCTCTAAGATAAAATCTGCTTTTCCTGTAACTTGCACTACACAGGTTGCAATAAATCAGTGTAAGCTGTCAGATAACAAGATGGGCAATGAAATACTCCACTGCTTCAGTTTGCTGTCTGCCAGCCTCTAAGTAACCCAGCTTTTTTGTACTTGTGGCACAGCTACTACAGAGTAGTAAATTTTAAGTCCTTCATACCTGCTCCCACGTAGAAGTGGATTTCATCCTTAAAACTGAAAAGTTTAGTTAAAAACAAAGCCACATTCTCTTTCAAAGTGACAAGACATTATCATTTAAGGTTCAAGCTTTAAGTGAGAAGATTCATGCACAAGCTACCACTGCAAAAAATAACTAAATCCAGGATCTCTCTGAAAAACAAACTTTGCAAGTCTACTCCACTTTCACAGAGAAAAATTTATGAAGAAATTTCCATACTTGAGGATAACTGAAAACTCTAAGACCAGAGCAGGGAAGGATGTTTGAATCCTCACAGGACTCTTTCCAAAGAAACTCTATCAAGTAATTACTGTCTCCCATCTTGATGTTCCCTATATCACATTTCACCTGATCTTTTAATTAAGTTTTCATAAAGCAAGATTTAATTGAAACATCAATTATGGTAAAACCTAGCTACATATAATTGAATTTTCACTCAAAAGTAAAAATTACTTTATTTACATTTTAAAACATTTTTGGTCTACTTCCTCTTTCTTATTTCCCAAAACCAAAGGTAAGGACTGCTGACAATACTGCAGAAGAGCAACATTGGAAAGCAGAATTAATTACCCACTGGGGAAGAATCATTAAACTGAGCACTAATAAAGTAACTGTGAGTGGGAAAGGAACCAGTTGTGATAGCTTCTAATAAAGCACTAGGGACCTGCAACGAAGCACAAAACAGCTCATAGGTGACTTGATCTCTGAATTAGTCACTATCCACTCCTACCTGCCCATTTAGTATTATTTATACTTGCATACAATAAGACAATAATAAAATCACAGTATTTTCCCCATAAAATTTTACAATCCATTGCAAAGCACACATGTTGATGACAGACTTTTGTCAATGACAATACTCTACCAGAATGCTACTCTTTCTCCCACCAAAGATAACCTCCTTAAAACCAGAATCCTCCTCCCTAATACTTGTAACCTACTGCAAAAATACAACAGCTAGAAAAACTCCCCATGGACTATGCTTCAAATGCAGTGTGTGCTTCCAGCACTTTAAATGTCTACTGCTCATCATCTTGAGATCTACCTTTCAAATACTGTCAAGTTCACACTCACCTGCTCATTCTGGATTTACACTGTTCTCCTTTCTTAGTTTAAAGGACATTTTAATTGCTAAGATTTACAGACCCTTTGAGCAGTGTTTCAATATACCATATCAGAAAACTCAAGCTTAGCTATGATTTACCAAAAGCATTTAGTGGCAGTCCTTTAACGACTCTTGTGCCAATTGCTCATAAGGCACAGAATAGGTGTCGGGGGTTGACCCCGGCTAGGTGCCAGGTGCCCACTCAGTCACTCTATCACTCCCTCTCCCACTGGGAGAGGGGAGAGAATAATATGGAAAAACTACCAGGGTAAGAAAAGGCAGTTTTATTACAGCGGGGAAAAAAAAAAGAACAAGCAAGCAGGGAGTTGCGTGCACAAGAGCAGAGGGGAAAAACAATCAATCTCTACTTCCCATCAGTAGCGATGTCCGGACACTTCCTGGGAAGCAGGGCTTCAGCACGCGTGATGGTTGTTCAAGAAGGCAAACATGGACCAGCCCTGAGTGCCGCCTCCTCCTCTCTCCCTTCCCTTATATATCTGAGCTGATGTCATATGGTATGGAATATCCCTTTGGCTGACTGGGGTCAGCTGGCCTGCTGGTGTCCCCTCTCAGGATCTTGCCCACCCCCATCCCCTTCAGTGGGGGAAGGAATGTCAGAGGGACAGCACTGTTTGGCAGTAGCCAAAACACTGCTCTGTTATCAATGCCAGCTACCAATACAAAGCACAGCACTGTAAGGGCTGTGAGCTTTACCCTAGTTAGACCCAATACAATAAGCTTGTGGGAGAAACTGAAGAATAAGCAGTCAGTGACACAGCATGTCAGAGTACATTCTGGAAGTTAAGTCTACATTACTTCACTGAGGTACATCTTAGAATACTTTTTAGAGGTGGCTTGATTTTTGGCAATCTTTTTCCCCTCAATGACAAGTATGTGCCATTTTGTATTTAGGTATCTATGAATGCAGAGTTTGCACTTCCAGTTAAGTAGAATTACCTACAGTTACAAAGCCAAGTGGTAATTAAATAATAAAATTTAAAAATCATTAAATAGCAATTAATTAATTTGTAACAAATAATTTACCTACATTTCAGTAAGACTAAATGTCAGGCTGTCCTGAGACCAGACTTCTCTGAGAAGTACCACCAACAGTACTGCCTGTCTACAGGCCAAACACACACCAAGGAGGGACAGAAGCGATCTGACTATAGAGGCAATTACCTGAGAAATTGAAAATCAGACTATAATGTCCATTAACAGAAATTGCAGTGTTGAACAGGTTATGACTGATAGAAAAAATAATTATTATTTGTTTTTAAGTAAGTCAAAGAATACTTTTGAAAATGCAAACACCAGTTCCACCTTACAGAAAGAAAAATGGAGGCATAAAGCACCACATTCACTTGATGAGCCAAATGCCAGAAATTAACAAATCCAAGAATTACAGATTGGTCTTATGTTTACTGAGCAAAAACTGCATCAGACACTTGCGGACTCATTGAGCTGGTCACGTCCTTCAACAGCACAACAGACTTTTTTTATTCATACGATCATAGAATGGTTTGCGTTGGAGAAGACCTTAAAGATTATCTAGTTCCAACTGCTCTGCCACAGGATGAGCAGGGACACCGTCCACTAGACCAAGTTACTCAAAGCCCCTTCCAGGGGGGATCCACAATTTCTCTGGGCAATCTGTTCCAATGCCTCAGCACCCTCACTGCAGTATTTCAAGTCAGTGGCAAAGCAAAACAATCACATGCATAAATTTAGCTTGTTTTAACGTAAGACTGTAATTCAGGCTTGTGCAGTACACAAAAAACTTCATGTTATGGCAAGATGAGTTTGAGGCTTTGTGTCTGTAGCTCTTTGTATCAGCATGAAATTTGTTTTTTTCTTTCATTAGTGTCCTTGCTACAACTGCTTCTACAGCACACAAGCAAACAGAATGGGTTCCAGGTTGTAGTGATGCCTTAGGTTTTAACTTATATTTTTCTACATCAGGACTGCTCTAGTATATGACTCCAAGACTCCACAAATTGTCAGCTAGTGTTCTGTTACGGTCATTTAGACGAAACAATTTCTCTCTGGGCCGGAGTTTCAAGGACATACTGTTTTTTCCAAAAGCCCAAAATGTAAACATCCATGGACAGCAGCGAAGAGAAGAAAGGGACAAGCTAGAGATGGGACTTCAGGACCCGAAACTGTAATTGGACAATGGGTTTCTGATATGCAGATGGACCGAAGGTATATCTGTCCAAAAAACACGTGCTAGGCGTCCATTTTGGGTGTAGTCTCTGTGAGACTCCTGCATGGCCCAAAGTGTACCTTGTTTTAATAAATACTTCTTTTATTCTTTCAACTCTGTCCAGCTTCTGTTTCAGGTCAGCCTTTCATAAGGCATCAGTTTTGGCGACTCCGCCAGGACGGGAGGCTTCTGAAAAACCCCTGGACTCAGAGGAAATCCAGCCCTCGCCCCCTCTCTTCACCAGCACGGGAAGGAGAGGCTGTGACCACAGTCCAGACGGTATCAGAGCCGAAGGATCCTTGGACATGACTCAGAGGCACGTGAGTAACTGAATAAAAGCAGTATTCTGTTTGTTTTAGTCTATGAGGGAGGGGTCAAGAGATCGTTGATCTCTTACAGTTTGTTTAGCATCTTTGGGGCTCAATAAAGTGTCCCAAGGGGGCTGTGGCGCACTTGCCACTTCCCCCTCTGGTTGTTTTAGCTCGTGAGAGCTTAGTGCTGCAGTAGCAGCAATTTGGCTTGGAGCCAAGGGTGGGGCAGTGGCTTAAGCTGCTGCCTGCTGGCACCAAGCTCGGGAGTTCGAATCCCCCTCCTGCTTGTTTGCTCTGCTAGCTGTTTAGTGTATTATTTCTAACCACACACGATGGGTTGCAAGTTTTCTTGTTCAGATAATGCTCAAATACCTAAGGATTCACCATTAGGTCTAGTCTTAGAAAACTGGCAAGAATTAACCAGGACGAGCAAACAGCTTACAAAACCTGAGATTATACGGTTGTCTAAAACCATTTGGCCAACTTTAAATTTAAAAAACAATCAAAAGTGGCCTAAACTGGGTAGCTTGGATGAAGAACTGATACTGGATTTAACATCTCGCCTGTGTGAACAGCACTACTACCAAGAAACTGAGTATTTGAGATTCTTTTTAGTTATAGCAAAAGATGAGCAGCTACAGAAACCTAAATCACAGTATGTGCTGTTCTTAAGGAAAAAAGAGAAAAAGAGTGACGGGAAACCGCCCATATTAAATCCGGTATGCAGTAACAGAGATGAAGCAGATCTAATAGCACCTGCACTAAGAGCTAATCCAGCGCCGGCCCCGGGGGGCGGGCCCAGCCGCGGCCGGCCCAGGGGCTGCTCTAGCCCCGGCGGGGGGGGAGCCCAGGCCCAGGACGTCCCAGCTGCGCAAGCAGCGGCACCGGCCGCCCCTGCCCCCCCGCCATGTCCGCCCCGCCAGTGCCCGCGTCTTCTGCGCACACGCACGCCGCCACCGCCCCGGCCCCGCCCCCTCTACAGCCACCGTTACAATCAGGGGCAGAGGAGGGGGAGAGGGGAGTCGCAGCTTCCACAGAATCCCTGTCAGTGAAGAAAGAAGAATGCTGGCTTTGCCGATCAAAGAAGATGCAGGCCCCTGTGCCGCCTCCCGCTTGGGAGCCGGACCCGCCTGCGCTTTGCCCCTGCTCTCGGGAGGCCTCCCCCTTCTTCGCAACCCCGCGCGCGTCTTGGTGGGAGGGGCCAGGGGGAGGGGAATGCCAGCGGGTGCAGCCAACGGCACCACCCCTGGAGGTTGGGCCGGGGGGCAGAGCTTTGTACCGCGAAGGCGGAGAGGGGATCTCCTACAGGGAGACCGAGCCCCTCCCGCTCTCAGGCCTGTGAGCTTCCATAGCAACGTCGCGCGCCGAGGAGCTGGCTCAGGGGATGACGTCATCAAAGCAAGCGAACCGGCCGTAAGCACTGAACGCTGCAGCAAATCTTGGGCTGCGATTCCTAAGATTAAAACTGATCCAGGTAAATTTAACACAGCTGATTCACAATCGGACAGCTCTCCCTCTGATAGCTCTTCTGAAGAGGAAGATGAAATCTTAGCTGCCCTGAGCAGGCGAAAGAAGGGAAGGATAGCCCGAAGGGCCATAAGAGAACGTAGTCCAGTAGCAAAACATACTAGATCAAAAAAAGAAAAAAGAAAAGAACCAGTTCTACAAGCCCCATTACGGCAAGCAGTTGGCAACCAAGAGCCAATATATGTAAAGGTTCCATACTCCCTTATTGAGTTGGAACAGTGGAAAACCACTGTGGGACAGTATAAAGAAAACCCAGATAAGGTTGCCAAGCTAGTGGATAGAGCTATTAGCACACAAAACCCTGACTGGACAGATCTGAACTCTATGTTAGATACATTGCTTGATCCCACTGAAAGGCAAATGGTTAATAACGTTATTACAACATTGTTAGAATCAGGCATAGCAAATGGGTCGGTCCAAGGTACGGTCGCTGAAATATATCCTTTGAGTGATCCTAACTGGGATCCAAACATCCCAGAACAGATGGCAAGACTAAAACGGTATCAAAATCTCATAGTATATGGGTTAAAACATGGGGTCCCTAAAGCTCTAAACTGGTCAAAGCTTTACGCAGTACAGCAAAACTATGATGAATCACCCACTGATTTTTTTAATAGGTTGAGAGAGACTGCTATCAAATATACAAATCTAGATCCTGATTCAGCTGATGGAAAAGCACATCTAGTCCTCTTCTTTATAGGTCAAGCGGCAGATGATATAAGAAGGAAGCTACAGAAGTCAGAGGGGGTTCAAGACATAGATAGAATGCTAGGAGTAGCCTGGAGAGTATATCGAGACAGGGGCTCAAATGAAAGAGTTAGACAACAACCTAGCAAAAGGGCAATCCAAGAAAAGTCATCCAAGAAAACTTCCCCTACAGACAAAGATCAGTGTGCCTATTGTAAAAAGTGGGGACATTAGAAAAATGATTGTCCCGTGTTGAAGCAAAAGTCCCCAGTTCCCCAGCTCCCGATCGAACAAGGCTCGGGTTCATGCTCAGAATGATGGGAACCGAAGGCTTCTTCCCCAGCAGAACCTTTGGTTATAGCTAAGCTGGGGACAGATAACATCGAATTTTTGGTAGATACTGGAGCAGCATTTTCTGTACTAAATACCATGGAAGGGAAACTGAGTCAAAACACTGTACATGTTGTTGGGGTGACAGGGGCAAGCGAAACACGGCCTTTCTTCCAACCTTTAAAATTCAAATTGGGCAAACACTGGGTAACTCATCAATTCCTTTACATGCCTAACTCCCCTAAACCATTATTAGGGAGAGATTTACAAGAGAAATTAGAAGCAGAAATTAAATTCAAAAAGGGGAAGGGAATACAAGTTGTAATTCCTGAATCTAAATTTGTCGAAGTTGCTGCACTTTTCATACAGGACAAATGTGGTGAAATCCCCATTGAAGTTGAAAAAGCTGTCAATCCAATAGCATGGGCCAGTGATATCCCAGGAAGATCCAAACAAGCAGAGCCTGTGAGTATTACTCTCAAACCAGGAGCCACACCGGTAAGGCAAAAACAATACCCTTTGAAATTAGAAAGTCGTAAAGGATTAGCACCCATAATTGAAAAATTCCTCCAACATGAGTTATTAGTGCAATGTGAGTCCATATTGAATACCCCCATACTTGCTATTAAGAAAGCAGATGGTAAGAGCTATCGATTAGTTCAAGATCTGAGAGAATTTAACAAAATTACTGAAGACATACACCCTGTTGTGGCAAACCCATATACCCTTTTGACTGCACTGACAGACGAATTAGGGTGGTTTACTGTGATAGACCTGAAGGATGCCTTTTTCTGCATTCCTGTGCATAAAAACAGCCAAGAGCTTTTTGCTTTTGAGTGGGAGAATCCTGAGACAGGGAGGAAAAGTCAACTTACTTGGACCGTTTTGCCCCAGGGATATAAAAACAGCCCCACGATGTTTGGAAATCAGCTAGCAAAGGAACTAGAGGACTGGAAAAGACAGGAGCCAGAGGGAGTTATTCTTCAATATGTAGATGACATCCGGATTGCGGCTAAAACCAGAGATGACTGCATTAAATTTACCATCAGTTTATTAACCTTTTTGGGACTGAGTGGGTACAGAGTTTCTAAAGACAAAGCACAGATTGCCAAAGAAGCAGTAATTTACTTGGAGCTTGAGATCTTTCGTGGACATTGACAGCTCAGCAAAGAACGGAAAGAAGCCATCTGTCAACTCCCAGAGCCCCGCACTGTGAGGGAGATGCAAGCTTTCCTGGGAATGGTAGGTTGGTGTCGTTTGTGGATAGCAAATTATGGACTGCTGGTAAAACCCCTATATGGAGCATTAAAAGCAGCTGAAAATGGAATTATCATATGGACAGAAAATACAAGGGCAGCTTTTAAACAGCTGAAACACTCCCTAATGTCAGCTCCAGCACTGGGATTGCCAGACTTAACTAAATCTTTTGAACTGTTTACTTATGAAAGATTGAATGTTGCTTTAGGGGTACTAGCTCAACGCCTCGGGAACCAACGAAAGGCTGTGGCTTACTTTTCCAAACAGCTAGACAATGTTGCCCAAGGGTGGCCAGGGTGTTTGAAAGCCATGGCAGCTACTGTCATCTTGATCCAAGAGGCCCAAAAACTCACCCTTGGACGGCACATTGTAGTGTATGTACCCCATGCTGTAGCAGATGTGCTCGAGCAAAAGGGGGGACATTGGCTGTCCAGCAACCGGATGCTTAAATATCAATCATTGCTACTAGAACAAGATGATGTCACCTTGAAAACAACTTCTGTTGTTAATCCTGCCATGTTTCTGTCTTCCACGCTAACTGACAATGTCCCTGAGTGTGATTGTTTGCAGACAATAGAAGAGGTCTACTCCAGCCAAACAGATCTGAAGGATGTACCCCTAGACAATCCAGACTGGGAGCTTTTTACGGACGGGAGCAGCTTTATGAGAAATGGTAAAAGGATGACAGGCTATGCAGTGACCACTCAAGACAAGGTAATTGAGGCAAAGGCCCTGCCAGCAGATGTGTCATCACAGAAAGCTGAACTGATTGCCCTGACAAGGGCCCTGGACCTGAGTGAAGGGAAGAAGGTAAATATATGGACTGACTCTAAATATGCGTTTAGTGTCGTCCATGCCCATAGAGCCATCTGGAAAGAAAGAGGACTGCTGAACGCTCAAGGGAATCAAATTAAACACGCTGAACAAATACTTGCCCTCTTAGAGAGCGTTAGAAAACCCACAGAAGTAGATATCATGCACTGCAGGGGTCACCAAAAAGGGAAAACCACTCCAGAATTGGGAAATCGCTTTGCTGACAAAGCGGCAAAAGGAGTTGCAGAAAAAGGTATTCTCGCAGTAATTCCCAAAAAAGAAGTAAACTTATCAGGCTTCATCCCAAAGTATGATCAAGCAGATCAGAAGCTTATTAAATCTCTCAAGGCTGAGATCACAGAAGGTGGGTGGGCTGTCACACCAACAAACCAAGTTGTAGTCCCACCCCTGATTCTTCGAGAGCTAGCTCAGAGAGAACATGAAAACACACATTTTGGGACTGAAAACCTTCTAAAACATCTAAAAAAGGTAGTAATAAGAAAAGGAATGACTGAAATTGTACAAACAGTAGTAAGCAAATGTGAAGTTTGCTGCAAAAACAACCCTGATACAAGGAAAAGAGTTGTGTTAGGAGTAACAAAAGCAGGGGATCTTCCTGGAGATTACTGGCAAATAGATTTTGCTGAATTACCACGTAGAGAGGGATACCGGTACATACTGGTATTGGTTGACACTTCTAGTGGATGGCCTGAAGCTTTCCCCTGTTGCACTAACACAGCCAAAGAAGTGGTAAAGGTTTTGCTCAATCATATAATTCCAAGGTTCGGGGTTCCCCTGGGAATGTCATCGGATAGGGGACCACACTTTGTTGCCACAGTAATTAAAGAAATCAGTCAAATTTTGGGAATTACTTGGGATCTACATACACCTTATAGACCCCAAGCGAGTGGTAAAGTCAAACGTATGAATGGAACCCTTAAAACACAAATTAGCAAAATTTCTCAAGAAACATCCATGACATGGGTTCAAGCCTTGCCTATAGCTTTACTAAGGATCCGCATACAGCCAAGGTGGAGGGATAACATCAGTCCCTATGAAATACTGTATGGTAGGCCATACCAGATTCCACACATTCCAGGTGAAATTCATATAAAAGGGAAGTTTGATTTACAGAGATATCTAATGGCTTTAGTTTCCACTTTGCAGAAGCTCCAGAATTACATCGTGCTATCCAGACCCATCGGACTGGACACACCTGCACATCTGTTCCAACCTGGAGACTGGGTCTATATCAAGTGGTAGGACAATGAACCTCTACAAGCCAAGTGGAAAGGACTATTCTAAGTCCTGCTGACTACCCTCACTGCAGTCAAAGTCTCTGGCAAAGGACCCTGGATCCACTACTCCAGAGTCAAGAAAGCTTCTGCTCCTGAAACAACTGAGAAAACAAAGAGTGATGCAGAAGACAGCGTGATTTAAATAATGCTTCAGTGCTTAAAGAACTGCTCATAGTAATCATAGTCACAATTCTTCTATATCTACTGTTGTTAAATATTTACTGTTATTAAGTGTATATTATTAATAGATTATTAATCTAGATTATTAATAGATAATATTTAGAATAGAGACTCGGCAAGGTAGAGGCCTTGTTAAGCCTCTACAAGGGGGAAAATGATGCCTTAGGTTTTAACTTTTTATTTTTCTACATCATGACTGCTCTAGTATATGACTCTAAGACTCCACAAATTGTCAGCTAGTGTTCTGTTACGGTCATTTAGACGAAACAATTTCTCTCTGGGCCGGAGTTTCAAGGACATACTGTTTTTTCCAAAAGCCCAAAATGTAAACATCCATGGACAGCAGCGAAGAGAAGAAGGGGACAAACTAGGGATGGGACTTCAGGACCCGAAGCTGTAATTGGACAATGGGTTTCTGATATGCAGATGGACCGAAGGTATATCTGTCCAAAAAATACGTGCTAGGCGTCCATTTTGGGTGTAGTCTCTGCGAGATTCCTGCATGGCCCAAAGTGTACCTTGTTTTAATAAAGACTTCTTTTATTCTTTTAACTCTGTCCAGCTTCTGTTTCAGGTCAGCCTTTCATAAGGCATCAGTAGAACAGTAAAACAGGCAACCCTATCTGGTACATGCACTAGCAAAGTGTACCGTGACTTAGAAAATCAATGGCTACAGGCCCTGTAGCAAGACAAATTTCCAGAGTACAGAACACACAGAGCAAGGGTGAAAGTGAAATGCAGCAGACCAGACACTTCTTGGCCTATTCTTGCTTCAGGGATGGATGTATTTTAGTGGCTGATAATGATAATAAATAGAAATCCAAACCAAAGAACACTCAAAAAAACTGTTAAAAGGAGGTAGAGTAAAGCAAACACTTCTCAACCTATTATTGCTTTAGGGATACACGTATTTTAGTGCTGATAATGCAAGACGGAAATCCAAAGAAAGAGCCATACATTGCTTCTGGATGATTCAGCCACACTAGGAACATATTTGTGTGAGATGGAGAAGCACGCACACAAGCATTTTTATGTTTGACTACAACTAGCTGAATCATTTGCCTCAAGCAAGAAACAGAGCATTGCTGTAAGCAAAATACCATAGCATATGAATATAAGCACTTACAAATAAATATGTGTATTATCTACAAGTATCAGTTTAAAAGTCTTACAAACTTCTCTAGAAAATCTGCCTAAAGCTATACTTTTCAGTTGTAGCCCAGTATGACATCCATATCTATCTTACAGACCTAATTTTATATGAACCTATAATTACTTGATGAACAGATTTGTATCTCCTGTAAATTACTGTAATAATTTGTAGTTTATCAGGATCATGAGGTAAAGAAATCAATTTTTGCTGGCAGTGTGCCAAGTCAGGCCTCTTGAAGTTCTTTCTCACTGCCACAGCACAGATGAAAACTAGTTACCCTGTGCAAGGGTTAAAACATACAAATCCATATTATCTAAGTCAAGAAACACATCTCTATTTGATAAAAATTTAACAAAAAATAAAGGACTGAAGCAAGAACTATATATCCACACTTGACAAAAAAAAATTTAAAGAAGCAGAAAGAATGGCCCCATATCTCCAAACCATTCTTCATATCTTCTGTCCTCCAGAGCACAGCTGTGGAAACTGTTTCAGACACGGTCATCTTGAAAATCTGTACACCTGGTTTACAGTATCGTCTTGCATAACCATCTTCAATCTCCTTTTTTCTCACCACAAAAATACAATCAACTCTTAATTAAAATATCCAGCAATATAATTTTATTTCATTACTCAATTCTTTCTGTGCATACACGCACATGTGGAATTCTCCAGATGTCTGCATTCCTTCCTACTTCCCAATGTGGCTGTCTAGAAGGCCAGGATCAGACATTGTTTCTCACCAACATGGGCCAGGAAAGACAAGAATGGCAGATGAATTACTGAGGTTCAAACAGTGTTACTTTAGCACTCACACTTCCAGTACCTCCTTCTATGCACCAGTGCAAGGACTGTGATTTCCCTCCATCCCAGTCCAAATGAAATTCCCTGGGGAAACTTGGGAGTAAGAAGCCATTACAGCTAGCAAAACTGAAAAATGGACTAGTTTGACTGCAGTAAAGTAGTTTATAAGAAGTCCTCATCACACTTAACACACAAGCACAGTTTCATTCCATGTATTCCAGAAAGAGTCTCCAGGAAGAAAAGCAGAATGAATACCAAAGCTTGAGACAGCAGGCTAACAGGCAGCCCAGGCTTGCCCTCATGCAACCAGCACACTGCCATAGAGATTGATGCCTCAGCAACCCATCTGAAACAGTCACACACACAAATCCATACTCAGGGATCAAAGATACAAGGGAGCATATAACCATAAGCAGAGGCTCTATTAAGTCAGAAACATGTCAAGATTCTAGATAAGGAACACCAGAAAACATGCACATGACCCTTAGAAGCTTCACCACTATGGGGTGAATTAGTGAGAATTAGCCTCTGAATAGATTAAACACAACTGTTCTAAACAGGTGGCTCAGATCTGCTAAAGATCCAACTGGTATTACAGAGGAGACAGGACTGCTGGTCTCAAGCTATGAGGAAAAGCCGCCTCTGCGCTTCTGCATAACAAGCTCAGAGCACTGTTTCCTCCTGTGCAAGAAAACATTCCACATCTAAGAGGATAATGATTAGTAGCCCAGATAGTACATGGGTGTCAGGCAAAGCAATTAACTTTGAATCAGGGAGAGGCCTGCAGACTGACACAACAGACAGCTTTTGAATGAAGGGAAGGAGTAAGTGGGGACAGTAGGGAGAATCAAAGCCAAAACACAAACAGTATCTCTCCTTATTCTAAAGTCACCATCAGAGACACAACAGAAGGTAAAACAACAAAGCATGACCTAAAAAATATGCCATGAAACTCCAGCTTTTTCAGAAGCACACAGGCTGTTGAACATGATAATATTTTGTGTACCTCAGCTAGTAAACCTGCAGACTGGGGTAAGGAGCAGAGTGAAGCCCTAAACCTGCAGGATGGTAAGATGCAGAGAGGAAATCACATAGAGCACACAGGTGAAAACAAATATTGTCCCCTACACAGTGTTAGATTTTATGATAAATAGTATTTTCTCATCCAAATTGTCAAAGAATTTACTAAAGTACATTCCCACTCACTAAAAGGGAAGTTAACATTATTTGTGTAATGATCTACTCAGTGTGTGCCCATGTTTCTGCTATATGCACCAATTTTTTCCAGGAACATGCCAGTCAATCATTACAAGAGGAAGGATCTGTGCTTTATTTCTCCTCCTACCCAAGAACATACAGCACAAAACCAGACCCAAGTACTAGCTCAAAATACTGTCACAGTGATTGAATTTTTGGGCTAAATCATAATGAATGCCTATGTACAACATTTAGCCTTTTCCACCTCTATCTTCAGGATCCTAAAACTGTCCAGGTGGCTTTGTATTTCATTCATACCAAGCTGTTCCAATGCGAATTGGACTGGTGAGGTCAGCAGCACCTATGATGAATGCAGGAGCAGGGAGTCTACCAGGAAAAAGACTCAGCTGAACTCGATAGTGAATAAAACCAGACTTAGCTTTTCCCCTCAGGCAGATTCTCCATTCCTGTGCTGACATAGCTACTACTGACCTCAACAGTCCAATAATCAAGGACCTGTGAACAAACAAAAAAGGTCACTTGTATGCAAACATCTGCTGAAGTGCATGCTTAAAGTACACACAGCTTTGGACTTAAACACTACTTCCTCTATGCTCCGTGTGCTCTTGTTCATCCATTACCATACTGCCTTTCTCAGATGTTAGACTCTCCACACTCTCCATCAGAGCTCCAACCAACAATCCCCAAAAAATTAACTAACCAAATCAGAGAGCAAGTACTTAGTGGCAGGTCCTTATGATTTTTATCTCCTTAACCTCATAAACAAAACTTCCTAGGTAGGCAGCTACAAGCGGAAAAGTAAGTTCAGAATAACAGGCAGAGTAGGTCCTCATAGAACTAGGAACAGCAAATAATGCACACTGACATGAACCTTAAACATACAAAAATTCCATAAGAATGGGTATTTCTTTCCTACTATCACCTGTTCAACAAGTGGATTCCAAATGAGTACTAACTCTGACTCGAGTCCTCTGACTTTGGGCTTCTGGTATACCATCCTCCATCAACTATACAAGAATTTAGGCTCCCAGCTCTCCCTGTTCCCACCTGCACTCCAGACAGATGTTCAAACAGGCAGTAAAAATATTCCATCTCCAACATCTCATGTAGGCTCTGTGCTTCTGTTATCTTTCTAGATTGCTGAAGTTGCTCCAGCCTTCTTGTCATGGCTTTCATCATAACTTATTTAGTTTTCTAGCACTTTTCCTAAAAAAATCTCATAAGTACTTTATTAAGTATATTTATCAGCTTCAATAAAGAGGTTTTGCTCCCAAATTTCTTTAGGCACCTGTAAGATAGTAGCTTCTTTTCTTCCTTTCATAACTCCTGACAATTTTTACAATTGGAATGTTGACAATTTTTACAGTTGGAATGTGAAACCTATGCTACAACAGCATGAGAAAAAATTGCAACATGCTCAGAAGTTGTCTTCAGCATCAGGATCATCTAACTCTTCCTTAAAAAAATTATTGAATCCTGACTGCCTATTCATTTCTGTGAGCTAATGATAGAGTAAATCAACAACTCTATTTTCTCCAGGTTAAGTACTGCAAGTTCCTCCAAGACTAGAGATGTAAAACCTAATGGGTCATACTGTTTGAATTCTCATAATATTACTCAAAAAACCCACAGAATCACAGATAACTACCAAGTATTGTAGTACCGTGACAGCCTTTGAACAAGAATAAATGGTAATTTAAGGGAGGTAATCAGAGGGATGCAAACAGGAGCTGCCCACTTCCACCAGTGGGTCTGGTCTTGTTTTGGAGGCTAAACTGCATCACAAGGCATGAGAACAGGATGACACCAGTGCTCCTCCTCCCTGCCCACTCCTCTGGGCACAGCAGCTCTGCTCTGGTACTGCACTAGGGAAAAGGAGGAGTACTTCTAGATCTGCTCATCTCTCGCCCTTGGAAATGAGAGAGATGCAAAAGCAAGATCTGATAACTGCAGAAGACAGCCCAGAGAAGGGCATGACAGTCAGACAAGAACAAACAACCCAATGCAAAACTTCAACATCCACCCATTTATTAGGAGTGTGGCCAGTCCAAGATGGATTTAAAGTTCAAATCATTGGTGCCTTCAAGTAGGCCTAAGTTCAAAGTTCTTATCCGGTGAACCAAGAGTAGGAGTGCTAAAACTACAAAAACATACCTAGAGAACTATCCAGTGTTACCAAGAAAGGGAGATTGGTCAAGTCTTTGTAGGGTTTTTGTTCTAGCACAGAACAAGTATTTAAGAGAAGGAACAGGAGAGAATTTCTTATGAGCAAAGAGAAATCAAAAACCTTCCTCCACTGGCACATGCCAGCAATCAATTCAGTAGATATTTCTCAGAGCAGCACTCACCAGAACACATTCCCTATTTACAAGACCACATACCCTACAGCATGGGCAATACAACCTGTGTAACCCCAGGCAGGTTCCTCTTCTCTTTCCAACTTAGAATGCATTCCCCTGTATTTCCAGAGAAAGGCAGCAAAGTAGAAGAGCTGTGGCTAAACACAAACACCTAATACTTCCAGCTGCTGGAAAACAATCTTTTTCCAAACTGATTATGTGCACAGATACATTAAAACCACAATTACTGGTTTTGCTTCTCTTGCAAGGGAAGCAACAGTGGAGAAAACCATGTACATGAGGTTCCTAAACAAATGAAAAGGGAAACAAAAGGGCTGTTACTTCTTGTTTCTGCAGGTTAGCCTGCAGAAACTCCCACTTCTGGGAAAAGGCTTGAAAGTTCTTGCCATAGGGCTCCTACTTATGGTACAAGCTTCTAGAACTATTTAATTTTGTCTAGACTGTGAAAATATGGGTGATGTCAAGGTGACTCTAATTTTAGATACACATTTTTGCCTACATAGCAGGTTCTCCACCATTTCTGGCATCTCCTGGTTTTGTGTCTACCATCTGAAGATTGCCAACCACTTCACTCCTGCCTCAGAGACAACTGAGCATGCAGCTGTATGTGCTTGGCTGGCTGTTCATTAGATTAGAGAGCTCCTCAATGCTACCAACTGAAATGAGACTTGTGGAACTCAGACCTTCCCAAATACAGTGTTGAAAAGAGACCACAAAGTTCTAGAATTGAGGCCTGAAGCAACTGCCTCCCAGTGAGTCCTTACTTCTCCCTGAAGACTCTTCAGCCTTGCAGTGTCTGACAGCCGTGTGCTAAAAGCATCAGGTATTACCAGGGTTCTCCACACTGCCTGGAAAAATTGTTTTGCCTTGAAGTTGTCTTGTCGCTCAGGAGTAGAAGTATAATATGCTTGTTGCTGTAGAACACTCACAAAGGATGAGCCCCAAGGTCAATGCCAGGTGGTCCTGGCAAACATCAGCTTTAATGAGAACCAAGAAGCTTTTCAGATTAGCCACAGAAGACAAACCTCATCCAGAGAGCTGTTCCCTTGCTGAATTACACTGGAAAAATCAAGGAGGGGGATGGAAGAAAAGTTCAGGCAGAGAAGCTGGGTTGACAGCTCCTAAATACACAAAACGAAAAAGCCTGTCTCCAGAGGAGGGGGGAAAAACTCCTGAGTGACAACTAAAGGACAAGCCAAAGGTAAAGGCAAAAAAATTGCATTTATCAATAAACATACACCTCTTTTTTTTTTTAAATTTACACAACTGCTTCAGTGTCTGAGCTCACTAGCACATAGCCACATGAAATGATGGCAGAACTCCAAAGAAAGTCAACCCAGGTGCACCCCTTAGGGCACACATGGGGACTTCAAACAAGAATCTGATGTTTGAAAGGGAGGAACACAAAAGGAAGCCTGTCCCTAATTGCAGAAGAGGTAGAGACACCCTTACTATTTAGCTGAATAAGAGGCCAAACCTAGGGGGGAGTGGGAACACATTGGCCAACCCCATAGCTAAAAGCGTGTTGTGGCCCATCCACAGCCAACTAGGAGTGGGGGGAATCTGGGGTCACAGTGTGGCATTGCATCCATGCCAGCAGCATGTCTGAAAGGGAATTGTGAAGGAAAGAGGGACAGACTGAGCTAAGAAACCTAAGTTCAGTGACTGGGTATATAAAGAGCCAAAATAAGAAACCACCTATGAAAAAATCCCCTTCAGAACATGCATTTGCTTTGAAAAAATCCTTTACAAAACCAGTCCAAATCTGACAACAAATCAGAGGAAGATCAGAAATGGAAATAACAGGAATGTGTGCTTTCAAACCTTCATTTCTACAACTATCATGCACAAAATATATTTTAAAAGAGTTTGCACTCAAGCTGCATCAAAATACTTACAGAGAATTTAGCTAAAGTAAGCAGATGAGTACAGACTCATCCAGAGCCATGTTACACAAGATCTCTACAGCAGAATTAACAACTGCTTCTCTTAATACTTGTTCACAGGCGTAATCATTGCAAAAAAAAAGCCCAAAGGTAGAATTCTGCTCTCCTGATTTTCATCAGCCACTGGTTTCAGGCTTCCAGCAGCTCAGTGTAGATCCAGGCTCTTCACAAGCTTCACACCAGAAACACTGATTGTGCAGGTCAGATGTGAAAGTCCACCAATGAAGACCCATAAAACAATTTTGCAAACAAAGCTATCCAGCAGGCCCATTACGCCTCTGTGGTGCTGGCATGCAGCACAGCCACAGTTGTTCACTTTGAGTCCAACCACCTTAAGCAGAAATCATTCATCTTCAGGACTTCTGTAGGACTTGCAACCCAAAAGCTTACCATACTTGAATGTAATAATCCCTAAGATTCCTAAAATACTACTTTTAAAAGAAATTAATGTATTTTAAAATAGGATGTATTATATAAAATCCCACTTAAGAGCATAGATCTGCTATAATTAATCTTGAAGTCAACCGATAATGAGATAAGGAAAAATACAGTTTAAAAGACCTTATTTTCAGCACCTCCTTTAAAAAAAGCTGGTGGGCACTCAGTTATAAAAACAGACGGAAGCTTCAGAGCTTCCCATATTGGGTTGCCAAGGGAAGATGAGAAGATTAATCTGGTTTTCCAAGATAAAAATATACATTACCTGAAAAAGCTCAGTCATATTAAAAAAAAAATTAATAATAAAACCCAGCATACTGTCCTGGGTTAGGCCAGAGGGGTCAAAATCTAGGAAGTGATCTGGGCTGCAGGAATGCAGGAAGAAATACAACTTCCTTCCTGCGAGAGAGAGAGCCAATAATCAGGTAGTTTTAAGATTTGATAGGTAGGTAAACCAATTAAAAAGTTGGTCCGCCTTCAAGGAAAAAACCATATATAAGCAGAGACTTTCTGACGCTCTTCCTCTTTGGACCTGCTGCTGCTGTGTAGAGAGGAGCAGCTCCTGCTTCTCTCACTGGTAAGGCCCCCCCCTACCTCCTTCCGAAGGAGGGATGGGGGGAGGAAGGGAGGTTTTACGGCAGCCGTGCCGCTGCAGCCGGGCAGGCATGGGGGAGGAACAGCTGGAATCTTCAGCAGATACAGCTCAGCCGGTGTGCCAGCTACACGAGAGGGAGAGCCAGGCCCCTGCTCCGGGCCAGGCAAGGACCAGGCCGGACTCCATCCAGCTCGGGCCAGGCCCTGCCCTGTCACCCCAGGCCTAGATGGCCCCAGCAGGCCGAGCCAGCTTGGCCGAGCCAAGCAGAGACTCTGAGAGCGTCTGGCATTCAGCTCGGACCTGTTCAAGCAGCCCGGCAAAGAGCACGTGATCCTCACACTGCCGGAGAGAGAGAGACAGAAATTAACTCTCTCCATGCCTGGACTAAACTCACAGACACCCATCCTTCCTCGCAGAGAGAGGAACGAGTGAGGACATCTACATAGTGCAGCGCAGAGACTTTACAGTCAGTGAGGAAAGCAGAACTGATACTAAAAAGGGGGTGCATGGGAAGTTGCTTCAAGAGTGAAGCTGAAAACTCTTTTGGAGAACCATGGTTGGGGACTGAGCTAATAATTCTCTGTAATATATGAAGATATAGTCCAAAGGGGATGTGAGGTTCTTATTGCAGCCAATGAACTGAAATACCTAAGTACAGACAAGTAAGTGTTGAAAAAGTACAGCCTGATGAGAAACTAGAACCAAGAGAGAGGAGAGGCTGTGATCAGAGCCCTGGTCCCGGGGAGAATGCTAGAGAACCTGAGTTGTCAAGAGAACCTGTGTTGCTGAGCACAGAAGAAGGGATTTTCTTTGTTGCTGCAATTTGAACTGGGCATCCTTAAAACAGGTACCCTGTGGACTGTTCATAACCCACCATAGTGGCTGTGGGAAGGCTACTGGTGTGGGAGAGATCCACCATTAAGCTGGACTTTACTCCGGGCGGCGGTTAATGGTGAGGCAGAAGACCCATAAAAACTGTATTTTTCTTACAGAAGATCCATGGTGTAAGAAAAAGAAACTTCTCTCCCTGAATGAACTAGAACAAGAGCTGTTTCTGAGGTGGTAAACTGACTGGAGGTCAAAGTGTTGTCTTTTGTATGTTGTCAGAGAGAATGAAATGGAGATGTGGGGAAAGAGGGGTGGTCTGGGGAGTTTGTTCTGGTTTTTTTTTCTTGAGTTTTTTTTTTCTTTTTTTTCCCTTTGTCTTAGATATATTAATAAAACTTCTTTGTACTTTATAAAGTTTGAGCCTGCTTTGCCTACTCCTAATCCTTATCTCACAACAAGCAATCAAGTAAATTTAGGTAAGTGTGCTGGCATTTAGCCACAAACCTGAATAAGCAAACTAAAACCACGACACATACTTATTCCCATCTTTCACAGGCAACATGTCATACCAGTTATTTTCTAGTATTTCCACAGCATATCTGGTAGTCCAGATCATATGGCAGACCTTTATTTAAGCACTTCGAATATCATACAGAGTTTGTACTACATGATGCATGTCCTTTGGATAAATTTGGTTATTTTTGTCATTTGGTATTGAACCTTACTGTCAATAGAAGTCAACCCCATCAGGGGAGCCACAACCACATGCCAGAGCTTTTCACTCCCACCTAATTCTGTGTACAATCTTGTTTCCTCTGCTCAGAAAATGACCTACATATGTAGCCAAAAGATGCTACCAGGAGCACTACATATGTCAGATTTAAATATAGCCTTGAAAAAAAAAAAATACTACAGACATTTTGAGCCCAAAGCAAGCACTGAGCAGTAGGCTTACATTGTGAAGATACCACATGCATGAAAGACAGGAGTCAAGAAGATAAGGCACCTAACCAGGTAGGTCCCCACTGCACTGCAGACTCAGTAACATGCACATACTGTAATCCTAAGTAACTCTGCTTTCATGAGAGCTGGGGTAATGTGTACATTAAGTAATGCCTATGCCACACATTCAGCAAGAAAATTAAACCCTGAAAAGCTGATCATTAATTCAGCACCATTTGTTCTGCGTGCCAAACAAGACAGGAGTATCTAATTATCCAGCTAATGATTGTACATCAAGACAGAGATCAGCTATGGAGGAGCAAGCTTAATGCTGTCACTTCCTGAACTCTGCTCAAACTGCTTTCCTTCCACAGATGGTATGTGTTCTTGAAAAAGTGACCTGAACAGCTAACTACCTCAAGCACCATGCCAACACCCACCTACACCAGCTGTAAGCATAAAACCTTCAGCATCCTCAGATGGCAGAAGGATAAACTACTGCCATTGCAGACAGGTGAGCTGTTGGCAAACCACAGCCAATGGGTTCAGGCAAATTAGGACATTGGACTAATTACAGCCTAAGAAAGAAGTGATTTTGCAAACATGGCTGTTTATTATTATCCCTTTTAGTCTCTGCTGTGTTTAGTCCCAGTGATACTCTTCTCACTCTTTGCCTTCTTTCTCAAGACAGCAGGTTTTCAGTAGAAATAACTCTCATCTCCAGTGATGCCTGGGTTCTTGCTTTTAGTGTTTCAGTTCTGGCCTGACCTCAGGCTTTGGGACAGACCAAACATGAGCCAAATGAAGGACCCAGCTTTCCTGACAAGCACACAAATTACAGCAGCCAACACAAGACAACAGAAGGACACCACCGTTATGAGATGCCAAAGGTCCAAACATGCTTTGTACCAATAACTTTTTTACCTAGCTAAGCTCATACTAGGTGTTACCAAGCACATGCAAACCAATTTCCTAAATGTTTGGATTTTGACCCCATTTGCTGTAATGAATATCTGTCCAAGTGTTGCATTCCTGACATCTGGCTTAGACAAATTCCTAAAGAGTCCAGGGCACCAGAACTGCTTGGAAATGGGCAGGTGGGAGGTAAATGATGGCCATAACCTTGTTCTTAACCATTTAGCCTGGAATTGTCATGAACTATGTATTGAGAAATTCAGATCTGAAAAAAATCTAAGGATATTCTAAGCTCATGCTGAACATGTTTTCCCTTTTTATGCATTCCCTATATTTCGTATTTACACTGAGGGGAAGAGGGACAGAAAGGGAACATAACTGTTTCCACCATAAAAATCTATTCAACATTTACAATAAAAGAGGATTTAGGCTTGTCCTTCAAAGAAAGTCTTTATTTCCAGAAATATCTCATTCTGTAATGGCTGTAGAAAAAAGGAGAGGTTTTCCATTTCAAAACAGCTCCAAGGAAAATGGTAAAAACTGACAAGACAAACAAATGAGAGATGTTCCTCATTTCAGCATATATACTGTGGTTTTCATCCTTGAAAGTTTAACTGTATTCCTTTATAAATCACAGTCACAAGAAAAACAGCCACTTTCTCACACAGACAAAATAAACACTGATCCACCCTGCACCAGCAAGGGCAGAAGGAACATAACTGCATCTGCTTTTACAGCACCACAGTACTGCTCATAACACAGTAATTCATTTAGTAAATGCAAAAAATCACATATATCTAGAGTAGATCTCTTGATGGGCAATTTGCAGAGAGCTACAGGAAAGAAACCTAAGAAATGTATAAAATGATACACACCTAAGAAGTTTTTACTGGTTTTCAGGTAGGAAAGCATTCATAACACTACACCCTCACATTTTAGCAGTTTGTACTATTGCTGAAGCATCACATTACTGAACAGACTTCTTACACCAACATTAGTAAGTTCTGGCTCATTTTGGGCAGTAAAATGATAGTCAGAAGTCTCCAAGAGGTGAAAGGGAAGAAAAAAGTTCCACCAATTTCTAATGCCTTCATGAAATTATCCAGGCTCCCTCTGGTGGGGGATTTAATGTGGAGACTTACAGTTTGCTATATGAGAACAGCTTTGAACCACAAAGGTTTTTCCTTTGTAAAACAAACTGTGTTAGGATTGGACTCTGCAACTCCTGAAGCCTCTTGTCATGCTTCAGTCACAGCAATCTGAGGTAAAGCTTTGTTTCTGGCCCTAAGATACATCACACAAAGAGGAGCAGTCTGTGATGATAAAAAGAGAAAACATCACATTTTTAAATATAAATTAGTGTCTTTGTGCTCCAAAATCCTCAGAACATTTCTCATTTCTTACTCCAGCTCTCCAGAGACCCAGCAGAACCACCACATCTGCCCCTGATGTGGACAGAGGCCAAAGAGAGATTGTTCTCAGCAGGGCACACAAAAGATCTAGGGCTCCTAGTTCGCATTTCTGTGGTTTACATATTGATTATATTAAGTTCCAAGTCTCATATCTCTCCAACAATTCGAATATCATTTATTTGCACCACTGTAAGACCATTCCAACATGCCTATGTATCTCTCTACAAAATACACACACACAGGAATCAAGCAAACCATCCATCCATTTCATTTCTCTACACCCTTTGAAGCTGTCATTGTAACCAGTTACGGTTAAGAAACATGACAAACTTTACAAACACAAAAAGACATCACATTTGGTATTTTTAGTATCTACCACTAAATATATGTACTACATATTGCCATCAAAATTCCTGTTATCCATGCAATCTCATAGTCAAATTCAGTTTTGCCTCCTGAACTTCATGACCAATGTTATCAACATTCTGCAGTCTGAAGTCTTGATTAAACAAAAAACACACAGAGTTAGCATTTTTAAAAAATATTAAAGAAGAACTATCCAAATTAGGGTAGGAAAACTGCAACCCGAAGATGTTGCTGTACGGGAAAACCAGCATGAGTCTTTTCATGGATTGAGTCAATTTTATTTCTGACAGCCCTTATTTTGACTCACTACCTTCTCTTCCTTAATAAGGCCACAATTTGCATCAGAGAAAGTGTGTCTATAACAAGCCTGAGGACTCAGAAAATTATACAATTGCTAAGAAACATAACTTTGCTACACAGATGAAAACAATTTTAGTTCTCAATTTGTCCTTGTGCTTTCAGATAGAAAGGCTTGCAAGATTATACCTACTACAGTCCAAGGATTCTGATTAACCTCATACAGCCCATCTTAGATGATGAGTATAATTCAATTACTGCCAGACAGGATGGCAGCTGAAGCTGAAGAGCAACCCAAATTTGAGGGATATTTAAGATACAGTCAGCACAGAAAGCAGTCCTCATCACTGCAAGCTCTTTGGGACAACTATAAAGTTTCACAAGAACCCACTGCTTGCAGCCCATTATAGGAAGGCAAGTAAAGAGCAGCAATTCACGTTCAGGATGTCAATAATAAAATCCAAAGCCTTCCAAAGCAAGCGTTAATATTCAGACCAGGGAGATTACTACCTCATTTTGTCCCAGAAGCATTCCTTTAGTGCCCAAGTAAAGCTATGCGGGGAACCAGCAGAGAGGTATTTACAGTTCAGAAATACAGGCGAGATCTCCTCGCCCCTGACTTCCCAGAACCCTCTCAAATGCAAAGCCTGCGGTGTACGCTGCTGACACTGGCAGATCACCCTAAAGATGAAACTGCAACAAGGATGCGAGACCATTCTCCTCGTACAGAAACCAGACAACTCTCCCAGCAACGGGGCAGGACTACACCACCTGCAAGTAAAATCGAAGAGGGCAAGCAGATACACTGTCCCCTTACACAACGCGCTGCGATGGCCATGGGACCCCGCCCCGGACCTCGCTCAGTCAAGCGCTCCCCTTGCCAGCTCCCCAGTCTTGAGCACTCCGGGGATAGTTCGCCTTCTGCCTCACCGCAAGGGGTTTGTGGGCGTGCAGGAACGGGTGATTCCCGGCTCGGTTAAACCTGCCCCGGGGGAGCGCTGCCCCCGCCGGGCAAGAGCCGGGTCTCCGCGGGGGAGGGAGCCCGGCGGAGCGGCGCGGCACTCACCGATGCCCAGCCCCACCACCACGCGTCCCGCCAGCAGCGTCTCCTTGTCGCGGGCGGCGGCCAGTACGCCAGACCCCGCCGTGAAGAGGCCGCTGGCCAGCAGGATGCAGGGCCGCCGGCCGCACAGCCCGTTCAGGACGCCGCCGGCCAGGGCGGACAGGGCGGCGGCGCCCACCGTGCCGGAGACGAGCAGCTCCTGCCAGAGCGCGTCCAGATTGAGCTCCCTCTTGAGGAGGAGCAGCGCCCCAGACACCACGCCGGTGTCGTAGCCGAAGAGGAAGCCCCCCAGGGCGGAAAAGACCGACACCACGTAGACGAAGCCGGGGGTCTCGTCCTGCTGGAAATGGCGCCGCGCCGCCCGCTCCAGCTCTCCGCCCGACGCCGCGCTGTTGAGACTGGAACAGGACTCGGCGGCGATGAGGCTCCGCTCGCCCGCCACCGCTCCCGAGCCGGCGGACCCGTCCGCCTGCCGCCGCCGCTTCTCGCCCATCAGGTTGCTCAGGCTCCGCAGCGTGTACTCCACATTATCGCTGGCCTTGCGGGACATGGAACGGCCGCGGCGGCTCCCGCCCCGACCGGGGGAGGGCAGGGGGCTGAGGCAGGCGGCTGCCGAGCTACTCAGGCTAGGGCGGCGGGACTGCCGCTGCTGCCCACGCTGCCCGTCCTCGGCGCGCCCGCCTCTCTCGGGCCGCGCTCAGCTGGGTCGCATCGTCCCCCCAGCGCCGGGCGGACTTGAGGGGAAGTTGCCGCTGCTCCCAGCGCCCGGACGGAGTTGGGTGTGGAGGCGGGCGGGGACGGCGGCGAGCGCGGCCCGGCGGGCGCAGGGGGTGGGCTCGGCCGCCCCGCCCCCCTCCGCCGTGCGCGGCACGGGGCAGGCGCGGCCCGGAGCGCCTGCGCACGGAGCGTCCCTGCCGCGCTCGCTCGCGGGCGGGCGGTGGGGCTGGCGGTGTGCTGGGGCCGGGAAGGAAGCCCTGGGCGGGTGGGCGCCACGCAAGCCCGAGGGCCGGTCCCCGAGCCCGCCGAGCTGTTCCTGCTGGTAGTCCCCGGCTGCATGAGGTGGAAGGAGCCGCCGGCCGGGGCTGCCTGCCTGCCCCCCGCGCTGTTCCCGCACTGCCCGGGGAGCGCTGTGCAGGTGCCTGGCACGCGTAAGGATCGCAGTTGACTTCATAACTGGATCGTTTGAACGGAGACAGCGTTCAGCGTCCACGTTTGTCGTTTTCTGAAGTGCTGGGTGACACTGCCTGTGTTGCTGAGCACGGAAGTCGCAGATTTTCGCTGCTGGGATCTCCCAGCTCTCTTGGTCCCCTCAGTTGGGACCATTTCAGATCGTTCGTGTTCAATTGATTGTCCCGACCTCCCCTACTCTCCCTCTTTTCAGAGCGTTGAACAGGAAAGGCCCTGGGGCTGCACAGCTCCAAAAAGCCCTTTGGCACTGCTGCCTTCGCAGCCGCTGGCTGTCACTGCAGCGGCTCTGAGCGAGCCTGTCCGCCCCCGTCCCTACCCGCTGCACGGGGAGCTGTAGCGAGCGCTGCGCTGCTGCCGCAGAGCGTGGTAGGAGCACTGGAACAGGCTGCCTAGGGGCGTCTCGCTCCCTAGAGACACTGAAAACCCACCTGGACTTGTTCCTGTGTAACCTGCTCTATGTAACCCTGTCTTAGCAGGGGGACTGAATGATCTCCAGAGGCCCCTTCCAACCCTAACAATTCTATGATTCTGTTAAAAAAAAAGGCGGGGGGGGGGGGTAATTTCCAGCAGTTGTTCAGAGAGGGACAGGTTTCTTACCATGTAGGAGCAGAGTTTCGAGCTTGTTCTCGTGTTTGTGCTTGAAGTAGAGCATCGCGTTTTGCTAATTCCACATTTAAACAGTCTTTTTGGGGATTTTTCACCGGGATGCAGAGCTTGGATCCTGTCAGCAGGGAGAGATGCCTGGCTCCATGGGGACCCAGGCAAGCTTTGCTGCCAGTGCACATGGAAGGGCCTTCCAGATGCAATGCAGACCTTGGGGGAAAAGAATGTATCATAATATCACAATATTATAATTTGTACTTCTTGTATATATGTATTGGCACATATGTGATTAAAACAAAGTTTTCCTTCTGACTTGACTGTCTTCTGTAGAGATTCTCATAATGAGGCCAACCAGTAGTCAGAGAATTTTGGTAATTAACTGGATCAGTTACCAGCCCACACCGTGTGAGCAGTACTAGTCATAGCCATGTGAATTTAAAAATTAGAAGAGGGAGCAAAGTCCAACATGGCCAGCTGCACACAGCCTCTGGTGGTTTGCCTGTGTCTCTAAGCAAGCTGTGACATACTAATACTGGTCTAGATAATACCAACTAAATAAAATAGTGAGCTGAAGTTACTAAAATGAATTATAATAACCGTATAATAATATCTATATAGTTAATCAAGTTAGAGACAGATGTAGCAGTGGATTTCTAAATACAATAAGTCAGCTTGCATGTTTGAGCATGGGAGAAGCCTGAACTAGATAATAATTAAACACATGTTAACATTCAGTTATTTTTAGTCAAGATTTGGGTAACATGGTGTGATTGGCACAGGGCATTCCTTATTTTGGTAAGAACCAACAGGGGCCAACCCAGAACTAGAACAAGAAACAGTTCCAGGTTTTAGCATCAGGAATGAAGTTATCACAGAATCACAGAAAATGCTGAGTTGGAAGGGACCCAACAGGATCATGAAGCCCAACTGCCAGCCCTGCACAACATCATTCCCAAGAGTCACACCATTTGCCCAAGAACATTGTCTAAACGCTTCTTGAACTTTGTCAGGCTGATGCTGTGACCACTGCCCTGGGGAGCTGTTCCTGTGCCCAACCACCCTCTGGGTGAAAAACCTTTTTCTAATATCCAACCTAAACCTCCTCAGACACAACTTCAGGCCACTCCCTTAGGTCCTGTCACTGGTCACCACAGAGCAGAGATCAGTGTCTGCCCCTCCTCTTCATCTCATGAGGAAGCTGTAACTGCAATGAGGTCTCCCCTCAGTGTCCTCCAGGCTGAACAGACCAAGTGATCTCAGCCACAATCCCCTCCCTTGCCCAGCTGTCGATGCTGTGCCTGATGCCCCCAGGACACGGGTGGCCCTCCTGACTGCCAGGGCACTGCTGACTCACATTCAACTTTCCATCGTCCAGGACCCCCAGGTCCCTTTCCCCTCTTTCCCCTTTTCTGTGGCACTGCTTTCCAACCTCTCATTCCCCAGTCTGTCCATACATCCAGGGTTGCCTCATCTGAGGTGCAGAATCTGGCACATTCCCTGGTTGAACTGCTGAATGCTGGATATTTTGTCCAGAAGGATACTATGAGAGACAGTATCAAAAGCTTTACTGAAATTAAAAAATACTACATCAATTGTCTTCCCTGGATCAAATAGGTGGCTTACCAGGAACTGTCCCCTCAGATCCAGCAGCTCTCCATGAGCAGACTGGCTTACATTTCTACAGTACCAGCAGGAGAGAAGCTGTAATCTTCCAGAAGTCTCCAGGCTTGCCTGACAAGCACAACGCTCACTAGGTTTTGGTGTTTTTTTAATGTAAGCCCCAAATAAAAATGTGGGACACAGTGCTGTCTTGGTTTGAAAGACAGGTGTCTGCTAAGGAAGGCAGGAGCCTCCCTTGGAATGGAAAATTGTAATCCCTCTCTCTCTGAATTATTATTAATTTGAAATCAAGAGGCTTTCAGGCAAAGATATGGGAATAGGACTAACAATTCTTTACTAATATCTAAAACAAGGCTAACAAATAACAACAACTATGGCATTAACCAACAAACAGAACCAGAAACCCAGTGGCAGCCTGCTTGGCCTCAGGCACCTTTCCCTTTTGGTGCAGTTCCAGTCACAGCCTGAAGGGGGCGCTCTGGGTGCGATGGTTCCTTCACGGCTGCAGGGGGCAGGGGGGCTCTGGCGTGAGTTCAGGTAGCACACGGCAATGGCGGCCAGGCCCCGAGCAGGGAGGGATGGAGGAGAAGCTTTGTTTCACAAATCCTCGGGGGGCAGCTGGTGTCGGTGCCACTGCAGGACCCTCGGACACAGCGAGCTGGGACAGCAGGAGGTCCTGGCAGGCAAGGGGAGCACAGTAACAGTGTAGCAAAAACTCAGAACGGCGCTGGAGGAGCGGGGGAGAGACGGGCTGGTGGCAGCTCGGCTCCCGGTGAGGTAAGGGGAAATCTCACAGCAGAAAGACTGGCAGCTCCTTGCTGGTTTCTCAGTGGCCGTGGGTTCAGCAGACCGCAGCTCCAACCGTCCGGTTCCGAGGGTCCCGAGCAAGAGAGCTAGCCCTCCCCCCGCCCTTGCTTTTTCAGTCCCCAAATCTTGCATTGTCCCTGCTTCTATGGGAGAAATTTTCCCCCACCCTGTCAAGGAGAAAGGCCCTGGCCAGGCGCTTTTGTTCTCTTAAGTACCCAGCCATTAGTACCCTAGCAACCCATGGGAGAAAAATTCCTGAAGGAAAAAAAAAAAAAAACCAACAAAAAAAACCTAGATCCAAACTCCAAAAAGTGCATAAAACAGAAAGCATTCACACCAAGTCCCTAGCCAGCTAGAAGCAATGCTTTGACAGAATATTGTCACAACAGCTGGCTGTCACAAAAACAACCTGTCTTTTTAACAGCCACCTCAGATGCTGGAGGCATTCTCTATGTTGCAGTTAATAGAGACTCAAGAGAGTTAACAAAAAGCTTTTATTTTTTCCATTGATGGCCCAACACAATCACAAATGGACATAATTTCTCATCAGATCATGCTGTCAAGCTTATCTCTTAAAAGGATTCCCTAAAGAAACAACAAAAAGTTCAGCTGTGATATGCACTACACTGAAGACTGAATGAGAAAGATGGAGGATTTGTTTGGTATGTAGATTTTCATTATTGTGATCATCTCTCCATAGTACTGGATTTCATGATAAAAGCTGACTTATAAATGATTTCACATTAATGCAAAATGCAGTAGGTATAATTAGTAATCTAAGACAGGGCATCAGATCCAAAGAAGGATTTGAGTGGATTTTAGATATGATGTTATGCTTTCAAGAGATTGAATATTTAATTGAAATACTGTTTAGATTCACAGCACTTTCTCATTCTCTCCTTTAAGGTGTGTTTGCACAATTGTTTGCCAGGATGTTGTGAACTAGATCAAAGAACTGGTCCAACTTTCAAAAGCTCAAATTTTTGTGTTTCACAGACAGCAGGAATAATCACAGGATTTTACTGCTTTTATGTTGTCGGTACATGGCATACATCAGAAAATGTCCTCCAGAAAATTACTGAGGACTTGGTACATGTGCCCAGAACTCTGCCAGACCAGAACAGGGGAGTAAGCTCCTGTCTTTGCAGACACTCAGAAGTGGGTGGATGAGTGCTGGAATCTCCTGGGGACTTCAGACCAGCCAAGATTCACAGAGAGATGCTGTAGGTCTGTTGTGTGATAGTGTGATGGTCAGTAGCCTCACCCAGCAAGTGGGAGGTCAGATTCATGGATTTGATTCAGCACAGGAGGATTCAGGACCCAGGAAATGCCTTTCTCACCTCTCAAGAAGATTATAGGTTCAGTAGGGAAAAGATGGATCCTTAAAGGCAATTGGGTTGATGTGCAGACAAGAATGTAAGAGCCATGGGGTTAGGCAGACAGTGAGGCAGAAAAGGATGTGATTCTGTGGCAAAAGGAGGTTAGCCTTATCAGTGATGGTTATATTCTTTACATAAAACTAGTTGCACTAAAAAAAGAAAGGAGTAATACAAGCAGAAAATCCTCAAACCAAGAATTCTTCCCATCTCAGTGCTGTGGGGGTGGGCATGAGGTTTTTAGCCTCATGTGGGTTTCAGCAATACAGTGTTCGATCTCTTTTGTTTTTAGGTTCATAAACTAATTTCTTTTTTGTTACTGTTATGATGCCTTAAACTCTGATACTACTTTGATAGTCAAATCATTTTGCCACAATATTTTGGCAAACAGAGTTGCTATATGAGTTGAGAAATACTGCTGTGCTGGGCTGAGGGAAATCACCTAGCTGAATATGCAAAAAAAGATCAACAAATGCAGTTTATAACAGCAGCTTATATAATGTCTGAAACCTTGGAAAAGCAATGATAATAATGAAGGAACCTTTTCTTACAAATTAAGTTTGCTTACAGTCTCAAGGTTCAGAAACCTTTTCTGTACACAGAATTTTACATTATCAGTGTGCCATGGTGGGGTACAACTTTTTAGGAAAAGTATTTCTTCCTGCTGAGAAGACACAAACCCTGACCCATGATTACATCAGTTTGTTGAGTTTGCAGAAATCTGTGGGTAATACAAAGTTGTGACTGTAAGGAATTCTATAAAAGAGAAAAACAGGATCTGAAAATAGGAATTTAGAAACTATTTGAAATAAGCAGTGTATTGCCATAAAACTTCCTTTTGTTCCAAAATTCATCCTATTACAATGTTGTTTGGTCTCTTTGGAAAGAAGACACTTTCAGATACATTCTATAGTTTTCTGGTCCCCATATAACATTCCTTCTGCAGCCATTTTCTCTATCTTGACAGAGTCATTAATTTATCTGAATGTGCCTATCTCTGAGCTCTCAATACAGTTTTAGTTATTTGTAATCCCTCCAGTGTTTGATTTGGGTTCTCATTTATATGTACAGATCCTTATTAGATCCTACTCCAATAAAAGTCACCTCTCATATACACAACCTCTCCTTGATTGGATGCTGCTATATAGTACTCTTATTCCAGAAGGTCCTGGTCTGCAGTGAGACTTTTAGCCTATTATTTACCTTCTACTGCAGTTATCTGAAGCTGTAAACTGGGACATCACTATTGACCTCCTCTGTAAAATGCTTTCAAAATGAAAGTAGCATCAGCATTTATTAATATGGAATGTACTGGCACCATGCATTTAATCCTACTGGTTAAGTGTTAGGAGATAAACTGCTTAAAAAGTAGGAAGAGTTACAGCCTTAGCACTGGAGAAGGGTGTGGTTGATGGTGATGACAGAAAGAAGCTGACAAACTGTGAGATGAAGCATTCCTTGCCTGACAGGCAGACTGGCAGCAGTACAGCTAAGGTTGCTAAGATGTCGCATCACAGGCTGTTTCAATCCCAGGTAACTTTACCAAAGTAACCATCTGAGCTCACATTTTGCATAATTTCACTCTCTTTCATTCTATATATATGAAATCCTGTAAAACCACTTCAGTCTTATTGAAAATGCAATTGTGAGAAACACATTTTTTGAAGTTAAATTTTTCACTCTATTTTTAAAATCTGCAACTTTTTTATGCTTTAGAGCAGGGACTCCACTTTTGGCAGGAGAACAATTCCTTTCTGGCTTTTCTTTGACTGTCAAAAGGAAGCTCTAAGAAGATTTGACTGAAACAGACTCTGGTAGAGTCAGCAGCAACATGTTAAAACATGCTGCTAAATCCAGTGTGCCCCAATGGCTGCATCTGCAGCCATGAAATAGAGATTTGTGCACTGACCTCTGTGCAGGTGTCCAGGGGTGAGAATCAGGCTACACATTTAAATGCATTGACCTAAAATTCAGGGCCCAGCACATGCTAAAAGCCAGTGGCAGTGTAAAATGCGGAGTAGGGGCAGGGAGGAATGTAGCGGTGGTTCTGAACCAGGAAGGATTAGAGTCCCTCCATAGACTTGCAGAGGACGAACACTTCTGGTAGCATGTTCCACAGACAGAGAATTTCCCCCCGGAGCTGCCAGAGACAATGGTCTAGACCACCAAGCCACGAACCCCAAGTTCCTGCTATTGGTTCCTTGATTTGTCTGTTATGTGTCCCAGCTCTGGAACATTCCCTGTTACTCGGTTGTTCATTTGTTGTTCTCTCTTCCCCCCTCCCCTCCCTAAACCTCATTCGACTATGCACCCTGGACCCTCCCTTGTATTGCCCCTGCACCCTCAGATTATTGGATGTTATCGCTCCCTTAAATACCCATGGGATGAGCTATTCGGGGCTCTTAGTCCCTGAGCTCCCTTGGGGGTAATAAACCTACCGAACCCTCATACTAAGAGTCCTCCTTCTTTGGGTAGTTCTTTGCTATCCTGCAGTGCTCTGAGGGCATCAACTCCTCAGCCCAACGCAGACTGGTGGAGCCCGTCGTCGGCTCCCCGGTGAAGCCTTCTCGATCGGAATGCGAACGGCTTTTCAGGGTCACGCTAGCGCTCTGCCACCGGGATCGGAGCGGGATTAAGAAGCAGGGAACACAAGTGGTGCCCCGAACTGGGACTTCGATTTTTCGTGGTTCCCTGTGAGCGACCCTGACCGCTGCAGCGATCGGGACTGCGCCTTTGGGGAGTCGCTTCCCCTGAAGAGGACCTCCACGTTCTAGTGGTGGACTTGGAAGTGGGCGTCAGTAACCCTTCTGGAGCGATCACGCTAGCTGAAGTGGACTGACAAACCCGAAGACCCTTACTCTTTTGGATTTTTTTTCCCCTGGAGCCGGTGTTGGCAGCCGAAGCCAGGATCGAGGAGCCAGGATCCGTGGCGAAGGCGGTGAAGTTCGGGGTCCACGATAAGCGGCGGGAATCAGGCTCTGGGGAGAGTTTTTAGTTCCGTTGTACAGTTTCAAAAGAGTAAGGAGGCTCCAATTCGGAGACAATGGGTATTAAGTTGTCCCGGCCGGAGCAGGTGTTCTATATCCAAGTTAAAGAAACCCTGAAGTTAAAAAATGGGAAAGCTAATAAGAGGGCTTGGAAACGTTTTGTTAAGTGGATTTTTGTTTATGTTCCTTCTGTTCCTGCTTCTTCTGTTAAAATTCTGGGGTTTTGGGACTTAGTGGGAAAACGTTTACGGGGAATAGAGAGAGGGGGTGATGTTTCTGTTCAAGAATTTTTTCCGTTGTTGATTTTAATTTGTGATGTTTTACGGGCTTGTCGGGAAAGTTTGGGATCCCCGATACATCCACCCCATGTTCCTAATTCCACTTTTCCCAATCCCTCTTCCCCGCTGCAGGGAAGTGCGCCCCTCGGTTCCCCTCGCTATGAGACTTATCCCCCCATAGCGAACTCTACCCCAAACCCTTTATCCGAGCCCTCAGTCCAAATTGCGCCGGCTGCGCACTGTTCTACTTTACAAAATGGCTGTGATTTTAAAAATGACGGCGGCCTCGTGGCACCGTGCAGCCACCCTTGCGCCGACTGCGCATCCTCACACCGAAGGCCCGCAAACCCTCCCAGCTCCTCCCATGGTTCCTTCCCCTTCGCGTCGGTTGCCCCTGCGTTGGGTTCCCCCCCCCGCAGTCGATGATGTCTTCCTGTCGGGTCCCTCCCCTTGTGCCGGAGGGACCCGCCCCTGCCCGAGGGAGGTCCCTGCCCCACCGCGCGCCTGGACTGCCCACACCAACTGCAGTCCCGCCCCTAACCACCGCCCACTCCCAGATTCCCACGCCCTCCCTTTCAGTTCCCACGACTGAGGACCCAGAAGTGGAGAGGCTGGAGCCTGCGGTGCAGCCAGTGAGTCAAGCTCTGTAGTGGCGCTGGTGATGTACAACCGGCAGGGTAACAAACCCCGATGGGAACCACTGTCACCTGCAACCTTGCGAGAGCTTTGCAAGGTAGAGAGAGAGTTTGGGAGAGATTCTCCTTACTTTAAAAGTGTACGGAATTCCACCTTTAATGCAGCAGTGCTGGTGCCATCTGATATAAAAACAATCATGACAAGTATTTTAGTTGAGGCTCAGTATTGGGTGTGGGAAAAGATGTGGAAGCGGCAGCTTCAAAATCTGCTGAACAGTTACAAAAGGGACCCAAACAAAGCCACTCTCACCCTTGATCTCCTTTGTGGGGAGGGAAATCAAACAAAACCAATAGATCAAGCCACCAACATCCCTGAGGATGTCTTAAGAGACATTGGCCAAGCAGCAAAAAAGACTCTACTTAGTATGCCTTCGCTCACTGCCCCTGTGCAAAGTTATTCAGCCGTCCGGCAAGGCTCTGACGAGACTTTTGCGAGTTTTGTAGAAAGGCTCAGAGAGGCCATGAGCAGGCAAATCTCAGACCCAAATAATTTAAAAAGAACTATTACGCACAGTAGCCCAAGAGAATGCCAATGCCGCTTGCAAACAACTTTTAAACCTCCTCCCCCCAGATCCACCCCCCACCACTGAACATATGATAGAAATGTGTATGAGAGTCAGGCCAACTCCACCAGATCAATCACCGAGACACTTCCCTAAGAGAATAATCGGAGCCACCTCAGTCCATGAACAATCTAAGGGCAGATGGAAATGTTTTAATTGTGGTTCCTCAGATCACTTGAAAAGAGAGTGCCCTCATCCAATGAAATTCTCTAACCATCCTCCACCTAAGTCTTCCACAGGCTCTTGGACACCACAACAACATTCCTGTTGCCACCACCAGCCTCTGCCAGCACCACGCTCCTCAAAGAAATTAAAAGCTGAATCTACTGTGTCCTGCTCTCCATCACCACCCATGCCACTGGAAACACCATCAGAGGCGATCCCAAATGACCAGTTGCTTGGACCACGATGGCTGAAGTTGGTAAGTGTCACAACTTTCCACTTTGACACGACAGCATTCACCCACATGAAAGTCACCACCAAAGAAGACATTTTAGAAAGGACAGACATTCTCGTAGTGGGCAACTCTTTGAGAGTTCCACCCGAGCTTTTTATTCTCCCTGAAATAATAACCATCAGACCGGGAGAAAGCTTTTTAATTTCTGTATACTGCAACAACCCACCTTTTTATATTCCAAAGTCGACAGAAATTGCACAAGCCATCATCCTTCCACCACACTTCCCCAGAAATGTAAAAACACCCTGCATTTACTGGACAGAAGTAGTGGGGGAAGACAGGCCACACCTAGATTGTGTGTTGAGGAGTGGTAACATGTCAACCTACCTGAATGGACTTATAGATACTGGTGCAGATGTTACGGTGATTTCCCAGACTGAGTGGCCATCACACTGGGGTTTAAAATCAGTCCCAGGTCATCTAAATGGAGTAGGAGGATCAGTTCCTTCAAAACAAAGCACAGGAAACATCACCGTTGAAGGACCTGGAGGGAGAATGGCCACTGTCCAACCTTTTGTAATTCCCTCTGGATTCACCCTGTGGGGACGAGACGTTTTATCCCAGTGGGGAACAAAGATAGAAATCCCCCCAACACTGAAGGATTTTCAGTAAAGGCCGCTGCTGTGCGCATCACCCCACCCTTGAAATGGACCACCGATAAGCCGGTGAAGGTGGAGCAGTGGCCCCTTCCTGCTGACAAATTGCGCATCCTTGAGGAACTTGTAAAAGAACAACTTGTGAAAGGGCACATAACGCCGACAGATAGCCCGTGGAACTCCCCGGTCTTTGTCATCCACAAGGCTGGCAAGGACCCGTGGAGACTCCTTCATGATTTAAGAGAGATCAATAAGGTGATCGTTGAGATGGGCCCACTCCAACCTGGCCTTCCGTCTCCCACAATGCTCCCCCGAAGATGGCCTTTAGCAGTCATCAACATAAAAGACTGCTTCTTTTCTATTTCATTACATCCAGACGATGCTCCAAAGTTTGCTTTCTCAGTTCCCAGTGTCAACAGGGAAGCCCCCATGCGGCGCTACCATTGGAAAGTACTCCCCCAGGGAATGGTTAACTCCCCTGTGCTTTGCCAATGGTACGTTGCTGGGGTGCTCTCGCCCGTGAGAAAGTAATTTCCTAGAGCCAGGATTCTACATTACATGGATGATGTTTTAGTTTGTGCCCCAAATAGACAGTACCTCGAAGAAGCTCTGTCAGCCACCATCAGTGCCATCGAGGGTGCTGGGATGGAAGTGCACCCAGACAAAGTTCAACAGGTTTGTCCGTGGGTGTACCTTGGCTTCCGCATCTCAGAGACGACCGTCACTCCCCAGCAGCTGGAGATTCAAGACAACCCAAAGACTCTCCGTGAACTACATCAACTGTGCAGATCCATCAATTGGATCCGGCCACTGCTGGGTTTGACGACAGCCGACCTCGCCCCTCTCTTCCAACTGCTACGAGGCAGCGAGAGACTTGACACTCCGAAAGTCATCACCGCGGAAGCCAAGGGAGTCATCCAAAAGGTCCAACGTGCACTCTCCACCCGACAAGCCCACAGGACGGACCCAGACCTTCCGTTCCGTCTGGTCACACTCGGCAGGACACCCAGGTACCATGGTCTAATATTTCAGTGGGACGGAGGGAGAAAAGACTCACTACTCATCATAGAGTGGGTCTTCCTCCCACTTTCAACACCACAGGAACTGGTGGCAAAACTTATCAAGAGAGCAAGAGTCAGGCTCCGTACCCTTGCAGGGTGCGATTTTGTGTGCATACATGTACCTTGGAAGCTGGAGGATTTTGAAGATGTAATTAAAACCAATGAATCCCTCCAGCTAGCTCTAGACAGCTATACCGGTCAAATTAGTGGTCACAAGTTAAAACATCCACTTTTTAATACTGACTTCCATTTGGCTCCAAAATTTCTTCTTAGCAGAACACCAATAAAAGACACTCTTACAATTTTTACCGACGGCTCTGGATCCTCTCACAAGTCAGTCTCGACTTGGAAGGATCCAAGGACTCAGAAATGGGACTCTGATGTCCGTGTGGTAGAAAGATCCCCACAGATTGCCAAGCTAGCCGCCGTCGTGAGAGTGTTTGAGAGGTTCTCAGAACCTCTGAATTTGTTCACTGATTCGGCATATGTAGCTGGTATAGTCCTCAGAGCTGAGCATGCCCTTTTGAAATAAGTTGACAACCCGAGGTTGTTTAGTTTGCTCTTGAGACTGTTTTACCTGTTGTCCCATCGAGAGCAACCGTATCATGTTGTGCACACAAGAGCGCACACTGACTTGCCAGGCTTTATTGCTCAGGGCAATAGAAGGGCAGATGCCTTGGCCATGGCCGTGCGCATGGCCAACACGCCAGACATCTTTAACCAAGCCAAGCTCTCTCATCAGTTCTTCCATCAAAATGCTCCTGCCCTGTGGAGAATGTTCCATCTTCCTCTGGAGCAGGCACGAGCAATCGTGGCAACATATCCTTCTTGCCAAAGATACCAAATCCCCTCGCTATACCCTGGGGTCAATCCACGCGGATTAGAGAGCTGCCAAGTGTGGCAGACCGATGTTACACATTTCGCCCCCTTTGGCAAACAAAAGTACATTCATGTCTCTGTTGACACATTCTCCGGCGCAGTGTACACCTCTGTACACACCGGAAAAAATCCAAAGACATGACCAGGCACTGGTCAATGGCCTTCTCAGTATTAGGCTCCCCTAAAGAAATTAAAACAGATAACGGACCAGCGTACAGGTCAAAAAAGGTACAGGAATTTCTGCAACAGTGGGGAATCAAACACCTCACGGGCATACCCCACTCACCCACAGGCCAAGCAATTGTCAAAAGAACACACCAAGATATAAAATGGATCCTTGAACAGCAACGGGGAGAAACAGAAGGACAGACGCCCATTGAGCACCTCTGTAGGGCTCTTTTTGCCCTCAACTTTTTAAATTGCTCAGCAAAAGAGCCCATTCCCCCCGTGTCCCGGCACTTCACTAATTCGACCCAGGCCAAATTAAAGGAACAACCGCTGGTATTCTTCAAGGACCCGCAAAGTAGACAAAAGGTGGGACCAGTTCGACTCATCATGTGGGGGAGGGGATATGCTTGTGTCTCCACTCCAGAGGGACCGCGCTGGATCCCAAGCCGAGACATCAAGCTGTACCGAGAGCGCACACCAGAACAGACCCGGACGACTTGTCCTGGGTTAGGCCAGAGGGGTCAAAATCTAGGAAGTGATCTGTGCTGCAGGAAGGAGTACAACTTCCTTCCTGTGAGAGAGAGCCAATAATCAGGTAGTTTTAAGGACTGATAGGTAGGTAAACCAATTAAAAAGTTGATCCGCCTTCGAGGAAAAAACCATATATAAGCAGAGACTCTCTGAAGCTCTTCCTCTTTAGACCTGCTGCTGCTGTGTAGAGAGGAGCAGCTCCTGCTTCTCTCGCTGGTAAGGCCCCCCCCTACCTCCTTCCGAAGGAGGGATGGGGGGGGGAAGGGAGGTTTTACGGCAGCCGTGCCGCTGCAGCCGGGCAGGCATGGGGGAGGAACAGCTGGAATCTTCAGCAGATACAGCTCAGCCGGTGTGCCAGCTACACGAGAGGGAGAGCCGGGCCAGGCAAGGACCAGGCCGGACTCCATCCAGCTAGGGCCAGGCCCTGCCCTGTCACCCCGGGCCCAGATGGCCCTACCAGACCGAGCCAGCTTGGCAGAGCCAAGCAGAGAGACTCTTGAGAGCGTCTGGCATCCAGCTCGGACCTGTTCAAGCAGCCCAGCAAAGAGCACGTGGTCCTCACACTGCCGGAGAGAGAGACAGAGATTAACTCTCTCCATGCCTGGACTAAACTCACAGACACCCATCCTTCCTCGCAGAGAGAGGAACGAGTGAGGACATCTACATAGTGCAGCGCAGAGACTTTACAGTCAGTGAGGAAAGCAGAACTGATACTAAAAAGGGGGTGCATGGGAAGTTGCTTCAAGAGTGAAGCTGAAAACTCTTTTGGAGAACTATGGTTGGGGACTGAGCTAATAAATTCTCTGTAATATATGAAGATGTAGTCCAAAGGAGGATGTGAGGTTCTTATTGCAGCCAATGAACTGAAATACCTAAGTACAGACAAGTAAGTGTTGAAAAAGTATAGCCTGATGAGAAACTAGAACCAAGAGAGAAGAGAGGCTGTGACCCAGAGCCCTGGTCCCGGGGAGAATGCTAGAGAACCTGAGTTGTCAGGAGAACCTGTGTTGCTAAGCATAGAAGAAGGGATTTTCTTTGTTGCTGCAATTGAACTGTGCATTCTTAAAACAGGTACCCCATGGACTGTTCATAACCCACCATAGTGGCTGTGAGAAGACTACTGGTGTGGGAGGAATCCACCATTAAGCTAGTCTTTCTTCCGGGCGGCGGCTAATGGTGAAGCAAAAGCCCCATAAAAACTGTATTTTTTCTTACAGAAAATCCATAGTGTAAGCAAAAGAAACTTATCTCCCTAAATGAACTGGAACAAGAGCTGTTTCTGAAGTAGTAAACTGACCGGAGGTCAAAGTGTTGTCTTTTGTATGTTGTCAGGGAGAATGAAATGAAGAGGTGGGGAAGGAGGAGTGGTCTGAGGAGCTTGTTCTAGTTTTTTTTTCTTGGTTTTTTTTTCTTTTCCCTTTGTCTTAGATATATTAATAAAACTTCTTTGTACTTTATAAAGTTTGAGCCTGCTTTGCCTACTCCTAATCCTCATCTCACAACAAGCAATCAAGTAAATTTAAGTAAGTGTGCTAGCATTTAGCCACAAACCTGAATAGGCGAACTAAAACCACTACACCACTCTACCAACAGACAGTGCTCCACAGAGATCAGCGTGGAAGAGAAGGAAAAAGAAGACTCCAGACTTCGACAGCAATGAAGAAGATCAAGGAGAACGAGAGGAGATCAACTATATACAAAGAAGAGACTTTCAGATTTACTGCCTATACCCAGCTCATAAGAGTCTCCCCTCCGAGCAAGCAGATCCTTTCATCCTCACCGAAACCTTTCTTTTTGATACCTTCCCCTTAGACTCTCCCAAAACCTGCCCCATGTACCTCTCAGACCCCAACCTCCCGTACCCCGATCATCCCCCGTCTTGTAGAGAGACAATGCTTTAATAATGTTTGTTTTATTGCAGATTTTCAAGACTTTGCTTTGGATTTTAGTTATTATCTTCATTGTGTTAAGCTTCCTTGGATGTTTTAAAGCCTTCATAATTTCTTTTATTAAGAATTTACTTTCTTTAAGTAAAAAACCAGGGGGAGCTGTAGCGGTGGTTCTGAACCAGGAAGGATTAGAGTCCCTCCATAGACTTGCAGAGGATGAGGACTTCTGGTGGCATGTTCCACAGACAGAGAATTTCCCCTGGAGCTGCCAGAGACAATGGTTTAGACCACCAAGCCACGAACCCCAAGTTCCTGCTATTGGTTCCTTGATGTGTCTGTTATGTGTCGGTATTGGGTCTGACTGGGGTAAAGCTCACAGGCCTTACACTGCTGTACTTTGCTTTGGTAGCTGGTGTTGATAACAGAGCAGTGTTTTGGCTACTGCCAAGCAGTGCTGTCCCTGTGATATTCCTTCCCCCACTGAAGGGGATGGGGGGGCAAGATCCTGGGAGGGGACACCAGCAGGCCAGCTGACCCCAGTCAGCCAAAGGGATATTCCATACCATATGACATCAGCTCAGATATATAAGGGAAGAGAGGAAGAGGAGGAGGCACTCCGGGCTGGCCCATGTTTGCCTCCTTGAACAACCACCATGCGTACTGAAGCCCTGCTTCCCAGAAAGTGTCCAGACATCGCTGCTAATGAGAAGTAGAGATTGATTGTTTTCCCTTCTTGCTCTTGCGCGCACAACTTTCAACTTGCTTGTTCTATTTTTTTTTTTTTCCCACTGTAATAAAACTGCCTTTACTCACCCTGATAGTCTTTTTCAATATTATCCTCTCCCCTCACCCAGCGGGAGGGGGAGTGATTGAGTGAGTGGGCACCTAGCCCCTGGCCGGGGTCAACCCACGACAGTGTCCCAGCTCTGGAACCTTCCCTGTTACTCGGTTGTTCATTTGTTGTTCTCTCTTCCCCCCTCCCCTCCCTAAACCTCATTCGACTATGCACCCTGGACCCTCCCTTGTATTGCCCCTGCACCCTCAGATTATTGGATGTTATCGCTCCCTTAAATACCCATGGGATGAGCTATTCGGGGCTCTTAGTCCCTGAGCTCCCTTGGGGGTAATAAACCTACCGAACCCTCATACTAAGAGTCCTCCTTCTTTGGGTAGTTCTTTGCTATCCTGCAGTGCTCTGAGGGCATCAACTCCTCAGCCCAACGCAGACTGGTGGAGCCCGTCGTCGGCTCCCCGGTGAAGCCTTCTCGATCGGAATGCGAACGGCTTTTCAGGGTCACGCTAGCGCTCTGCCACCGGGATCGGAGCGGGATTAAGAAGCAGGGAACGCAACAGAGGAATGCAGACTTTTATTATTGCACAATTCGGAGTTTTTACATTTGTGTATTTCCAAAGACGCTTTGCCAGGTTACAATCCTTATGAAGTCATTATTACCCTGCAAAAGTTATAATTACTTAGTTACAACACATGGCAGTATGAAAATCAAGGACTTGGCACAACACTACCCATGAGATTCCAGGGATACCAGGGATGCTCTTCATACACTGTATCTTCAAACAAATGTACACCAACAAAGAGCCGTTTGTCTCCCAAACAGAAACCTCCTCAGGTGCTGCAGGTAAATCCAGAATAACAACAGGACATCTCTCAGTCAATTCAGATTTCTGGAATCAGAGCAATGCTCTCTTCCAGCACCCACCTAGCATCTGGTGTACATGGAAGAGATGTAGAGGAAGAACAGAACGACGTGCAGACCCATTAATTTCAGTCCAGACTTCCTTCATTCTATTGTTCACTAAACATATTTTATTTATGAGAGGATGTCGCACGGCCGGACACGAAAGAATCAGGCACTCAAGTCAGGTCAGAGCCACCAAGGCACATGAGAGAGAAGAAGAGCCCAGCCTCTCTTTATTCTTACATTTATATACCTTTTCATATACAATCATGGATTGGACAATGAGGTTACCACCTCTCCAATTCCATAGGTGAGAAACACAGTCCATCAACCTTCTCTGCCATCAGGAAAGGAATGAAAAACAATATTCAATGTACAAAACAATCCTTGGCCGGTTAGACAAACATGGACTATGTTTACCTAAAATCTATGAGAACTTTTGCTACCAAGTATCAACATAGCACACTGTAAACTCAGGGCGACATCTCATCCTTTTTCCTTAAAAAAAAAGAAAAAAAAAGAAAAAAGAAAAATGAACAATGTTCATCCTATGTTTGTGGAAGGACCATCGGAGTGAACACTCACATCATCTGAGTCATCACTCAATGGTCCACCCACTTGATCTCTTTCATTCTGGTCATGGCTTCTGCCCTGCTTGTCGGCTGGATTTTGCCTCTGCGGTCGCAGGTCAGAACAGACACACCTTGCAGGTACCCAGCGCGCCCCTGTATCTGTGGATACACAAACATACCCGCGCCCCGAAGCGATAAGGTCGTAGGGACCTTCCCACTGTTTGGTGACTAACTTTCTCACCTGAACCTTCGCTCGAGGCTGCTGTGCCTCATCCGAAGCCTGCAACGAGAGGTGGTGGTTCAAAATGACAGGATTATTAGAATTCTGTGGTACCATAAGGAGACTGATGGTATACAAAGCTTTTGCCAACCGACTGTGCGGGGTTTCACCCTGCATTCCCCGTTTTTGTTTTTGAAGCACCTGCTTCAGAGTACCATGAGCACGCTCTACAATAGCTTGACCAGTCAGAGAATGAGGAATACCGAACTTGTGTGACACACCCCACAACTGCAGGAACTGCCTCACCTCTTTCGAGACGTAAGCAGGACCCTTGTCAGTCTTCACAGTAGAAGGTATGCCTAGAACGGCAAAGGCCTGCCTCCAGTGGGCAATGACATTGCGGCCCTTCTCTCCAGTGTGAGTGGTAGCCCACATGGCAGAGGAGAAGGTGTCCAGCGTGACATGCACATACTTGAGCCGGCCAAATTCGGCAACTTGGGTGACGTCAGTCTTCCAAATCTCCAAGGCCCGAAGGCCCCTGGGGTTTACCCCCGCCGGCAATGGCACAGCCAGTGCGTGACAGTCGTCGCATGACTTGACAATGTCACGGGCCTCAGTTGGCGTCAACTGAAACTGCTTCTGCAGGGTATGTGCGTTCTGATGGAAAAACCCATGCGATGCTTTGGCCTGTGCGAGTGTATCAGGCTGAGGTGCTACCCACGCTGGG
>JAVTVJ010001699.1:0-308438 GCA_034509425.1 Eopsaltria australis | reverse complement strand
ATCTGGAAGACTTCAAGGTTGAAGCAAGTCCCTATAAAAAAACCCCAGTATTTTGGCGGGGGAGGGGGGTGGCAAAGGCTTTCATTTTGGGTTTTGGGTACTGCCTTTATACACTGTTTCCCAAAACCACTCAAACTGTGGTTACAGAAAAAAAGAAACTGGAAAAGAGGAAAAAACTGTGAAGCCTTGATTTATTTCTTATTTGTGGGATCTCCAGGGAAACAATCACTGCTTTATTGATTTATGCTACAAAAATACTATAAGAGTACAGCACTGAAATAAAACTTAACATACTAAATCGACCTAACTAGAATCCTTAACTGAAGTCAGTGCAGGCAGCTCATAGTCATGTCCCAGAAAGCAGGGGATCAGCTCCAGCGTTTTTTGCTACAGTTAAAGAGAACTGTGGCAAGCTGCTCATCAGGGTATCCTGATGGAAAACCCCTCCAAGTACTTATAAACTCTATAATATCTGCCTTTTGATTTCATGTAGAAGGGAGCATGTTGCTTCTGTCAAGATGAGAAATTTTGGGGCCATTCATGGGCCAAAAGAAGCAGAAAGAATATTACTGGAGCTGTCTGGATGCAAACCAATTATCCCCGCTTGGCTAAGCTTTTAGAAGTAAGATTTTTAAGGATGTGAAAGAAAATAGTAATTTGATAGTGCTTGGCCAAGTTAGTAGAGAAAAAATGTACAGAGAACAGCTTTCAAAAGAGAGATTTAGTGTGTTCCTGAAGCTGTTAAGTTGAAAAAAAATTACACTGCTAAGTCGGGAAAATGGGTGCTAAGGAATATCCCTTTTTTGCTTCACTGGAAGTTGCTTGAAGTGATCTCATTTGATTATGACTCTGAAAAGTGAATGAAGAAAGTGAAAGGCTACTTCCCTCAAACACTTCAATTTTAAAATCCTGATTACAGTCTTAGTACAGTGCAATTCTGCATAAAGACAGTTGTTTAAAGATAACACCAGTTAGGCTTATTTTGCTACAGGCAATCACAGCAAGCTTTAAAAACAAAAAGAATACATTTGCTCATGAGGCAGAATTTTCCTATAACATAAATAGCAAATTCAATCTGCTGTTAAAAAAACTACTCCATTTTAAAAGCAATTAAGAACGGCATTTTCCCCCCAGCTTGACTTGTCAATCCTATTAGACCAAATTCTAATTAAGGGTGGAAGAGTGACTATTTTATCTGCCAAATGAAAATAATTTAGTGCGAGTTAATGAGGACTGGCTTATAACTGATTAGTCATTTTGATTCTGGCTAGTTACAGTGGTTGAAATTACCCTCAAAAGATACAGTAGGATCAGCAGTCATTTTCATACATTTGAAAAACAAACTGAGCTTTCCTTTGTGATCAGATTAGGCACAAAAATATCAGAAAACAGGAATAAGATAGGTGCAAGAGCTTCCAGCTAGTTTTGAAAATATAAACTAATCTGAATGATAATAATAGCATCTGAACTATTAACACCTGGCAGTCTTTTCTCCACACTTTCAAGAAGTAGCCTTTGATAACAAAGGCCAACTATCACTATGAAAGAAGAGAGACCAACCTCAAAAATCCCTACTCTCTTGAGCAGCTTTCCATCACCATTCTACAATGCCACACAGGGATCCTGACATGAAGGTTTTTCAAATCAAGTTTATATGTGTCATCAGGTACATTTTTTGAAACTAAGCCCATTACAACGTGCAATGGCAAATGCTGCATGAGAATGACAAGCCCTGCTAGTCCTTCACAAATGGGTAAGGAATTACTCAGCTGGTTCAAAAGGTAACCCAGGGCAACTGGCATTCAGTGTATCAAGACACAGGATTTCACTAAACAAAAATACCTTAAAACAAATCACCTACACCTGTTTAATTTCTTAGATCCTGGATAACTATGTGGTTGTATAAGAATTTGCATTTCTCAGTATCATTTAAAAACATTCAGTTATTTCTTGACAACTGATGTATTCTACCCTTGTGGCAACTCATGTGTCTTCAAGACAGAAACTGAGTGATGACATCGCACTTTCAACATTTTGTGTAAAGATAAAAATAATGTCAAACATAAAGCCAGATTATTGGATGCCTAAAACCTCATCTCATTTTCTCATATGTACACAGGTACCAAAATGATTAATGATTTCTGGTTCAGAAAAATAAATTAAAAACAATTAAGTCAAGATTGAACTACCTGTAGAAACCAGATTTATGACCAATTTAATTCTCTCGAAGCAGACAGGTCTTTTCACATGATTGCCACCACTGCAACAAAGTAGCTCTTCTACTTGGTCTGTTAAAGTCCCAAAGGCCATAGCATGATTTACTGTTAACATCAACCACCACTGAGACATTACTTGGCTGATATTACTCACACTTAAGTAATTTTATTTTGGTATTGTGGCTTTTAGTAGGTGATCTTCACAAGAATCCAAAACAAAACCTGGAGAATAGAGGTAAAAAACCCCCCAAAACGTCTCTGGGTACTAGAAAGACAATCTTTTCAAGAAGTTTAGGCTCTTAAAAGTTGAGAAATACACTTTAAGTTTCTCAAGTACCTGACCAGTTCCTCCTGAACTTTAAATACATCTCCCAGCATCTCAATAACTTTGAGATCAGACCACAGCAATTAACTGCTTAAATATACAATAGTAACCTAGTAAACAACATTCCAATACTTTAAAGTGACAATTGATATTCTACCTGAAAAAAATACTGCTTGCCCTTTCCTCTCTCAGCAATGATTCAGTATTTAGATTTGACATTGAAAAACACACAATCTGCACTTAGTGACATACTGTGGCACATGAAACTTAATTTAAAGCAAGTCAGATGGACAAAGGGAGTTTGTTGGGCTCTTCATTGTACATTTCTATATTCACCTACACTTCTAGTTTAAAGGCAGCCTCCATAATAAGTCAAAATTTATGAGGATGTTAAAGAATCAGAAAAAACTTTGGATGTTTCCTGTAGCCAATTTACACGCAAGTTTCACAATGACTTAAAATAAAGTAATCTAGATGCTTACATAGGGTTCCTTTGGAATCCTGGACTGTACTTACATATCATGTTGTATTAGGTACATGTCCATAATCACCATGATAAGATGCTCATCATGCTAATTGTCTCTGGGTCACCGCAATTGGAGTGAGACACACAGGGCCACTGCGGCACTCCCCTGTGTCCCAGAGCAAAGTGCTGAGCAGGGGCACGCCACATGCCCTCCTACCTGTCAGAAATCTCTAACTCCATCTGCTCTAGTCCACCTGCAAGAGAGAAATAAACTTTGCCACCTCAACCAGGATATTTCCTAAGCACCAGCTTTCAATTTCAGTTGAGAAAACTGATCCTTCAGTTTTAAAACTGTGCAGCATCTTCATTGCTCTTTAATTTCACATAGTCCCCCTGAAGCACTTTAGTACTGAACAGCCTTTAATATGATTTGAAACAGATACCACTCCAGGGCTTTCTCATCTTCATCACTTGTTTGTTTTGACCTTGACATTTATTCAATTAGAACAGATTTGCCGATCATGCACAACGCTTCCTAAAGTCCATTTCCATACACCACTGCATAGGCCCATCCAGTTAGCAATGATCTTTCCACATGTCCAAAGTAAAAATCTACAAAACCAAGGAGCATACAAAATAGTCAGGGTGTCTGTCACAAGGCATCTGCTATTTTCTTTCCTACCATTGCTCTCAGTAAATGGAAAAAGCTATGGAATCTCTTTTGGAAAATAATAAGCTCCAGCATGGCCTAACTGTCAGATTAATCAGCTCCTTGAAATTTGCTTCAGGAGGAAGCAAAAGGAGGAATGGCTCACATTCAGTAAAGCAGGATTCATCCCATGAATACCATGGCAGCTCCTCCACAGCTGGGGAAGAGGGGAGCACACATTCCCTATCACATCTCTGTCACATGCTCAGTGCTAGGAGAGGAAGAATTGTTAAAATTGTCAAGTACCATTCACAAATTTATGCCTGTGGAGTTGTTCCTTCTGGAACAGAACCAAATAACTCATACTTTTTGAAAATTGCTTGTGACAGCTTCTCAGTCTGCTTCAGGCTGGCTCTCAGTGATGATTTGTATTTTCATATACTTCTCATACATTAAGAAATTTACACCTGTCAGGTCCTGACAGAGTGTCTCCATCTTCAACCTTTTCGGGGAAAATTCTTTGCTTGCAGACATTATCCAAATAAGTTTCTATCAAAAGTCTGGGTGACATAACAGGTGGAGGTCTAAGAAATATGCAGCAGACAAGCACAGAATTTTAATGAGAGACAGGGGCTTCTGCACTGGCATAAAAGGGATGGAAATTAAAATACTGATTCCTGTCACTTTAAACTGCACATGAAGCCCATGGGTAATTCTTAGGGGAAGACATAAATGTCCGCCACAAAATTTTCTATACCACCCAGGTTGGCATCAGAATTTTTATTTCTATTTATGTAATCATGCTTGGGTCAAAAAAACAGCTGAGAGAATAAGTCTTCTTCAACAAGCACGAGGATGGTCATCCCTGCTGGTACACTCCTTGACAGCAAAATAAATGCCTGTTCCCCACAGTCAAAGTGGCCAGAAGAGAGGCTAAAGTGTGTGAGGGATGTGAGACATGATCAGGCATGGGACTGCTTATCCATTCAGCCAAGTCCTGACCTGATAATCCTCCAGAAAGCTGACACTGAGGAAGACGCTGCCTACTCACCACAGAAATACTCCGCTTTTGAGAACCTGCCAGAAAAAAATGTGAATTTTGTGGCTCAGATTCAGTACTACGTCAAGTACCACAGTCCTCAGCCCAAGTATTTTGGTGAGAAGACCCATAGCAGTATTTCCAGCTCAAACAATGCATGCTTGCCACGTGGCCAGCAGAATCCTGACACCGCAGCTCCTTCAAAAAGCTCACATTTGTCTGCAAGGACAAGGGATATCTGTCTGCAAATCCTTCCCTTCACCTCCCCATTCCTCAGGATGCAGGAGGTTTCACTCCATGACTGTTCCCAATACTTCGTTTTCACATGGGAGATGGAATTTGCAAGGAATGCAGGGTGACATGACAGCAAGAGGCAGTGGGAAAGAGGTGACACCATTTCTTGTGTAAGAAAAGCAGTGTGGGATGCCTGGTCAAGACTGTACCTCCACTGACTGGGGATGCCATGCGTCAGAGGCCAACATACTTTGGGTCAGGAGCATGAGGAAGGGAAGTAAACATCACTCGGTGTTTGTTTCTGACCTCTTTTTAGTGCTGGCTGAATGAAGACCAGGATGTCCAGAGAGGGCTCCTGGCTTCCCTCACCCTTTGGCGCTGGAGGGATGAAGGGGTGTCAGCAGCACTGGCAGTTTTGTGATGCTCCAGTCAGCAGCAAGCAGAGGATAGAGCACCCACTCTGCTCCCCTGTCCCCCAAAGCTCCTTTCCCACTTCCCTGAAAAATGACTCTGTAGGTAAAATAAAAGAAGGAATATGCTGCAGCTGGCGAGGACCACATGGCAACATCACACCTCTCCTGCCTTCCTCCCTAGGAGAGCAAACATTTGCATTCTCTCTAACATTGTAAGGCAAGTTATTTCACACCCATTCCTGCTGTAACTAACCATAGTAACACCGCTGGGCAGTAATACTTAATTGCCACTGCTTTTATAGTTTCATAAATGGTTGGATTACCAATGCTAAAAAGACATAATTTGTCAACTGTAAATTAATGTTACTCAAATTAACTTTGAACCATGAAGAGGGCTTTTAATGTCACTCATTTATTCCACATTAACTGCCCCTGTTCTATAATTGGTGTGCAAACTGCTGAATTATTTGATTTCTTCAATCTTTTTTAATTCTTCATTACTCGATACCTTCTGTTGTACTTTAATGATCTGCCATGCCCGGCTCTTCCAAGTAAAGGGTTCTGTTAAAAGAAAAGTCCTGATTAACCACTCAACAGATTCATTTTTCTGCTTGTCCAATGCCTACTTCAAGCCTCTCTTTTCCCTTTCATTGCAGAAGGAACCAAACCTCCGATATCTATATTTGTTCTTGAACCATCTTTTTTGCTCAGGAAAGATGTGCAAGATTTCTTGTTTCCAGCATGTTTTAAGGGTAAAGGTAACTATAACATCCATGCACAAAGTGCTGGAGTTAGATGAGACACTCACGTACTTGCTTGAAAGTTTCCGAAAAGGTCACTTCAGTCCCAAAGGCAGTCAAACCAACCCCATTAACAGCACAGTCAGCTGCTTGTTGGCATTACCTTTTTCAAAAGGCCACTTTGAGGTTCAGCCTACTGAATGCAGACTCCAGCTTTATTTCATCTAGAGATACTTTAAAAAGTCAATTTATTTTTTTTTTTGTGTGCGAAGATTTCTGAAGCTAATTGCCACATTTAGATAGACTTCTTATGAAAACACTGCTTTACCTAACTGGAAAAAGTATTTAATCACATGCAAAAGGAAGCATTTCTTTCAGGTTTCATTTTTCTTTGTAAAAGCCCACAGATGAGCATTTTTTTGTCTTAAAAGATGTCACTTGCCGAATACTGAAGTAGGGAGTGATACATATCTGAATGCACACACAAAAAAAAAAAAAAAAAAGAAATTGTATCATCCTGTATCGAGTGAATGTTTGCAATGAATTTAATTAAAAATTAACAAATATTTGTAAGTGGAGACAGACTTTCTATTCAAAGATACAGCAGCATGTCAGTCATGGCACAGCTGATGAACACCTGCTCTAATTCTATATACAGCATAAAGCCTAATTGTTTTGTCATTCTTGCTTATCTATGGGAGCCTCATCACAGGATTTGAGGATGTGCCAACATAAAGGCTTGGAATATTTTGAAAATGGTCTGAACATCATGCAATGAAGAAATTGGATGAGGGCAAAAAGACATGAAAAGAAAACAAAGCAAGAAATGTAATATATGTGGTAAGTAATGTGGGATTTTATCTGCTTTTTTTTAAAGTGACGTCTTTATTTGTATTGGGAAAAAGAATTAAACTCCCTTTAAATGCCAAAGTAGGCAGAACTACCTTGGGGAAGTTCAAAATATCACAAAGTTGGAAAAAAACACACAAATATGCAAGGAAACTGAGTGAAATGAAAAATATGGGCAAAATATAGAGTAAATGAGAGTAAAAGAAGCTATGGTCAAATTAATTGTGGCTGAGAGAAGGAGACAAATGCAAAAAAGTGCATGAGATGCTTCTGACACAGATGTTAAGAATGAGTGTTGCAATTAGAGTGAGAGCAGCAAATTTGGCATGTTTGGTACATAGAAGTGCAAAAATCCATGTTTGTCACCATTAGTGATTGACTGGTACGCATCATAACAACATTCACTTCTTTTCTAATAAACCAGTATATTTCTGTTTCAAGCACTGAAAACTTGCTTCTGATATTTTAATGGAGTAGATAACCTTTCTTTGTACCCTTAAAATACTAAAACCAAAACCCCTGGTACAGCAACAGTGCAGCAGCTTGAGAGTAATCAGTTCACCCACAGAGGCTGAGAGGAAGATTGTAAGCCACCAGGGTGAAAGGCAAGATACAGATACAGTTTGCATTTTTTTCCCTTAATGTACACATATTTAAATCAATCAAGACATTTAAGTAGCTTTTTATTTAGTTATAACTAAATCCTTATATTCTCCATTCAAATATCTCCAGTACTTTGTTACTCAGTACTCAAGTAGCTCATTACATAATATCTGAAACGAGATTGTAAAATTCACAAGCATTATCAGTTTTTTCAGGTACTTTTTTTTTCTCTGATTAGATTCCTTCCTAAGTATTTGGTAGCTTAAAAAACATGAAGTCAGGCAGGAGTTTAGCAGTAGCTGATCATCCCAAATTATTTCTCCTTTCTCTATTCAATTGATTCCACCAACCAACACACAGTAGCTGAAAATTATCTCAGCACAAGAAATTCACTGCTAAAAATGGAAATGAGAAGTAATAACTTATTTCAACATGGTATCATTAATTACCATAAAGCAATTCAAAATGTTGGGGATTATTTTTGTTTAGTGTCTTTTGTTTTATTGTTTTGTTTAAATCAGCCTACCAGACAGCTAAAGTAGGTTTGAATAGAGTAGTGCCCCAAAGCCAAAAATCATGAACATCTTTTATTAGTGAGCTTATTAGATGAATCACTGGAAGAGAAGAGCAATCTAAATCAGTGTTGTAAGCATCCCAATTTAGATTTGTTTCTGTATCAGAAAGTAACTTGTGTCCTCCAAAAGTCACAAAGGCTCTTCAGGCTGCAGACAGAATAGACACAAAAGAGTCTGGTGGTAGGGTTGGTTCCCTCCTCAACAGTAAAGGTAGCCACATGCCCTAGTGAGTGCCTGATCTCTGGTCAAGTCAAGTAAAGCCTCTTGCACTCGTACTTGGACTCACAAATCCTGTTAGGAGCAGCTTAGGGAACTGGGGGCTTTAGCCTGAAGAAAAGGAAGGGAAACCTTACCACTCTCTACAACTACCTGAAATGAGGTTGTAGCAAGATGGGGGTCAGTCTGTTTTCCCAGGTAGCAAGTGACAGGACAAGATCAAATAGCCTCAAGTTGCATCAGGAGAGGTTTAGACTGGATATTAGGAAAAAATTCTTCATTAAAAGGGTGGTCAAGCACTGAAAGAAGCTGCTGAGTTCACCATCCCTGGGGGTATTTGAAAGGTGTGTAGATGTGGCACTTTGGGACATGGTTTAGTGGTGGGCTTGGAAGTGCTGGGTTAATGGTTGAACTCAATGATCTTAGAGGTCTTCTCCTCTTATAATTATGTGATTGTATTATATCCCTGCTGAACTGCCTTTGACCAAGTCTATATTGCAGCCTTAAAACCAGGTGCTTGAAATCAAGACATGCTGGCCTTATAAGCTCTAAAAGCGGCAGACTGCGTGTGACACACCCATGCCTTGAAATCATGCTGTCCTGATGGAGCACTCTCCAGCAAGACTGTGAGTCAGTGCCAGCCCTACAGCAGAGATCTTGCCTCACAGCCACCACCATGGCCCAGCCTCTGAGTGAGCTTGGCCCTGCGAGACACCCCATTGCCCTGACCTGGCTTCCTTTCAAACACCTTTATGGGGCAGAAAAAAGAGTTGTCCCATGCTACATCCCAGTAAAATGTGACTCTCTAGGCATCAGCACATAACTGTTTTACCACAGCCTGGAGTGCACTTGTTCGTAAACCATCAGCATAATACTTCTTCACACATAACTGGTTGTGTCTCATTAACATGTCACTGTGGTGCTACACAAACAGAAGGCAGGGGGAAGCTGAGAGACCAAGTGGAACATGCATAAGATGGAACATGCACAATGGATAACCTACAAAATAAGTGGAATATATGTGTTGTCAGTTCGCATGTTGAAAATGAGAAGTCTCATCCTTCACTTTGCAAATCCAGTGTTGTGCCAGTTAGAACTACTGGGAAGTTCTCCTGCATCACTGCCTAAACTCCACTGCAATACTGCAGTTTCACAGGTTACAAAAATAAATGGACAGTTTTTGGTGAAAGAGGAAGGAAAAAGGACACAATGATGACATATCTGCTTCCACTTTTTGTGATTTTTTTTTCATCTTTTCAACAAAATTGTCTGACACTGTCAAGTCAAAGCTGGATGAAATAAATAAAAACCCAAGAAAGGGAAGAAAGAAAACATTATAAATATAAGAGAAGAAACCAGCACAGGACTACCAGTACTAATTTAGGACTAAGTCTTTAAAGGAACATAAACGCAAAGCTCGGGATACTCCACATTTATCCATGCCTAATAGCTTCACTGTCCATCATTCTCCTCCAGCCAAAAATGCCGAGGCAATTCTTCAACATTTTTCTTTAGCATTAGCTGCAGCATTTGTCTGTTCTTCATGATTTCCTCAGACAGGCTTTCTTACAGAACTCACTCCCTGACAGACATTAAAGTCTTTTCTTTGATGGCAGCTGAGAGTTTTACCAGGTAAAAAGGAACTACCTCTGTTTTGTCATGCCTGGACATTCATTTGAGGGATATAGAACCCATTTTTCTTGCCTGTTTCAGAAAGCTAAAAAAAAAGAAAAAAACCTAATTATATGATCCCAAGTGAAAAAAGGTCCCAAGCAGCCAGAACAATTCTTGAGGTCTTCCCTCTCTGCTCTTAACACCAAAAGGGAACAGCCTTTATTCCTTTCCTTGAATGTCCTGACAATGACACTGAACTCCCACACAGATTTAACAAATGGGGAAGCAAGAGGGGATATAGCAAAGGCCCTGAAACCCCTGGTGTACTCCAACTACCTGTTTGCCAGAGAACACAAAGCACTTCCAGCTGAGAGCCAGGCCATCAATTGCTGAGGAAAAGATGCCCCCAGGAACAGCAAGCCCTTCTCTCATGGCTGGGTAGACAACCTTCCAAATGTGAGCCTCTACTCACCACTGAATCTGCTGTCAGGCGAGTGTGATATCTCTGCTTCTCCTCCTAACTTCTCAGAGGAACAACAGAGAGGAGTGAAATGGCAGAAGTTTTACTTCAATTTGGGGATATCAGCCTTGCTCAATGAAACAGTGCTCAGGTGACATAGCAACTGGGGAAGAACAAATGGTTTGGGGTATAACACCAGGCTGTTTCTCCTCTTGGGGCAGTCAAGTAGTTGGAAAGCAAAATATTAGAAGAAAGTTGCTGGATTGAAAAAAAAGAGAAAAGAGAAAGTAATTACGTTTTCCCACTCTCCCAGGAACCACGGTAGGAACTGTCCCAAGTCTGCTCAAAGCATACAAAATCTTCAGCCTTGCAGAGGAGTCCACAAATGAAAACTTAATAGAAACTTCTGAAGCCATCTTATTCCTTAAAATGGAAATGAATTATTCAGATCTGGCCTTCCTTAGGAAGGTTTTTCACTGCTTCAGTCATTTGAAATTTTATTTCTTTGCCCAGCACATGCCTAATCATTTTCTAAAGTCTCAGAACAGTGCCAATGCCTCTGGTGGAAATCTTCACAAGGTGAGTTATATCTACTGTCTTTTCAGGAGATAAGCAGAGAGGCTCTCTTTCTCATGCAGACCACCACACGAAGGGGTTTTACAATCAGATACACTAAGAAGAAAACAAAATGTGAAAAATAAAAATGGATAATAGTTTTCCCCTCAGAGTTTTACATATAAAATAAAAATTCCCACATTTTTAAAGGTAATAAAGCAATCATGATCAAAATGTCTTTACCTCATTCTTTTTTTGAAAACTTTGCCCTGACTTAAACAATAATCTTATTTTGTGGCTGATCTCTGTTTAGTATCAAATGAATCAATCTTCTATTCTTTCCATCTAAAATGGACTTGGTAATTGTTAATAGAAGATTCAAAGGAAAAGAGCAAAATGCCATTTGTCATTTCTCTTTTCAGCACCAAACAAGTGACTGGGAACTGAAAAAAACCAAGCCATGGATTATACAGATCATCGGCATTGATTTCATTTACACTTCTGGTCTTTGCACAATGGTTGCTTTCCAATTAAAGAAACAAGGATAAAAGAATTTGCCAACCACTTTTGAAATTCTTCCTCCAAAGCTACTTGCCATTTTTCTTCCTAATATATTTTGAATTAAATAAGACAGGGCTCTTAATTCAATCTAAATTTAAGGATAATATATTTTTGCTAAGAAAGTTAAGAAGCACATACCTAAAAATAACCCATAAGCATCCCTATCCTGGCAAAAAGAAGACATACTACCCACATTAAGCTAATGACTGACAGCAGACAATTTCATTATATTTTCAGATAGATTTTTTCCCCCTGTGACAAGTTTGTGTGGTCACAGAATCTTCCTTTCACCAGATTAAAGCTTCTTTCTTTGTCTGCTAGGTCTGCTCTATCAAATCTAGTAATATCCATTATATTGCTAAAGTTTTATTAAAAGAAACAGGTTACCCAAAAAGGAAATATTATGGTCTATTCCATTAAACACACTAAAACTTTAAATCTCACATAAAAATAGGTCATCCAATTACATGGCAAAAACGACATTTTTCCATTGTCCAATACACAATATATTTACGGGAAAATTACCAGAAACTCCTCAGCTGTATCAGATGTGAACCTTATATTTAGATGCAGTCATATATTACTGCTGATAATGTGATGCCAGTGAGTAGATTGGAATTTTTCACTGTCCTTTATCAAGATAAATTGTTCTGTCAATAGCAAATGGCTGGCAAGTATTAACACTCTGCACACTATATGACTTTTCATTCCAAGCAAAAATTGTATTTAATGCTTTTTCACAAAATCTATGGCCGTGACTATCCCTATTACCTATTTAACTACCTTTTAAAAGGAGGATTTATTTCTGCAAATTAGGATCTGGGTAACAAGACGGTATCATGCATCATAAACTTTAAGTCAATACAAGGCAGGACACTTGCAGTTCAAATGGGGAAATACCTTTCTCTCATCATTTGGTCATCCAATAGCATTACCAAGCTGTGGTGGGAGCAGCTGCTCAGAGCAGAACTTTATCTTGGCTTTCTTCCACCTACACCACCACCACATCCCACAGTAGCCATTTGCTCGTTGGCCTATTACTTTCAATAGGTATTCCAGTAATTGGCTATTTCACACTTGTAAGGCTTGAACTGGCAGAGTGCAAAGGGCAGCCAACCAGCCTGTCAGGGTCCTGCACGCTGGTCATCCATCAATTATCATCTGCTATTACAAGACAGAGCAAATGCTCTGAAACCTTGTTGGCTTGGATCAGCTTTGCTATGAGCGTAATTTATCCCCAAACCATGTTAAGTTCCTATCTGAAGAATGAGGAGGTTGCTATGAAGTAAGTAACATGTTTGTTGGTTGGCACGTGTTGGGGAGGGAGGCAGCGGGGGAGCAGTGTTGATTATCTGGACGACTGTAGCTTCTGCTGGGTTCTGTGGCCACCTGCTGTCCTACACCCACTCTCTTTACTAAGAAATACTCAAAAACAGACAAATATAGTTGGTTTTATAAATTATGACTTCAAAGGAAAAAGGTTCTGCCTACAGCAGCCCAGAAGGCACACTGCTAGTATTTGCTGTAAATTGTTCTGTATCTGCATTTATGACAGAGAGAAACACATCTGGAAGAAAAAAAGTGTGAAAGCATTATAGCAGTTTAGAAAGTTACAGTGATTGTAACATTAATCCCTTTTCTGCCTTAACATGACTGTCTGATTCCATTTGCAATGAAGTCAGATTTTCTGCTGCAGCATTTTATCCTGCATCTTTCCAGGACAGGCTTTTTCATTACCACTATTTAAAAACCAAAAACACATACAAAATCTTTGCCCATCTTATTTCCTATTCACTAGATGTTTCAATTCTAGGTAGTATCATTTAGTGGTGGCTGGGGCTTATTATCTACCAGCTTCCTGTACAAACAACCTAGACAACTTCTTCCCAAAGGCCAAATTGATCTGTTGACCTGCTAATTGACAAAGTGGTCTCTCATCTTGCAAGTACTTACCTTGAGCAAAGTAAATGATTTAAAAAAATAAGCAAACTCCTCTATTATATTTGCTAATAAAATCCCAAGGACTTAAAAAAGATGAGAAGAAAATCACACACGCGTTAAGAGCAAAGTGATTTAGAAAGCTGATAAGGATGTTTAAAAATCAATTCTGAACTTTGAGAGGACATGACTAAGGCTCTTAATAAATCTACCTCCAAATAAATCTAAGAGTTACGCACCCTTACTAGTTGAATAAATGAAGTGACACTGACGCATATCTAATTGTAATACATCACAAGCCACAAGTGTTCAGGTCCTGTCACCCTTCTTCATCCATTATTTATACATAACCTTCATTGGCAGTGAAATCCCTATGAAGGATAGCTTGGCATCCAAATGCAGCCATTTTAGTCACTCAGCAGACACAGTCAGGAATCAAACCTGTACAAACTCTACAAAATAGCTGTTACTCTGCTGGAGAGACAGTTCAGAAAGGAACAAACATGCAAAAGCCACAACTGTTTTCTGCTTTGCTTAATGAAGAGCTAATAGCCCTGTGTCTTTGCAGTGGGCTTTAGGGCATACCCTACTGCCAAAGCTTGCTCTATATTCCTTTCAAGATGCTATCTGGGGTCTCTCTAGCCTTTATTTCTTTTTCCTATTTCTGACAGGGAGACTCACCTAGAAACACATCTCAGTGCTCTTAACAGCATCTGCTGTGGTAATAGGCAAGCAAACTAATGGAGCAGTGCAGAATTTTTTACTCCAAACCTGCCAAAGATGTGTGAAGGGCAAACAGTTGGACATATTTACATACATTCATGATCCAGAAAGTCTCAGTTCAGCAGCTGCTGCAGCAAAGGCAATTCTTCCCTGTTAGCCTGCTCCACAAGCACAGCTCTGCTTCACATCCTGCTGAGAGTGATGGGCAGTTTGCAGGGAATGCCACCAGAGCAATAGCCTGGCTGGGGTTTTTCGCTGACTCCTATTTTAGTAACTGAAGTCACAAATTCTTAATCATCACTTTATTGAAGAAGAAACAGGGATTCCTCGCCTGTTCCTCTTCTTCCCCCACAGCACACATAGACACTTTCTAAATGCGAGAATAAAAATGCATAATTCACAGTATTTCAGCAGTTCAGCCAGGACCTCTGCTTAACTCAGGAGGCTGCAATAACAACCACAATCTGTTTCAGGCATGCAGCGCTAGAAAATTAAAGGTTCTGTAAATTACATGGCTATATTCCTCCCACAGCCCAATTAAAGGCTTTATTATTTGTCAATAAAGTACCAAATAAAAAGGGTATCCTCCAGATAAGGCAGCTGTTGCTATTTGGCTCTGGTGAACCTTTATTTATGTTCTGTAAGTTTGCAGCATCAAAGTTGCTGATAGGCCATGCAGGTTATTACCAGGTGGCCCATGGAAATGTTTGTGTCCCCAGGGCCAAGTCCTCAACAGCTCACATCTTTTCCAGCACATACACAGTCTACTCACATGCAGCATGACTGATGTTACCGCTTTCTGCCTCTCAAGCTCTGAAACAGCAGACACTGCCTCCCCTTTAACACAGCATCCTCCAGCCACTGACCCCTGTACTGAGCCAATACCTGCTTTGCCTGTCTCTCGGTATGATGTTAGTATGCCCAAGGGTGTCCAGAGATATCAGCAAGAATTTTCCTTGTATACTCAAAAGGAAAAAGGATCAGGCCCCTGAGCAATACCTTCATCCTGCTGGGAGTTGTTGCCACTCATTCCTAGGCTAAAAAGTTTGGCTGCTGTTGTCTCTGATGCCCATATTCTGCCCCCACTCCTGCCCCCAGCTTCCCAGAAGTAACTTCCCAGAAGAAGCTTCTCTCTTCTTCCTTATCACCTCTTTTTTTCATTTAAAGAGCAATGGCTGATGGGCTCCTAGTACAGTTGTATGTTTTCATCTCTAGGAAATGGTAACAGCACTCAGGAACTGAGGCACTAAGACATCAACACAGCACCCCCATAGCTTAATGTGCACAAATCTCTCCCCTTCCCCAGCTTTTTTAATTTCAGGCACTTCCTACTCCTTGTTTGGGCTTCTGAGTGATACAAGTGTGTAATTAGTGAAAAAAGGCATTAACATCTGCAAGGCACTCTTCAAGCATCAAAAAATCAAGCTATGCAAGTCTGCTTGCTGTTTCTTGTAATCACAGCATTAATTTCTTACTTTTGGGGAAAAAATAACATTCCTGTATTTCACAGATGATGGCAGAGCTAAAAATTAATTTAAGATGATAATGCTACATGAAAATAAAAACCTCCTCTGATTGAATTTCAAGGACTCTTCTGTTTAACTAGCTTCAAGAGTCCTTTTTTTGATCATAATAAAATTATTTGCCATATGGTTCAGATGCTTGTGATCCTCTCTCAATGAGAGGATTATGCATGAGATATAATGCCTACTGTAGCTGCAGCCAAGCACACAGCTGGCTCTGATAATGCCAACAAATGGCTTCATCTATCTCAATGTCACGTAGGAGCTGGTGCGATGTGAATCAGCCTAGAGTACAATTAAAATCTACATCATCTGTGAGAAAGGTGATGGAGGTTCTGACATCAGAGCTGTGCCAGATTCATCCTCTTTCCATTGTAACAGAAGAAACATGTTGCCCCTTTCACCCTGTCACACTAATGATGTGCTTTGCACATCCCTTCCCGTGCACATTAAAGGTAGTAAATCAGGGAGACTCCTATTTAAAGGCTTCGCCTTTATCTGACATTCAGTAACGAGGACAATTTCTAAATTTAAGTGCATTCCTCGTTCCCCCCTCTGTGATGAGATAATGCCACTTGAAGTCTACGAGTGAAATATGCGTAGAGGAGTTTATGATCCATATGGATGCAAATTGTGACAGTATGCAAGAATTTCCTTGTTTTAGTTCCACAATATTTAGTCACACTAATAAAACCAGGCTTGCAAATCCATTTCTTCCACCAAACCAAATTTTATTGCAGAAAATGGTCATAATTCACAACAAACAAGCTTGATATCAAGACATTGATGAACCTCCTCTTATAGGGCTTTAAAGCTAGTGGGAACTTGAGCAATTATTTTGTTTTATTGTTAGACTCATTAAAGGGAAAACCCACAAATATGTTTTATTAGCATTTTCGATGACTTAACGTAAATATAAGACATAATTACTTATGTCTGGCTCTCAAATTTTATTACAATCCAGGGTTCTATTAAAAATTTTAAACCTTTGTTTATCAGAAATATAAAAGCTTGTCTGGTGAAATACAGTAAGATACTAGCTAATGTTGTTTTGTCCCTTCCGTCAATTTAGCTGCATCAGTTTGTGTGGCACATTGCAAATGGTATTGCTAATCAATGCAATGTAGGCACTGGAAAATGAAGATATGCAGTTTCACACTCACTTCTGATCTTCACTGAGATGTAATCAAAGTCTTTTAAAAAATCTTTAATCACACAATATGCATGCAGACCATTTTCAACTATCTCTTACTTAGGACATAAGACTGTCTCAGTGCATGCTCCTGAATTTCAATGATAAATGTGTTTATAAATGCCCATGTTTCTACTAAATAAGACAAAATACATCACATTTGGCCTTCCATTGTGTTAGTCTATCCTAATGTCATTTGTCATAATGGTGTTACACCACACTAAAACTGATATGTGCAAGTATTAAAGTACTGTTTTTTGCACCAACATTAAAAATCTAAACCTGGGAGCACAATGCTCAGTCTCTCTCCATACAAAAACCAGCACCTTGTTGCTTTCTGTTAAGCACTCAGTGATGACAGGAGGTTTTGCCTACGCACCTGCCTGCACATCTGTAGTGACACTGCTCTCTTAACTTGATTTAGACAGAATGATAGCAACATCCTCTTCCATAAGAGCTTATATGGTACAAGCTTTGGAGAAGCATCCAGGTGGTATAAAAATCTACTGTTTAATACAGCAAAAATTAAAAAACCTTAAAATTTAAAAACATTAATCAACTCAGAGCTTCTAAGGAATACCTAAGAAAGCACATGTTTCTAAAGTGATCAATGCAATCCTCGCAGTTGATGTAAAATGTCATTGCTCACAGGGGAAAAAAAGAAGAAAATCCAAGATAAAGTGAATAAATATTTGTTATCTCAGACCTTACTCTTGCTTTTTTTTTTCCCTTCCCAAATAATAACAGCTGGAAACTGCATAACAATGTACTCACTTAAAATTCAGGTGTGAGATCTTCACAACTGTACCAAAGAAACTTTGCCTTTGAAGATAAGACTCCTGCACTTTTATAGAAGTTATGCTTTCCTGCTTTACCTGAGTAGATAAACACACACTAGCCTATACCCAAGTTTGAAAAGAAATTGCAAGACCTCATGGAAGCAGCCATGCCAAATGAGAACTTGTCATCTTCTGTGCATCTTTCAATAGTTCTGAAACAAGTAAGTCAAATCACAAAAGGGTAAAAATTATAGAGTGAGAATTCATAATTTCAGTTAAGATGGCAGATATACTTCAAAGCAGGAAAAAAACCCCTCCTCCCATAATGTGAAAATGCCATTGAGAACTATTAACACACTTCCTCTACAGTCCTGACAACTGTGCTACAGCTACCCCAACTCATCTTTTATACCCACTCTTACATACACCTCTGCAGAGCTCCCACTAATCCAGGAATTTAAGAAAATCTAACACATACAACTTGAAAAATATGTATCCAGGTAATGTATTTGAAGAGAAAGGCACTCTTAAACAACAAACTCTTTCTGTCTTAAAACAATAAAAATAAGTTTTAGAAAACTAATGCGGCACTCTCAAGAAGACAACAAAGTTATAATGCAAATAGAAGTAAAACAGAGACACAGAAAGACCACCATTCTGACATATTAAAAATTTGAAGGTTAAAAAGCCATTGATTTGAAGGTTAAAAAGCCAGTGACAACTAGATGAAAAAATTGCTAAAATATAAATTTGAAACCACAGTGCACAATTTCTAGAAGCAAAGCATCAGAAATTTTCTCATCTATGGAACTAATCTCAGCCTTAGATGCAGGAAAAGGAAGAAATAAATGGAGAAAAAAAGGAGATGAGATTGACTAAAGGAATAAATGTTCTGGTAATCTCATCCTTTAAGACTTGTCAGTACTTTTACCTTGAAAATGTGCACAACAAAACTGAATTCTGCAAGCTATTGCACATACTGCCAGACCACTGAACTTCCCCTATTCTTAATAACCAGGCTCAGAAAAAGCCACATAAAAGAAGTTTGCTTCTGTCCAGGAGGAAAAAGGCAAAACCACTCAGTTAAACCCTCCCATCCCCAATGCACATAACTCCAAGAGAACAAAACCTAACTTTAATTCTTGAATGATTCGGTGAAAATAATTGAAATTAGATTAACAATGTACAAAGACACGCAGACAAACCAATATTAGACATGAAATAATAAAAAAACCTATTCTTTAGAAAAGAGATGGTGATTGCTGACTCAGTGAAGACCTTGTAGAGCCATATATAGGGTTTGTGTGGCAAAGTTTTGACAGGGGTGGCTTCTGTGAGAAGCTGCCAGAAGCATCCCTCATGTTGGACAGAGCCAGTGCCAGCCACCTCCAAGACAGAACCACTGCTGGCAAAGGCCGAGCCCATCAGCAGCTACAGTAGTGCCACTGGGATAACAGCTTAGCTGAGGAAAAAAAGCCCTGTGCATTTTGCAACCAGAGCAGGGAGTGAGAATATGTGCGAGAAACAGTCCTGCAGATGCCATGATCAGTGCAGAAGGAGGTGGGAGAGATGCTCCAGGCACTGGAGCAGAGTTTCCCCTGTGGCCCACCAGGGGTGAAGACCATGGTGAGGCAGCTGTGCTCCTGCAGTCCATTTAGGTCCATGATAAACCAGACTATTAGTGAAGTGCTGAGACTGCAGAGAAGAAAAAAAGGAGGATCACAAAAGCTATTTTTCTCATACTTGGCAAATCTCCCTTCCTGTGATGTTCTCTGCACATACTGTTCTAAGTAATTAAGAAGCAACAAATTGGATGGAAACCTTTTCTTATCTTAGTGCACTGAGCAGCTCAATTCAGTTTCTGGGTGAGTCACTTCCAAACATCCAAAATATTTTGCTGCAAATTCTTGCCAGTGTTGCTATAATCCTTTTCTGCATGCTGCTGAGGTCCTCACCTAGCTGCAGACAGAAGCAAGAGGTGCTGCAAAAGAAAACTTTTAGCCATTGAGTAAACTGTAGTATTTTAAGAATTTTTGTTGTTTAAGATCAGAATATAATTCTTCTTAGTATATAAAATACTTCTTGACAGATTATTTCAATCAAAATATCTACAAGTCTGGATCCTCAAAAGGTACAAGAGGTTGCATATAGAATTATGGGTATGTGTTGAGGTTATTTCTCATCTCCAAAATATGCTTCCTGTTTTAAAGATAATATTAGAATCTCAAAGAGCATGAGAAATGAGAAAGAAGATGAGAAAAAAGTTTACTTTTGAGATAGCTCCAGTGCACCTTCGAGCTTTGGTATTTTCTGTTCACCTTCTTCTATATCCCTTTTTTCATTTTCCTAGAACCAGCTGTCTATTCATAAACCCAGAAATATATTGCTTAATATAGCATCAGTATTCCTACTATAGCACTGACAGATTAGAAAAGGCTGTTGAAAAGCAAATGCATATATGTAAATGTTTTTCCTATATTAAATGGAGACATCCCAAAACCACAAATGATCCATGTGAAATTTTAATTATAGTTTAACAGCTGTTTCAGCTAATTGAAGGATATCAGAAAGGTGATTTCCTTCTCATTGTAATTAAAGAGTTAAGCCTAATTTACTGTTGTCAGAATAAGACTAAATGCCAATCTGGTCTGCCTAATTATATTAAAAGGTAAACAGGAGCACTCCAAGACAGACATCAGAATGCTCCCTCCTACCTCAAAAAAACCCCAACACACTTCTTTTCTGGCAAGAAGATGGGCAATGACCTTCAAAGCAAGCAAGCTTCTGCTTTGCCACCCTTTTATTAATTTTCCCTGGAAGCTATTTTCATTTCCATTCCCTTGGCTTCCAGCTTTATTGTCTAATATTGTAGCTATGCATAAAGGTAAACATATGTTTTGCATTCACTAATGTTGTATTATCTAGTTGTCACCAGTGAAAGAAAAATGCAATACAGAAGTAATGCTGAAACACTTGTTTTTCTATGACAATGAAAAAGATTTTTCCTCCTATAGCTCTGAAGGAAAATAGAGTGTACAAAAAAATCTTTTTGATCTCCATCTATAATACATATAATACACATACTTTCTAAATTGCACATTAAATACAATGCTCTTTATAACAAATGCAGTCCTTCCAAATGTACCTGAACAAAAAGTGGAAGCTATGAGAGTTCAAAGGTTTTGGTTTTTAAGGAATCCTGTGATTAACAGACAACCTGCACATGAGAACGTTTCTACTCCACCTTTTTCCACTTCTCTTGCAACACAGATGACATTATTGAAGAGAAACATGTAAGATTTACCAGAGACATAGAACGTGGCTACAAGTGTCAATAATAACCAGTGTGAAGTTAACCAAAGTATGAATGATGTCAACAGTCATGTATATGTGTATGTATACGAATTATGAAACCATGTTACCTCCAACGTGTTATATAAAACACCAAACTACTCCAAGTGGAATTTTGCCCCTATCCAGGTATAGGAGCAAAAGTGGTGAGGGATGGGTGAAGCAGTGCAACCTGGGAGCAGTATTTCCCTGAAGAAAAGTGCATCTGTATATTTAATTCACATTTGCATCACACCTGAAATTCTGCATCGTTCATATGCAATCAGCATCAGACTCTAGCAAAAAGGAGAATAACAAGCAACACCACTACGCCGGATGTCAGCAGTAGATCAGGAAGATCAGTTGATCAACTGAAAAATATTAAAATCATCACAGAATAGGGATTTAAGCAGGAAGGGACCTCAAAAACATCATTCCAATCCCCCTGACATAGACAGGGACAGCTTCCACTAGATCAAATTGCTTGAAGCTGCATCCAACCTGGTCTTGAACACTTCCAGGAAACGTTCATAGGTGTTGGATCATGTGAATCAAGGAAGTGCCAGTGCAATATGGAAAACATTTTGGATGCCTTTAACAAAGGCCAGTGCTGGTGGAAACCAAGAGAGTCTCAGATTTGAATAGAACCTAATCTAACAGTAAGGTATCATGCACTGAATACAATCTGTGACTAGATAGCTGCTGTTCTCAGCTCAGTTCATTATGGCTGTTTTAAACAAACACAGAATACAGAGAGCCAATCATACACCAAAAATACTAGAGACAAGTTTACAGTCAGCACACTTTCTGCACTTTACTGCACAAGAATCTTTACATCAATTCCAGTCACACTCTAAGCACTAAACACTCTGCTTTTATGCTCAATTAATGTGACTTAATCAGGCCATAAGCAGAATATTTCAGAAAAGTAGATTGTGCTCAGATTCCCTTGCCTCCTTGTGCTCTAGTGCTTCTGCTGACCTTGACAAATCTCTTGGTTCTCCTCCATACAACATAATTTCCTACATCTTTTTAAATGGCTGAAAAGAGACAGCTTATAGCAGAAACTTAATAGGGAGTTATAAAAGCGTACTTGAAAACCATCTCTGACTAATTAATTTCAAAAAAGAGAATAAAAAAACCCCAATTTTATTCTACACAGAATATTACAAACATAAATTGTACACATCTATTTCAGCTGCTGTGCCCTTTGTACAAAGCAGGGCTTAACTCTGAGGTCAGTGAGAACAGTTAAAAGATAGTACTCCACCTTCCTTCCACTGCTTTCTCACTCATCCATTTGTGCTTAACCCTCTGCCCAAATGCTGTGAAAAATCTTAATGCAGATTTATCTCAGGAACATTTACAGAAATATTTACCTTTAAAGGTATCATCCCATTGGTTAACTTCCGCAGATAAGAAGCTACTAGAATCAAATTATTTTACTACCCATTTTTCTCTGTCCTGTCAAAAGTACATTTAACACAATCTGTGTGATGAATATGGCCTCATGAGAAGTGGGAGGGAAAATTAATTTGGGGGGTCTGACAATGAAAAGATCATTTGTCATTACTGAGCTGAGCTCTGCCAGCAAATGACTGTATTGTTAGATCCCAGTGGCTGCTACCCATTTTCTGCCCCCTACCTTAGCAAACTCCTCCTTCCTAAAGCTCGGGTTTGCTCTGAATGAAGGTTATTAGCAACACTAACCAGCCAGAGTGGGGAGCTTGGATGCAGTTGGGGGTGGGATGTGAATTTGTAAGAACTAATTTGTCTAATGTTCGGTAACAAAGGCAAAGCGTCTGTGCTGTGAATTAATACAGCATCAATCACTGACTAACTCTTTCAGTACATGTAATGGGAAAATTCCCAGGCCAACCCAATGGTCTGCACAGGCAGCTAGGGAGATAATACTCAGAATCAGATTTTTATTTTAATGCAACTCCCATCTTTAAAGCAAGCAAGAACCTAGGGAGACTACCCTTGGCATGTATGCATGTGTGCGTATATATATTCTTCCTTTATATATGTATTTTCATCTTAGAATAGAACTATTTATTTTGCATAATAATTCCTCATAGTTAATTCTGTTGATTGTAAGATTCCTGGTTGAATAGTCCTTTAAATTTTCTTCAAGTTGTTACACCTTCTCTCTAGTAGATTCTTTAACCATATAGCTAATCATCTTGTCATAACTTTAGTTTGTATAAAAACAAAGAATAATTGGAAGCAGTTTAATGTCCAGAAGAGGGATTTTTTTCTCCCTTTCATTTGCTGATCATATTAAGGGAAGAGAAAGAAACACGCATTTTAATACTTTTAGACTAAATTCAGTTGCACTTAAGAAATATATCCAGTTGCATTTTTTTAACAAGGATATTTCATGTTTGCATAGTAACAACTTCCCATTGTTCTCAAAAAACGTAAGAGCAAATACAATTTTTGATATTAAAAAAATTAAAAATCACTGTCAATCAAAAAATGCATCTAGTTAACGATCAACTGGACCAATTAGTGGTGGCACAGGGCAACTCTCTGAATTGTCACCACTGGAAAGAATGAACTCTCTGTATAAACAGATTTATCAGGGGGAGTTTAGGAGTGACAGAGAAGCCTCAAGAAGAAACAAACAAAAAAATATTAAGGAGAAGTTGAAGAAAGACCTTTATTACAAAGGTAAAAATTAATGTGCCACTGACAACTAAAAGGTTCATTGAACTTTGCATACTGATTGTGTGCTCCAGCATAACACACCCACACTACTTGATCTTCAGCCCTCTCAGCTTGAGAAGGCTGCAGTGAAGTAATGAAGGTATTTTATCGCTTCCCAAGTCAGACATACGAAGTGTTGCAGGTGATTACCAAAGCACTCTTGCCACCTTCCCACCACTGCCCATTTATGTTATTACTCTGCTAAATACTTTGCCGGCTTCAGCAGTGTAAGATTGCCTTAGAGACATCTAGAATGTCTCCTAGATCAAACCGTAGGCTTTCAAAGGTGAAGGATATGCTGCAATACAGCCTAAATGCCTATTCTACAGACTTCACCCATCTTGTACTGCACACACTGTTAGACACAGGGCACTGTTAGGCACAGATCTCAAGGCACACACACACACACACACACACACCAAAAAACCAAAACCAAAACAAACAACTAACAATCAAAAAAAATCCCCCAAAATGCAACAACTCGAAGACAACAACAACAAAAAAATTTAAAAACTCTACCAAACAAACACCCCAAAGTTAAAACCTGTGAGTTCAGGCAAATTTAGGGCCCTATTATCCTCTTTGTCAGACAAGCCCTGCACTGCCACAATCCTGTATCTAAGCCACTGTGACACTGGGAAGAATCAGGAGGAAGTGAACCATGGCCTTGTGTTTCTGATCAGGACAGTTTTGTGGAAATACTATGATGTGATATTTTAGAAAAAACAAGCTGGAATATGACTGTAGGAAATAGTACTTGAGAACAGCCTGAAACAGAAAACAGAGTTCCATTTGCCTTTGACAAAGCAACAGAAGGGCAGAGAGGGAGCCATGGCTCCCCAAAGTAACATACAAAGAAAACTCCTCTTTGTTTTTCAGCAAAGAAAGGACAACTGCATCCATCCTCCCCCAACAGGCTTCAGAGCAACCCCTGGGAAAGGCTGAATTTTGTATTCCTGTGGGAAAGAGACACTGGAACTAATTGCCAATGCACTTTCATTTAAACTCATGTGCATTTATCAGAACAAAAATTATATATTTATGTGTATAAGAATGGTCACACAGCATTCCAACCAAGCAGGACAGCACCATACTGGTTAAATTAAACAATGGTTAAATTGAACACAGAGAAGAAAAAAAATTTACTTGTATTATTTAGCTGTGGAGCAATAACTTGACAAGATCAATTGAGAATTATTCAATATGTACCTGAAATGACCCTTTACCATGTGCATTTCACATAAAAAACATTTCTGATAATTTTTATGCATACAAAGTATTAAGCCTTTAATTAGATGATGTACATACACACTATTTTTATTGTTGGAAAAAGTAGATCCTTTAGCTCCAAACTGAATTAATTAAGAACTTAAGCCTCTTTTACTCAAGATGTACAATAAACAGCCTATAGCATCAGTCCTGGATGAGTTCTAGGAAGGAACTGTGATTCAAATACAGAATTCTTTCCATTACTGTGACAGCGGAAGGAAGTAATTTATTGCAACAAAATAGAGACTGCAGTGTATTTCCCTTTTCTTCTACTAGCTGGTGGATTGAGGCAGGTGCAGCGAATAAAGGCTACATATGACAACAGCCTCTCTTCTTCTGCCCAGCTGGATGGGGAGCTACATGCAATCTCTTACCCCGGACTTCAATTGCTAGGACAAGGGCAAGTATTAGGAAGATTCTGTCTCCTTGGCCTTACAAAATGGTGTCCCTGGAGCTCTTTTGCAATTTGGTTACCAATGAAAACAAAAAAATTAAATAAATACCAATGACTCAGAGGAGAAGCTCTGAATCACATACTGAAGAAATTTCTCTCCTTACATGTCCTACTTACTTTCAATCCTTTTACACTAAAAAAAATAAAACCAAAGGAAATATACTTTATTATTTATTTACAGGTATAAAAAAGAAGAGCCTCTTACTCATTTAAGTGAGATGGCGATCAAATGGCAGTTATTACTGCAAGTATAACTTTCCCTTTCATTATATCATAAACCATGTGTTACTCTTGACACCACCTTCAGACTATTTACACAGGCCTACTCACGAAAAATCATAAACCATTATACACCATGCAATGTTTGTAACGACTATATACATATATTTTGTTAATTTATGCCATGTTTCACACATACTAAGGGAATTAATACAAAATAATCATTCTGTGTGTGTTCACATAGATTTTGGTTATGTTCAGTACTTGCTTGTGGGAAAATGATAGATAGCATTGTTATAATTTTTATGGAGAAAGAGTATTAAACAGCCTTAATCAAAAGTGGGTATGTCAAATTCCCAATGACAATCGATGCAAAAAAGATAGTCACACATTCAGACCAGCTAAATCATCAGTTATCTTCTGCCATTGTAAGATTTTTTTGTTCTGTTTGGAGAGGCTGGGTGGTTTTCGGGTCAGTTGAGTGTGTGGAATTAAATCCAACTCCTAATCTGGTGAGTTATCTATGGTGTGCAAGGCAGACACCATCTATTATGTAGCATCAGTGAGTGACAGTATGAATAGCAGCCTTTGCCAGTTAAAGCCGTGATAAGACCTGGGTTCTGAGAGAAGTTCCTGCTCCAAAATGATCTCTATTGTTCCAGCCATCAGTTTGGGCAGAAAGACCAATTCAAAGATAAGACAGCAATGATGTCGGCCTTTTATATAGAAAAATATCACTGAATAATCAATTCACCTGCATTTAGAAAGACATCTATCAAGACGATTTTTTAAAATAAAATCCAGTGCCATGTTTTTAAAATTAATAACTTAAATACAAAGAATTTCTTAGATCCAGGATCTTATACAAGGCAGAATTATTCAGTATTTGGATCCCCACAACTGGTTATTTCCCTAACTCTGGCAACAGCTTTCATGTCAAGCTCACCTTATCTGTAACTCCATTGCTGCTGATGGGCACATTTGCTGAACTTCAAGCAGCACTCTGCTGCTAACCCAGCTTTCTGCCAGCCTGGGCTGGTCTTTCTCTGCAGGCAGGCTGCAGGAAGCACTGGGCAGGAGCGCAGAAAGCCACGCGTGACCACGACCTGCACGCAGGGGCGGAAGACGCGACGTTCCCTCGCCGGGCAACGGCAGAGCGCTCATTCAGCACCGCGGACAGCGCCTGGTACTTGATTTTCCTGAGTTTCCAATGAGCTTTTCATAAACTCCTTCCATTAGAATCTTTTAAGGAAAATAAATAACTGTGGGGCAAGGGACAGAGTCATAGAATTGATTAAAAAATTGTTAAGTGATAGGAAACAATGAGTAATGGCAAGTGGCTGCCCCTCAAAATGAAGAAAATGTAGGAGTGAATGCTCCTGGGGTTACTATTGAGATGAGCACTATTTATTAATGACTTGGAAATGGGAACAAGTCAGGAACTGTGGTAGTGGGAATTTACTGGGTTTTTTTTACTGGAAATTCTGGGAAATTTTACAGTCTTCAAGTAGCTAAAGAACCTCAATGATACTAGAAGTGGCAAAATGAAAATTCACTAGGAAAAAATAAATATGAGAAAACAGATTTCAGTGTACACTACAGGACTATGAAACAGCTTTTTGAAACAAAAGTGAAGGCAGTGAGAACCAGCAGAGAGACATCCACAAATTAGAGGGCTGGGCAATCACCAACCATATGAAGTTCAACAAGGAAAGTGCTGGATTCTGCACCTGGGACAAGACAACCCTGGATGTACAGCCTGGGAAAGGAGATGATGAAAAGCAGCACTGCAGAAAGGGACCTGGGGGTTCTGGTCTACAGAAAGTTGAATTTGAGTCAGCAGTGCCCTGGCAGCCAGGAGGACCAACCCTGTCCTGGGGGCATCAGGCACAGCATCGCCAGCCAAGCAAGGGAGGGGATTGTCCTGCTCTGCTCTGCTGTGGGGCAGCCTCACTTTGAGTGCTGGGGGCAGTTTTGGGAGCCACAAAATAAGAAAGATATAAGGCAATTAGAGAGTGTCCAGAGGAGGGCCATGAAGCTGGTGAAGGGTCTAGAAGGGAAGCCATATGAGGAGCAACTGAGGTCCCCTGGCTTATTCCATCTGGAGAAGAGGAGACTGAGGGGAGACCTCACAGCTGCTTAACAACCTCCTCACGAGAGCAAGTGAAGGGGTAGGCACTGATCTCCTCTCTGGTGACAAGACCTGAGGGAACGGCCTGAAGTTGTGTCAGGCGAGGTTTAGATTGAACATTAGGAAAAGGTTTCTCACCCAAAGGGTGGTTGGGCACTGGAACAGGCTCCCACGGGAAGTGGTCACAGCACCAAGCCTGACAAAGTTCAGGAACAGTTTGGATAATATTCTTAGGCACATGGTGTGACTCTTGGGATTGTCCTGTGCAGGGCCAGGAGCTGGACTCAATGAACTTTGTGGGTCCCTTCCAGTTCTGGATATTCTTTGCTTTTATGATAACTGGGTAAGGGGTTTTTTTTGCATATACTACAGAGCATGTAATTTTTCCATTTGCCTCTGGACATATGAAACCACACTTTTCCTTTTTCTAGGAAATATCTAAGAGAAATCATCTGTCACAAGGATTGACTAAATTTAGCTTGAACAGATACAAGGTGATGCAAATTAAAAATAAAGTCCATAAACAGTCTACATCATTCCCATAACGTAACACATCCTGATTACTCAGGATTGCTCTAAAGATCTGTTGAAAAGACTGAAAGATCACCAATTTTAGCTGTTTAAAATTTATAATTATTCCACAGTCATTAACTTAAAAGCAAAATTCTTCAGAAGACCTACTATGTATCCTTTTTCTTTTACTAAATTTCTTCACATCATGAGGGAAAAGGAGGGATATACAATTTAAAAATACAGGCCTCAGATTATACACATGTCCATTAATGTGTTCAGGACAAAAAAAAAATCACAGGAAAACAACTGGTTCTAAGGCTGAACCAATAGTAAGGGAATAAAACAATCAACGAATTTCAGAATTTTATAGCAGCCAAAATTATATGATACTTAGAGGGAATTTCGTGCGGACATTCATAATTAGATAGGATATATTAAAATCTGATCAAGCTCCACTCTTCTCTCTGCTACATAAAATAAAATGAGTTTTAAACACAAGAACAGTGAATGCAGAAGCAATACAGAAAAACATTTCTTTTACATAGACAATGGAACTGGCTCTCAGATCAGGTCATCGAGATAAAAACCATAGCTACGTTTTTAAAAAGAACTGCATAATTTTATGACTGATAATAACATTTGTAGCTATGCCAGGTAAGACAACAAGGGTAATCAAATCTTATGCTTCAGGGTATGAGACAATGAATTGAAAGGTTTAGAAAGAAATGTGCAGTGTCACACAAAGGGGTAGGATGCATTAGCCTTTTGGGAAGAGATTTACCTTCTTTTAAAATATCAAGAAATAGCCACTGCCAGAGGCATGGCACCAGACTACGGAGACCTGGTGTCTGATCTGCTGTGACAAGTCCTTCGTTATTACGAGTTTGGCTTTGATAGACAATAGATTCTCCTGAGTCTTATGGAGCTGAATTCAAATTAAAAGCACATGCTCTATGAAAGCATAGCTTGGAGGAAGGATCTGAAGGACAGAACTGTTAGCCAGTAATTAAGAGTTCTGTACTGTGCTTTCTGGCAGCAATTATTTTAACATAATTCTTAACAGAGTCTATTAAAGAGGAAATGCCAATTAGCAATAGCTTATTGCACAACAAAACAATGACTGCCGATATAATTTACTGCCTTAAACTACACAGAGAATTGACTGCTAAAAACAATTGGATGGTTAATTAAAAATGGGAGACAGGAAGGAGAATCTATATACATTTAACATGCACAAGTCTGATGAAACTTCAGTTCCTACACAGAAAGCTCAATTCAGAATCATGTTAAACTATCCAGGCTATACATATTATTTGAAGCACCTTTCAAACTGGAGTGAAATGAAGATGCTTTGCTTACAGTTTTCCAGATTGTTCATACTCAACAACCAGTCAGTTATCCATTTGAAGAGAGAAAAATTTGTGGGCACATTGTTATTCCCACACTTCACATCAACAACAAGAAGGCCAAAAGAAGAGGCAAAAAGGAGCCTTGATCTTAGCCTAAAAGATTGGTTCCACATACAGAAGACAATTTTCTGTTATAAGCTTTTCTACAAATGCTGCAAATTACTTCCTTGAATTACTGACCTTGATTTTCCAGTCTAGCCTGAGTCCTGCATTGTCCCTCATCCAGTTGTTCCATCAAAATGGAATATTAGCGACACAGAAAACATGCAGCTAGTGTTGTGCAAAGAAAATGTAATTAGGAAGGTGTCACTGTGCAAGAAAAGTCTCCAAAAAGGTCTAAAGTGTGCTCTTCCAAGCTTATAAAAGTGAAATTAGAACTGCAAGATTAGCATAGATCTGATAGTTGACTTTGCTTCTTAGTTCTGACAAATAAGAAGCATCCTCTGTATATATTTACCTTACAGAAAATTATGGCAGCAGGAGGAGAGAATTACCTTTAGTCTGGAGGTTTAGAGGGCCTGCAGTACAATCTGTTCCATTAAGCTGATAAACCATCAGAGGAACCTGGTATGCAATGGCACTGATGCATGCAGAACGACAAGACAGATGGAAAGAGAAATGTGAAGTTTGCAGTCATAAGAGCTGCACTGTTTTGCAATCAAGATGTTCAGCTATGTGGAAACACAGTTTGGCAGTGTCATCACCTAGAAGACTGCAGTTCCCCATAAGACTGAAAGGAAGGAAGAAAAAGAAAAATGATGCTCCTGCTTTCCCCCTAGAGGGTGGAAAAATTTGAAACGAGATATTCTTTAATGGTGTTATTTTTTGAAATTTTTTCTTAACATGATAGCTAAGAGACCATTTGCAGACACATTTCTCCAGGAACTTTTGATTATGTCTGATTTTGTTTACAAAAATCCTCTTACTTCCTCAGTTTCTAGTTTGAAGTCTTATTTGGGGATCTAAAAATGTAATCTAATTCTTCAGGTCCCTGTATTGAATCTAAGAATTAATTATCTCTTGCCTCAATAAATTAGAAGCAATCTTTGCTTTTAAAAAGAGAACATAACTCAAATGTGTTTTGTCTACCTCAGAGTGAGCTCATGCTTTCTGAAGTTTCAGGTCACATGCAGCACTGGAGATGATGGCATATATTTATTGATGAACCACCTGATTGATCTGGTTTAAATTTTAGATGAGGTTTAGCCTTCCTCTGGAGAAAAAACGGCTTTTATTTTTCCTTTAGATACATTGTCAGTGAACTTTCAGCATAGTTAACTACCATAAATAAAAGTGAAAAATCATCAAACCTGAACTTGGAAATAAATAACAGTTATAAAGTATGTTATGGGCCTGATTTGATTGTTAAGAAATCAAGAATTTACATACTTGACCTCATCTTCTCAGATGATGTGTTAATCCCTTTCTCATAAATTATTACCACACCTAGTAGGTTAACTAACATATTACTTAAAAAGGAAAAGCTGAGCTGAAAGATTTTTTAGGGTTTTTACTTTAAAAATAGCACTAAAATCTTTCTTTTATTTCTACATATTTATTGGGGTTAAGCTCTGGTAAATATGTTTAATAAATAAGTGAAAGGCCTAAGAGTGTCTTCCAAATCTAAGTCAGACATTTCTTTCTTCTTAGATAGAATTTTATCAAACTTATTTTCCTCAAAACTTTCCAAAAGGGTTGTCTGACTCAGTTTCTGCTTCAAAATCTACTATTGTTACTGAGAAGCTGCATTTTTGGAATGTAACATAAACATAATAAACAGTGTTCAGATTCACTGTTAGACTTGCTCCACAACACTGTTAAACACACATATATAGTTTTTAATTCTTTTGCTACTGTTCACCAGAAAACATGATAGGTTTTATAGAAATAGATATTAGACAACTACAGACTTAAACATCAAGATGTCACCACTATATGCACAGAGAATTAGATATTATATTTCTGTAACAGTGCACAGTGTACAGACACTTGTACACTGATGTGAACATCAAAAGACATATATAGATATCGAACTTCTCTTTCTGTTTTGAATTGGAGGCTTGCTCCTAGTAAGCTTTAAATTTTACTGAAATACAGAGTACTAAATAACTAAATGGAGCAGCAAGCTTTCCTCCAAAAAGAAATGGAATTCTAATGATTATTCAAATTATATTATTTATAAGAGTTCTTATTTAGACTTTCTTTTATGCTAGTCTAGAAAAAATGTTTTAAAATTTGAGTTAGCAAATCCTAATCTGTGAAATCCAATTCTCTAGAAGACAAAAGAAAAAGGGTTTTTTTATGGCAGTTTAGTTTGAGTACTGAAAGGCTGCATCTGAGTAAGCAACTAAAATAGCACTGGGCTACACTGGACAGAGGAGCCACAACTCAAAAATAAGCTTCTCAAAAGCATTCTTAGAGATTTATGTGCTGTTATTATGGAATGATTCTTCAGAGATTTGGCTAACATAAAGATACTACTCTTAGGCACCAAATCCTTTCGTCCCTCTGAATACACCCATTCCTCTTGGACTGTAAGGAGCATCAGAAGACACAGTGTATACAAAAGTCTGGTTTTATCTCTGAAAATCTGTTCTATGCTTCCTTACAAAAATAAGTTTTACCCATTTTAGCATTCTGCTTTTAAATACAAAGCTATGCCCATTATAACTACAAAATTATATTTGAACTATTTTAGCTAAAGGTACAGTCTGGAAAAGCTCTTTATTTTCTCAACTGTCCACTGTTTTCTAGTTACGTATCATAGTTTTTGCCTGATAGTAGCATAGGAGGTGAAAGTATAGAAGTGATCTGTTGAACATTTTCCATTTCATTGAAGTTGATCACCAAGCTGCTTTTTGCCTATAGAAAATGACTTTCTGTTTTTCCCTCTGCACAAAGAAACTTGCCCATTTCCTTCACTCAGGCACTAGACTTCCCAAGACATGAAGACTCCCAGATTTCAGAATCTCTCACTGGGGGAGGCTTCAATAGGCATTTTATACTGGTTCATTTACTCTGTTCCTACCTGTCAGAGCAGTCAGCTTGGAAATGGGTATAAAAATGATCTCATTTTGTGATCTCTTCAGTGAAAACAAAATATTAAACGTGATATCAGGCAATTCAGTTCAGTTACTCTAACAAACAGAATGTATATGTTTATACATTTTTCCATACAGTTAGTTCTTAGAATTGAACCTTAAAAGATACTTGCTCTTATTTAAACTCCTGAAGGAAAACAGCATATGTTAATCTTCCTTGGCAAATTTTCACATTTTGTCCCCCTTTTTTTTCCTACCAAATTAAATGCAGATACTATCACTTTCATATCTAGGATAACATATTTCTTTATCCTGACCAAAAAGCTGTTGTCAAGGGTTAGAAGAATACTACACTATCAAATCTTGCACTTCTACTTCCAAATTAGAAATGTAGACAGTGGTGAGTTTCACAGATATAAGAGACAGAAGTTCTGTTCAAGCTATATCTCTATCCTTGTATATATTATGACATCATAATGGCTCCATCAGCTATAATAAAAAATGAATTCCCTTGACATATATTACCCGTAAGTGCAGCATAGTAAATAAATGATTCATGCAAGTTCAATTACAAGGGTATGATGTCTATAAATGCTAAGTACCTGCAAGATAGCAACAGTAAAGGAAATGAACCCATGCAGTGTTAAAAATGCCTTTCAGCTAAGATTTCTGACCATACCTTTCATCTCTTTTTACATGATTTTACATGTCTTTTACTAAACACACTCATGGTAACAAACCACTAGAAGGTTACATACAGAGTAGTGTTTCTCTCCTTACTATGGATAAAGCTAAATATAGAACTAGGTTGCTTTTTTGCTCGGGGGGCAGTAAAGAAATCTTTTTATGAACTGGAATTCCCATTGAAGACTGCACCCTCTGCTTCCTGTAGGTTAAATTACTAAGCCTTTAAAATAAAAAATCTCTACCCATAATGATTTACATACATACAGTCTAAAACCAGTATATTTTATATTAATGTATTTTGTTTCCTAGATATATGTAAAACGACATGACAAACACAGTTTCTTATATTTTACAAGTATTTATAGGAAACAACGGCTGAGGGAGCAGGTGATCTACTCTAAATCATGTAGTTGATAATCTTTGGCAATTGCGTTTTTAAGTCTACATACAGTTTACAGGACAACCACTCATAGTGGAATTGTTTAATATAATTAGCAAAAACTGATTTCTGAATGGAGTAACACTGTCATTGTTTTATGCAGATTTACAGTTACCCATTCACCCACAATTGAAATAAGTACTGTCATAAGGACTTCCTAAATTTACTCTCCACCTTTGCTAGGAGACCGCACTAGATGGGTTAAAGAGGTCCTCCAGGAGAACACAGTATCACTGGTAAGTCATTACTATATCTGGTCTTATCCCAGTGTTAAAAAGTGGAGTAAAGAACATAGCACATAGTTTAAATATACCCTCCAAAAGTGCATATTTTCATAATTAGTAGCAACCTTGGATGTTTTGGGTAGTAACTTAAAGAACAAATGAAGTGTGAACTTCAGTTAAACTCTCAGTTTTCAGAGTTTCCTATAAAACATGTTCCAGAGATAAAATAAAATCCCCAGGCCTACCTTCTCCAACTCATTTACTATTCTTTTCATTCCCCTGGATTTTAATTCATGCAAAATTCCTCAAAACACTTGCCAGTACTAGCAATGCAGCCACAAGGCTTTTTGAGACTTTTTGATGGATGAAGGTGATTTTGTATCTTTTAGGGACCCACTTTACAATAAACAGCATATTTTAATGTCTTCTATGTTATTGTGTTTAGTTGCATTTTCAATACAACTAGAAAAGTCAAACATAAATTGGGAAATTTCCTGTCTTCTATACAGGGCATTGAAGCCTCCATGCCTGATTGCAAGAGTTTTACAAGTCTACTTTTGGCAACTGAGTCCTGCAATGTCTTTCACCCAACCCAAAGGGCAGATGCCTTCGGGATGGATCAAAACTTCACAATGCAAGAAATGAGAAATGCAAATGTCAGTTTGCTTATTTCACTGTTATAGCCATGAAAGTAGAAAAAATAATTTGTCTAGCACAGGAATCTCTCGTTGTGATAAAATAAATGTGTGAGAACAAGGATAGATAGAGTTCAAAATGACACTCTATGAGGAAATAATACACATATTTACATTCAAAGTATTTGAGTCCACAAGGTCAGGGACTGACATTTTGAGGCCATTTTTACCATAAGCAATATCAGGGAAAAATATGTCTTCTTAGTTTGATGCTTATATGGTATCAAAACAGTATAAGACAGCTGCTGAACATGAACAGAAAGTTGCAGTACATTTTGTTCGCTTTTTTTAACATATGGCTGTAAATTATTAAAATTTACACTATCTGTCACAAAAAGAAATCTTAGAACAACAAATTCTTAAATGCTTTTAAGTAGAAGCAACTAAACCTGTTGTCTAAGACTAAAACACTTGAGTATGCAATTCCCTTATTCTGAAAATTTGCTGAGAGAGATTATTCATAAAATATCAATGCATCATTATTTATTAATGAATTTGAAAGTGACACCATCCCCTTAAACTCCTCTTTTCACACATGCACAGCTTGATTCTAAGCAGAGATGCAAATAAAATAAAGAGGAGGCACTTTATTTGAACTGCTTATTTTACAGCAGCCAAATGATCTGAACTGTAGGGCAGTGAAGTGTTTTTATACAAGAAACATGCATCAGGGCTTCTGCCAAATTTTATGAAGTAGTAATAACAATATGGTCTGACATGTATATTTCTCCTCAACCCTTAAATGGATTTAAAAGTTGATCTTTACACTCATCTCCCTTGAAAATTCTACCATATTGCAGCATTTATCATTATTAATTCCTTCAGCAATTTTTAATTTCACATTTTTTCCTTTCTTTTTAAAGCAGTAAACATTACTGTAGAGTGGTATTAAAAACAGATATACACTATTAACTTAGACCACATGTGTAAACAGGAGCTACCGCTATAGATTCTGCACACTGATGTTTTTCTCTTTTGTTTTCACATTATGCAAAAATGTAGTAAATTTTATATAGATTTTACTTCTAGTTTAGAACTGTGATTAATTTGATGTTTGTCCAAGAATATGAGGCCCTTAAACACCCTTTCAGGGATAGCTGGAAGAATCACACTACTGTTTTTCATTAAAACAGTGCTCTCTATGCAAATTCCAGCATCTGCCATAAGATCCACAGAGAGAGTTAAGAAATGCAGCAACACAGATACCATCCACTCGAAAAAGCACCTTCACTACCCACACTCATGTTCTTCACAAGTCTGTGCTTGGACAATGGGAAGCAGCTCAGGCCTCAGAAGTACCTTGGATTCTCCAGGCACTTCTTTAAAGAAAACAAGTACATGGTACCAACACCACATCCTTAACTTCACAGTGTGCTGCAGCTCTATCTCCTGGAACTTTTATCTCCTAAGGATACAGCAGCAGGGTTACAGGAAGGTTAGGTGTAGTCAGAGAACAAAAGGCAGAGCTGTTCATACACCTCTCTATCTCAATCAAGATGCACCACGACTGTTCAAGACTGAGTCTGTACTACCAGCTGTGGCAAAACTGCAGTTCTGAATCCAAAATCTGAGTTACAGTTCTGCTCCTGATATCCACACTCAAATGCTATAGAAACATAGGATAACCAGGTCAATCTCCAAACAAGCTGTTCCCATAACCCACTCTTCTAAAATGGCAAATACAGCTTCCTCCTCACTCAACACCAAGCACTTACTGCTGTAATGGAGGAGGAACATGCCTCAGTACTTCTGCTCTTACAGGATGTGTCTCCTGAGTCTCCCTAAAAAGGTCAATGAGAAGGATAAACTTAGCTCCTCTAACACATCTCCTGGAGAAGATGATCTCTGTCTACTCATTGTGGAGAGAAGCTACGAAGATCAATCTCACTTGGTGAATACCCACTGTAAATACACAACATAAATAGATATTACTATACCTTGAACAGACCATTAAATGAGTAGGCTGCAAGTATCTTAGCAGAGCAAGGTCACAGAAACCTTCACTTCCTGGATCCCCTTGTTTCCTAAGTAGTCTCTGCTAGCTAGTCTTAGGCTCTCCCAAACGAGTGCATATAACCAAATAAAAAGTTAACATTTTTTTAAGATGTTCTATTAGCCAGAATAGCAAGTATTCTAAATAATATCCCTCTAAGATTTTTCTTTCTCAATTTTTCCTCACACTTGGCTAGCTTTTTCAGTCTAGATTGTGCTTTTTTAGATAAAATTAAGGTTAGCAAGAGTAGGACTAACAGTTTTGCCAGGTTTTTCTGTTGCCTTAAGATTCAATGATCAAGTTCTTTACAAAAGAATACTTCAAAGTTTCTATTAAAAACTTATGAAATTAAGATTTACCAGACAGGTTTGAAATCCAAGTTTCCAAACAGCAAATGTCTGGTGATATTAACACCAGAAGTACTTCAGGGGAAATAAAATTGCTCTATATTGCATTTTTCACATGTTGGCATCAGTGTTCAGACTGCCCAACGATTCAACTAATCCTTTTAATGACACCCTGCAACAGGCAATTGTAAAGGTGATCCCACTGTTGCAGTAATAGACAATCTGACTCCTGCTTGATATGGTGGTTATTTTCTGAACCATCATTATATCTGTAAGGGTATCAGTTTTGAAACTAGCAGTTTATTGCTACAGATGACCTGTTCCAAATGTGATAGATAACATTCTCTCATGCCCATCAGATTTGCATCTCTATTTTCTTCTTATCCATTTTTCTTTTGCATCTTGAAGCAACCTTGTGCATTAGTGCTATTCAGTATGGCAGAGCCTCACATTAAAGCATCAGTATTGTAAGTGTGGATTTGCCATACGCTTCCATCTTAGAATAAAATATGCCAGTATTTTACTAAAATAAGTTCCACCACTGGAAATAAACACCAAGAGCAATACTTTTCCATACAGCATTCCTTTTATTTTCCAGAGCTGTACTTAAGAAAGACCTGCAATTGACTGATTACTTGGCAACCTCACTGAGTCTGATAGACTCATGCTGTGATAATGGAACTATCAATGCAGTTATAATGTACTTACACTCTGTAGATAGCTGTTTCAAATGGAGCAACATTCCCTTCCAGCCCAATGCTTCTCTGCAAGGCTGGAAGACCTGGTAAAGATTGAATAGGTACCCTTCAAAAGAGCAAGTTAATACAAGGTTTCACTGACCACTGGTCCTCTGTGCTACATTAAATGTTGCTGATGGCATTTTTTTCCATTCTATTTCCTCACTTAACATAAAGTTTTTCTTATTTTCTGTGGAGAAAAGCAAATTAATAAACATCTTTAATGCATTTTCCTACTTTATATTTCTTCACAGTAACAATATCAACATAACTAATTATTAGTAAGTGACCATGGTCCCATGCTATTAGCATGCTATACAGACCAGGTTTTTTAAAGAGATATTTCACACAGCAGACCAGACAGTCTACATCATGAGTATATAATTTATGTCAAAAAGGTACTTATTTAGTTGTAAAATAGTGTGACAAAAGGGCAGCATTTACAAAAGTGCATGAACAGCAGTCAGATCTAAGACCCAACTTCATTTCCTATATCTGAACACATTACAAAAAAATCCACCCCAAAACAAACAAAACCAAACCAATCAACACAACAAAATAACCCACACATGCACATGCCCCCAAAAACCCCAAACACGACTAGAACCAAAGACAAAAAACCAGACCCACATCTCCTCCTCATTGTAAGGAGCATGGATTGCTCAGCTCAGATCCAAAAAAAGGCACTCCATCCCCCAAACAGTGGCTTCATTCACCATGCCTCCTTGGACCAAGCCCTACTTCATGAACGAGATGGTCTGAGGAAAGGCTAATTGACATAGGCCAAAGTTGTGTTCTGTAATGATATATATAGTGAAGTTATATGTAATATTCAAAAAATTAATGTCATAGGGCTCAGGCCATACTGGCTTCACTAACACAATCACAGTGGGGCTCACAGAAATCTTATCTAGTTCTAAAGTTCTTTGACATATAAAGAAACGAGCAGATGTACTACTTGCATCTCAGTACCAGCATGTCATCAGACACCTGTGCTAACTACCTTCATTCCTCTAGTGTGACCTTTATCATTTAGGTACCTAAACATACTCATCTAGATTTCACAGGAAGTCTCTGGGGACACACAGGCATCCCTGGAGATCATTTTGGTTTTACCTCAACTCCAGTGCTCTGGCAGAGATGGCTGTTGCGTTAGAGACTTTACACAGAGCCTGGCTTAAACTCATTTCAAAACTATAATGCCTCAGTTTGGCTTGAGAAGCCATGCAAAAGTGACCACGGTCAACAGAACCTAAATTTGCTTGAAAGCTTGATTTATAGTCAGTTTTAGTTTTATAACAGCAGCAAGTCACAGTGCATCTGAGTCACACATCTTCAACAGACTATAATACAATTTTTTAAAAATACATTCCCACATCCCACCTTCAAAACAGTGGATTACTGGCACAAAAGGGGAAAAGAAAATCACCATAGCTGTACAAACTTTGTATTACCAGGGGGAAAAAAAAGTCAAATAATGTTAGTAAGTCAGATGTTCTCAGGTTGGCCAGGCCTGGTGGTGGCCACTGTACAGTATATAATGAACCAATTGAAGTTCATTGAGAATTTAGAGAGAATGAGGGATTTGGAGAGAAGAGATCAAGCACAGCACTTGTCCTTAAAAATGACAAAAGCAGCCAGAAAGAAGTGAAAAGCAGTCCTCTACATTCGATAAGTGGAAAAACAGTAGAACAAAATATTGAACAATCAATTTTTAAAGACCTTAAGGATAATAATGTGATTGGGAACAGACAACATGGGTTTTCCAAGAAGAAAGCAGTCAGGCCAATCTCATTTCCTTCTCTGACAGACCAACTGTTGTAGTGGATAAGGACAGGCAGTAGATGTGATATAGCCTGACCACTAAAGCTGTTGATGCTGTCACATGTGACAGTCCCAGAAGCAGAAGAGAGAAATATGGTCAAGATTGAATTGCATGCAATTTAGAGGACTTATCAGCTCTTCTCCATCAAGCTGAGAAAAAGTATAAAGATCTGCAATGATTTATTTCAGGTCCTGGAAAATCTGCCATTTTCATGGATGGCCTGGATGAAAATAATTTGTACGTGTATGTACCCTGCAGATGTCATTGCATTGACAAAATTTTTGCAGTTTTAAGAACAACTTTAAAAAATCAGGACTGGACAATGCACATGCACATAAATATATTGGGAACAACTGACTAGACACAAACAGGACAAAAAGGCTGGGGTGACAGCATTTTACCAGAAAAACAAGCGAGACAATAATTGCCTTCCAGTATGGGAAACTGTTACAGCCAGGTGACCATTAGTTCTTTTCTGTGTTCACTGAGAAAAGAGAGAGTTGCAATCGTCCTAATCTGCTCTGTGAGAATGGACTGGGAAAAAAAACAAACCAAAACAAAAACCCATAGGTATAATAACAACTCTTTCCAGTGCTTTTCAGTCAATTCAGACTGGGAAAATATCAACACGGGAGGTTTCCCAGACTCCTTAGTATCAGTTAAGAATGGTGATGTGTCTCATCCTATAGAACAGAGATTTGAATGAGAATAAATCTTGAGGCTTCTTCTCGGTTTTCATACCCTAATATCTCTCAAAAGTAAGAACTGTCCTTTATCTATGGCTGCTCTTTGACTAGGCTTTCATTTATATTGAGCATGCATCATCATCACCCTTATTTATTTATTTCTTTTTCCCTCCACAAGCCAGTAAAAACCAAGCAAGATAACAGAAGCTACATTTACCTGTGCCTCTTCAAATTACTGCTGATTTAGTATTCCATTTTAACTGCAGAAGGACACTGTTTAAGCACAAGAGAATACCAGAAACCACAGTGGTAACTTGCTGAAACTAGCTGGAAGATAGTGAGTTGTGGGTTTGCATTAAGAGGTGATGAATAGATTTGACTGCAGAATCAAAGAAAATACACAAAAATCCATCAACAGAGAATAACTACAAAGTCAGCAAGGAAATTAAATGAAGCCTGCAACATTTCTCTACTCACTATACACTTAAAAAAAAGCTTTGATTTTATGGGTATCTGATTGAAGCTTCTAGAAGGAACTCTTCCGTAAAATTTATGTGAAAGCTTTCGGCACAACATTGATGTGTTGCACTGTGGGGTTTTTTTCAGATGACACTATCTATGTTAACTTCCTGCATTCCGACAATAAATATGTTGACAGTAGAACATCAGGGTGTTTATCTGTTCTGTGATGGATAAAACCATACTCTGAACAAACAACTTGGAAGACTGACCTTGTGCTAGCCACATGTGAAGGAGCCGCTCACCTGCCGGAGGAATATTCTTCTTTACAGGGAAGGGGGAGATGTCTTTTCTCTGTCAGGGTAGTTTTACAATGGAATATTGATACATACTGAAAAACAAGGAACTGAGGAAAAGGACTTCATACATTTATGACAGCTGCCAAAATATCCCACTATTTTCTGACTTAGTTGAAATTGGACAATAAATCAATAAAGCTCTAGCTGATTGTTACCTTCAGTGAAATATGATGCAACAGAATTTAGAAGGTGATTTTAAAGAGTAATTCTCAGATTTTATGACACACATTTTAGGTTTATTTTCTTTTTCCCCATGAAAAATGCTTTAAATCATGTGTAAAATTGAGAAAGTTTTCATCCAACCAACCTGCCTTTGTCCCTTTCTTACCCTGTTTCTGTTTTCAGTCATATCAATATTATTACAGGGTACTGTTTTTCAGATTGGAAGTCATACTGACTTTTGCTGGAGAGATTATAGCACAGATAGTAATGCTGTTCATACACGCAGTTCAACTAGGTCCTGCCTTCAACATGCTTTTTATGAGCATGTCTCTGCACCCACAGGTTTCACCCATCAAAGCACACACTCTGTATTCTGAAACTGAGCTCATAGCAAAAAATTCCCGACTTCCTTTCTTACCAAAGTAAAAAAAAATAAATTGTGTTTTAAAAGTGCACTTCATTCTGTTCCAATGTTTTAACTGGTTTTGTCATTCAATTTCATGGGCTGGCTACTGGAAAACCAATCAGGTTAACATTTTAAACACAACTACCCAAGTGACCCTGGGCAGTTCTGCTGCATTCATGAGTCCCATCACCTCCTGCAGTGATATAAGCAGACAGGCAAATTTTGGATTTACGTTTTAAGTACATGCTGTAGTATTTCACAGTTACATTCCACGGTCCCTATCAAATAATCTTCAAAAAGAGTAAAATACAACTTAAAAATGAGAATGCAAGTTCACTTAAAATCCAGCTGAGTCCCCAGTCATACCCACATATACTCTTAATATTTGCATTTAGAGTGTAATGCCATCTTCACTTTCTTTAATTTTTTTGTTAAATTTTGCATATGACTTGGCCTGATCCAATATCATACCATACTTGACAATACCTCCAAAAGATAAACTCGATCTGTTAAAGATTCATAATGTCACTTTGTCTATAGCTACAGTCAACAGGAGATGACCTTTCAGTCCCATATATTCCTGAGAGTATAATTAGACTTACCAAGCAAGCTCTAGATTGACTGAAGTACTTATCAGGGTATTAGCAAGAGTTGAACTCAATTCAAGCTTCAGTTGCTTTAATTAATACAGAGTTTGAAAGCTTTCATTTGATGTGATAGTATGGAGACAGCAGAAGTAGAGACCTGGCAACTCTCAGCTGTCTGCTGTCTTAGTAGAGAATATAGTAAAAGAGTGGCAAACAACATTAATTATATAGAAAACAAACTGTGATTAAGAAATGAAGGGTTTCCTGCAAGTGTACTTTAACACGTACTGACAGGTGTGATGCTGTTCATTCATTAACTGTAAGAGATGAAGGAATAATTATACAGGTAATTTTGATCATTCTCTGCAATGCACCATGGCATCATAATAACTGAAAATTCCACATGATGAGCACTACAGACAGATATACAGCCAAACTCTTAAAAAGTAATCTTTTAAAAAGTGCAAATTTTCCATTAAGCCACAATTCTAAATTGAGAGAAATCCGTAGCCATTCCAGAGAAAGGGTGACAAACAATTCCATGGATGGGAGGAATTCTGAATTTCAGATTACATTCAGTGAGCATGCTGCATCTACAAGTGAAGTGACACACAAAACAATGTCAAACAAGCTGATAATCTTCAAAAGACTGATGTGACCCTGAGACAATTTGCTTCACATGCCCAGTATCACTGGCCACCTTTGCTCTATGTTACCAGACAGAATTTGCAGAATAAAGATGTGGGTCAATCCACAAGGTCAGATTTACTCTGTGAAAAAATTCACACGAGAAAATAATTGCACTTTTCTTCTGCATTCTCTTCACACTTATCATCCCAATTGCTTTAATGTTTTATGAAGAAATTGTAAGAAGGTATTAATATTCTTACATACGTAATGTAATGCCAATTTAACCAAGAGGTATGACTTAACTGCCTGTGAAGTTTTAAAACAGCTCAGCTAACAAGGACAAAATTTGGGGTTGCTCACATTTTGATTTAAACTGCATTAATATACAATAATTTATACACCGCAGTAGTTTTAGTACTGTGACAGTTTTAATATTAATAAGGAATTGGTGTAAGCACAAATATAAATTCAAGGAAGTCAGGAAAGAACTGAAGAAGAGGAAAACTGGAATTGCACTTTCACTGTACACCCCATAGCATGTATTGGGTTTGCATGGCCAGATTTTGGAGCAGGGGCTTACAGAGATGGCTCCTGTGAGAAGCTTCTGTGAGCTCCCTCTATGTCCAGCAGAGCCAATGCCAGGAGACTCCTAGACAGACCTGCCACTGGCCAAGGCTGAGCCAGTCAGCGATAGCAGCAGTACCTCTGGGATAACAGATTTAAGAAGGAAAAAAGTTATTGCATAGAAGTAATTTTGACCAGAGAAGAGAAGAGTGAGAGTAAGTGAGAGAACAACTCTTCAGAGACCAAGGTCAGTGGAGAAGAAGGGAGAGGAGGCACCAGAGCTGAGATTCCCCTGCAGCCCACAGAGATCCACAGGAGATCCACCTGCGTGGAGGAGACCACACCAGAGCAGGTGGGTGCCTGAAAGAGGCTGACCTGTGGGAAGCCTGCACTGGAGCAGGCTCCATAGAGAGAGAAGCCCACACTGAAGCAGGTTTAGGACTTGTGACCCAGTGGGGGACCCATGTTGGGGCGGCTGCCCCTGTAGGACCAACACTGTGGAAAGGGACCCACACTGGAACAGTTCATGATGAACTGTAGCACCTGGGAAGGATTCACACTGGACAAGTCCATGAAGGGCTGTTTCATGTGGAAGGGATCCCATGCTGGAGCAGGTTTCCTTTCCCTGAGGTGGAAGCAGTAGCAGCAAAAAAAAAAGTCATAACTGACTGTAACCCCCATTCTCTGCCTCACTGGGTGGGAGGAGGTAGAGCCTGGGAAGGAGGAAGAGGTAATGCAAAGGTGCTTTTAAGATTTTTTTTACTTTTCATTATCCTGCTTTGATTTTGATTGGTAACAAATTCAGTTATTTCCCCAAGTCAAGTCTGTTTCTGTGACAGTAATCAGTGAGTGATCTCTCCTTGTCCTTATCTCAACTCATCAGCCTTTCATTGTATTTTCTCTCCCCTGCTCAGCTGCAGAAGGGAATGATAGAGTTGCTTTTGGTGGGTACCTCGCAGCCAGCCACGGTCAAACCATCACTAGCATCACTTGCATCACTTGCAAAGAGATCCTACTTTTCATGAAAACAGGAGCAACTCTCCTTTAGTTGTGAACTATTTGGTGCAAAGAAATTTGCATAGTGCACAACAGTGAAAACGTCCATTCTAGCCAAGCAGAAGCACATACAGGGAAAAATAAGAGTGTTAATTTTATCTGCTTAACACCAGCATCAGTGAAACTGCAAGTATAAGCTGAAGGCACATAATCATGTAATGATTTTTCAGTGCACCCAGGGACCGGTTTTCAAATTAAACACAAGCAGATGGAAAGACAAACTACTCCAAATATGAAGTAAAATGTTCCAGTTTAGGAAGGTTTTCCCCACACGCAAGTTTTTACCTTTTTAAATAAACAGGTTCAGTTAAACCACTGTAAATCCAGGTTCAGCATCCTGTGTTTTACCTCTCACTGTGAATGTGATTGCCTTTTGGATCTTTGGGGGAAAGGGGCATTATTCGGTCAGTGGTTTTTGACTCTTGGAAATACCTTCTGATATTAGGTATGAGCTCACGGGGACTCCTAATAGGTTCTGGACTTTTATTTTTTCTAATGACTTCCCCTCCCACCCCCTCATATTCTTAATATGGGACCTGGCTAAACAAATCTGTCTAGGGGGTAATTTTCAAATAAATCATAATGATCAGTGAGAAAACTAGAAGCCTCATGGTGTTTCCCCAAGGCAAAGAAATAGTGAATATTATCAAGAATGTATAACAGACTTTTATTTTAATTGAATGTTTTCTAGAGCTCCTAACCCAGTTAGAGAATCATTTTAATTCCAAAGCATCACTAGAAACTGATTGCTGGTTTTGGAAACTGGTGAGTCAAGTCACAATTGATCCATCTGCCTGGCAAAGATACTATCTACATAAGGCATAATTACCTAGGAAACGTATTATTCCATCCAAATGTATGTATATGAAAAGGAAATAGTTCTTAAAGAGGTCAGCAGTGGGTCACAACAAACAGCTCAATGATTAAAGGAAGATACACATCCAGTCATTACACTTGCTAATACAATATCAACCCACTGTTCTGCACAGTTTCCCCACTCGGTACATCATTAGAAATCTACACTATCTCCTATATTGTGTATTCCTATCTGGAGACAGAAAACATAAATTATGCAAGATATCAATAAATAAGAGCTCCTAAATGGTCTTTAACAATAAAAACTGCTGACCTTATGCATGGCTGAGTTGCAAGTCCAACAGAACAACAACCAGATAAGTATTGCTAATAGCTACAGTTTAAAAATATAAAAATGCCAGAGATCATGACCTTCTAAACTGTGCATGCTTTTTATGCTTTACATTCCCAGAAATCATCTCAGCAGTTATTTGGTTTAGCCCTTTGGAGCTGAAATTTGGGTGTGTAAAGCTTCTCCTCCCAAGATCTTTCAAGACCAAGAATGTGTCCCCATCTCTGCAGAGAGAAGTTGAACACTTAAGGCTCTGGCTGCCTTGCAGAATTGAACCATTGAAATGAACTGGTTGTGATGGACCAGACTAAGCAAAAATGTCTGTATTTTTCATGTGGGCATTGGTAATAGATTCACCAATTGACAGCTCACTGTCCATGCTGAGCACTGTTAGAAGGTATTTTTTTGTTACAGAATTAGGTCTCTAACTTTGAACTCCTGCTGTTATGGGTACAACTTCAACACCTGCAGGCTTAGTAATACTGAAATGTCACAAGCTTCTAATAGAAGAATGGCTTGGATAACAGGAAAACAGGGAAGTTTAAACTTTCAGGAGTCCATGTCCACATTTGAACCAAGACCAGATAGGACAAAATGATTTAGAAACAATGTTCTTACACCTATAGTTAGCACCATGGTACAGTGGGTTTTTTTTCCACATAAAAAGATTAAAAAATCTTAAGTGAAAAGGCACTACGTAGAATATTTCTCTAATATAAACAATAGTCAAATGATATGTTTTGATGGATATAGGAAACGAAAATAAGTCTAGTCTCTATTTGTCACACATCTTAAATGGAAAACTGTCCTTTCTGTGACAGTGCTTTCTGCCATTCATTTTAAAGTCCCTACACTGTGTAAGCTACAAAGAATGAATCCCTTGGGCATGGAGTTTTTAAACATACTTACACAGAAATTTAGGTCATAATACTCTGGCATTTTTAGCTAAAGAAAATTCTATTATCAAAACACAAAATACACTTAAACAATGCAATTTTTAAGGGTCTCACATTAAAGAAAGCTCTAAGAAACTCCTGTTGCCCCCCCACTTACACACAACTCTAGCTATGACTGTTGGGTCATTGTGTTTTCACAAAGGCAGTACTGCTGGACTTTGGAGAACTCAGAGCAAGAGAATACAGAGAAACTGCAACTAGGAGGAAAAAGGAAGAACACATCTGGCTGCAGAAATTAATCATAAAGGCAGAGCAAGCTTTTTTTGTGATATGATATATTTATGAATCCTGAAATAATTTTAAAGACTTTAAAAGTGATTTTACCAAAATAAATGGAAGAACAGAAGTTTTTAACTCATGTATTTGAAAGAAGATTGGGGCAATTAATGATTCTTTACAGGAAACACTAAGCAACATGTGAAGAATGAATTATAGCAGTGAGCATATAAAGATACTGTAATTATTATGTCTTTTTCCAGAAAACTCCATCTGCACAGGAATCAAGAAAACTCAAAGCAAAAACTGACTTTAATGTTTTCACCTGTAGGTCAGCCTCCTTTTACCTATCAGACAGAAATCACCAGATGATGCAACCCACTTCAGAGTGAAATGTACTCTGGTTGTATAGTGATTTAATTCACTCTCCTTCACAAATAAGCTGGATACATCAGCAGGAAAGGAGATATTAAACTAACAGCAGAGCAAATGCAACACTGTAAAAAACTAATTATTTCTTTTTCATATTCAGAGTTTGAACCCAAAATACTGTAACAAACAAGAATTTCAAGAACCATCTTGGATCTGATTTCTCTCTACTGTCATCTCCACCTAGAACAGACCCTTCGTGGGCTATAAACTGTCAGTTGATTTGCAGATGAAAGAAGCTGTGTTGGGGTATTAGTAAAATTGCACTTCAAAGAGGATAAACTTTTAAATACCTATTTGCAAATATCATTGAAGGAACAGCTCCCAAGGCAGTCTTGCATCTGTACATATAGTTTGGGGAACAGTCCTACAACTTTACATATTAAAAGTTTGACTCTAATTATATATTGCTATACAGGATCTTTCCCAAGATCCTGCTGAAGACTTAGCAGTGTTTAGGGATTAGGAAATATTTCTTGTGCTCATAAAATACATTATTCCTCTCAGTCTACTCCAACACAAAGCTGGAGTTTATGAAAGAGCACTGTTGTGCATGTGTTACATATCTTTATTTTTGCATGCGTGTTTTACAGTTTTGGGTACTTTTTATCATGGAAATAATCATATCAGGTAATTTGTATGGAAAGTTTAAGGGCAAAATTCCAAGGCAAGAAGGGGACTAGTAGGTCATAAAACAAACAACTTTGACCAAAGGAAAATAAATAGGAGGAAGTCAGAAGTGGGCACTGGTCATTGTCAGAGCCCAGATTTACATCCAAGCTGAGAAAGGTAAGTTGTGAGGCAGATTTTGTAGCATTAAGAGTCTCTATTCATCATCCTTGTTGTGCTCTGAAATTTTTCTGAAATAATTTCCAATAGTCTCTATTGATAAAATAATTTCCATAAAATCACCCTGAAATTCAGTTTAAATACTGAACATTTACCAAGTTATAGCCACGTGAAAAGGAAATTCCTCCTAGAATCCCAGTCATCAAAAAAGCCATAAGGAGTTCTGCCACATCATGAAGCACAAGATGGGAAGCATGACCACCTCCAAAAATCCAGACATGACATCATCATCATGGAATGATGTCAGACTGTGCTACATCATGCAGGAATGCAAGTCAGCTACAGCATCACACAGAGGAAAAACTGCAGAGAATCCAAATTCAGCTCTAGTAACCTTGTACACCCAGCTGCTAGCAGAATCCTTCCTCATTAGCATCAAGAAATTTAGGCTGTGCCTCTGAAATTGCTGTTAGCCTCTGAAAAAGTCAAAATGATCCCTTGTTATTGCAAAGGCCCCTAACTCCTGTGCCATGCCCTTCCCAAGACAGGAAGCTGCTGATCCAGGGACTCTGTCTCTGTTCTGCATCTCTAGCCACAGGGGGAGTTTTCTTTCTAGTTTTACATTTTATTTTTGCCTGAAGTAATTTTTTTTTTGCAAAGAGTTAGTGGGTTTTGTCAGTTATGGATCCTAGGAAGAAAGCTCTGTGTGTGTGAACCTGCCTTCAACACTGAGCTGGAGACTACAGCAATCCCTGGCGTAATGAAGCTCAGCCTGACTTCTGGCACCACACCCTCCTCAGTTCCCTGTTGTTTCTCATCAATCCTTACTGCCTTTACGTACCTGTTCATGGTCTTCTTTCTTCCTCACTTTGACAGAAACCTATTCTCTTTCACCTCACACCATCTAATCTAGCTCCTTGTGTCCAGCCCCCTTCCTGACTGATGTCTCTTCTTTCCCCCCCTCACTCACATAGCAGGAACAGAAACCTTTAGTAAGTAAAGCTGCAGTTATTTCTCCCACTTACAACAGGACATAGAAGCTTTGTAAGTGTTTGGATACCTTGCTTTGAACCCTCCTCCTCAACTTTCAGTGAGGCACTTCATTCATGTCATGATTCACTACTGTATTCTTAAATTTGAGGTGTTATTTCGTCTGCTTTCAGGGGAGCTCCTGCAAGCTAATGCATTAACGCAGCCCCTGGAATAAAAAAAATCTCATCAGTGACAGCAAATACACTTGATGTCTTAGTAAGACATACAGAAAGACCTTGGTTTTAATTGGGCTTATTCCTTCCTTCTCACACTTGTGAAGACTGTATAGCAAGTGGAGAATATATGGTCTTACAAAGAAAAGCTGAAATGCCATACAGACACAGGAGAAAACCAAATGCATACAAGTGCCAAACTCCTCAAACACTCATTTGAAGATTCTGAATGTTTTATTCTCAGTAACAGCTTTACAAAGCACCTGTAAGAACAGGTCTGTCTGTGATAAAGCTGTTCATGTGCGATAATGCTCGGCAGCTTCAGTTTTCAGCATTATAACTTATGTTACTGGCTTCATTTCTGCAGCACTGCATTATTCGGTACAAAATGAATTCTGTACATGAAACACTCCTGAAACGTGCTTGAAGAGGACAAATGAGATCAAAGAACAGAGTCCACTTAACATTTTGTTGAAAGCACATTCAGCCATCAGATCAAATAGTCTGTGTCACGTTCCACTTAATTTCTAAGGCAACTTCTTTTAGGCAGGGATGAAGCAGTTCTTATACTTTGTGATGCATTATGATAAAGTCAGCTTGATTTAAAAGATCAATTATTGTTTCACCAAAAGCCCACAGCTATAACCAAAGACTTCACAATGTGTTAGTGATACAGAAAGTATAAAAATTTATCCCAAAAAGTAAAATCAGAAACTGTCAAGCGAAATATTGTGGCCAAATTTTCAAAGGAAGTAAAGGAATGCTTCGAAGCAGGCTCAGTGATGCTGTGACCATGCAGTGAACCAGCTGATGCAGGCAAGACCTCAGGATTGCCATACAACACAGGGACTCTGCCAACAAACACCTTTGCACATTGGACTGTACACACCAGACTTCTACATGGAAGAGACAGGGGTATGATCCCCATAGCTGTTTTAACCAACCCAAATACAGCTTGCTTGCATCAATTCCCAGATCCAGTTAACAAGGAAATTAGTGTTTGTTCGGAATGAGGATAAATCAAAATGAAGCAGAGGATTGTTCAGAGAGTCTAGAGGCTTTAGGCATGTCTCCCCAAGTAGAGGGAAATTATGATTGTCAGTTATTGACATAGTCATTAAAGTCTGAAGTGCCATTCAATCTTTCTGCACATCAGCTTCTCTTCATTTTCAGAGGAAGCTCCACACTGCAAGAAGTAGCAAAGCTTGTTCATTTCCATTATCAGACAAAACATTTCATTGATTCTGTAAGATTCTCCTCTGAAAATTACACTGACCACACAGAAATAAGAATTTCAGGTTAGGCATTTGACCCCTCAAAAAAAAAATTGCAATACAGGACTGTGGTAACAGCCAGTGACTGTGACCAAGGTGAGAAAAACACATGAATAAGAACACACTACTAGAACTTAAAAGGGTGAAAGGCAAAATAAGAGTTATAGCACACTACTGATTCAAAACAAAATAAAGGCCCAAAAGACACCCCATTTTTTTTGCTTTTCTGTGAGACAAGGCACACTGCTGTTTGGTAAATACAGTAATGGAACTGCTCATTATTATTTAACTTCTTAGCAAGAGAAAGAATATTAGTCACAACACTGAGTAATTTGCAGAAGAATATTTTTAAAGATTTTGCCATTCTTTAATGTACACAATACTTTCAACAATTACAGAACAAAAAAGTAACTACATTATTTGAAGACGGAAGGTTTACAGATCAGTTACCATAAATATGAGACTAATTACACCATTCAGAGCCCTGAAAGCACAGAACAATTATTCTGAATGGATGTAATTCAAGAGCCACAAAATCTGCCAGGGAAAGCAGAGGACTTTAGCTGGGGACTGGGCAATGTAATTTCAGCAGGCAGGCCAGAATACAGAACAGTGTGTTCAGTTGTATCAACCCACAGAAAAGACTGAGAGATGCTGCTCTCCATGGAGCCAAGCTGCTCCTATGGACTCAGAGGCCACAGATTCTGAGAGGTACTCCAAGAACAGTGATGTATCCTGGATCAGGGAAACATCTGGAGTACCGTGGGCAAGGCAAAAGGAGTCACAAAGTCTCCATGTAAACACAGGGAGCTTCCTGCTCCTCCTGCCTTTCTACAGACAGCAGAAAGCACTGATGCTCTGTGCAGCCCATGCAGAAACTCTGTTGTCTCCACTGACAGCTGAGCAGTGATAGTTCGTGTGAGGCACCACACACAGGGCCAAACAAATAGCAAGGTCCTCCTGCAGTGCCACTGCCTCCCCAGCAGCATCCTGGGCATACAGCAGCAGCAGTGGTGGGTAAAAAACAGCTCTTTGGGCTTGATACCAAGGTCTCCAAAGCAAACTATGCAATGGAGAATCACATTCCCTGAAAGGACCCATGCAAGAATGAGTAACAATGGAACCGGTAACTCTGGAAACCCACCAGTGCCATTGCTGAAGCACACTGCTCTTTGCAGATGGAAGATCTCACTCCCTCCCTCCCAACAAGAAAAGGGAAAGGAGGTGATGGTCAGAGTGCCAATGGCAGATGTGAGTATCTGCAGCAGCTGGTGGGCTGCTCCTATGCAACGGGAACTTTATTTGAGCTGTCTCAAAATTCACATCTTACCTACCCCTTCACAAATGGTGTAAGGTATAGCCAGAAATACAGGACTGGTCTTCTAATCACTGGGGATAGTAAAGTCCATTAAGGCCTTGTAAATACAACAAAAAATAATAGCCAGTAATTCATAAATATTTCTTCAAGCATACAAAATAGCAGAGATTACAGTCACATTCCACATAATATTAGGCAGTTTAGACAACTTTTTTTATAATACCTTGTAACATGCTATACACACACTGTAGCATATTTTGTTCAGCTGATAAAACTTTTTAATAATATTTTGCTGTATTTTCTGTTGCTATTTCTTGGATAGAAAATGGAAGACTCCATCATTTTAAATCTAAATAATGAATTGTGCAAATTATGAAAGCATGGATTAGAAATAATATCTTTCCTAAGAACACAACAACACATAATGCTCTGAAAATTAAACTGAAATTAATGAACTCAAGATAACTCACATATTTTAGTGAAGTTTACACAAGTAGTTTTTCCTCTAATCTTGCATAATCAGCCCAGGTCTGCTTCTACTACTCTGTATTGCCATCATCTGGGCTGTTTGCAGAAATTATCAGCTGACATGCATGCAAGCACAGGGAAATTTAGCTTTTTACCATGGCTGCCTACAACAATGCTTATGCATATAAAATGAAAACAAAAGGGTAATTGACATTTGCCCCCTCCAAAAGATGCCCAAGGAGCAGAGCAGGCTGTCACTCAGCAGTCTCACCCACTCTTCAGAGAGACACGGAGACCACATTGCAAACAGAGACACAAAACATCAGAGAAGAGCTACAGTTCCAATTAGGACAAAATCAGCCACTCCAGGCAATAAAACAACGGGAGCCATCACAACATCGATACCTGAGAAATACTGCCACTTGTTATCTAACCATATCGCTCACTCTAAACATCACCCAGGAGATTCAGAGCCAGCCTAAACACTTCAGAAACCATCCAGAGCCGTATGGCACTGCATTCTTTCATACCTCAGGAGTAAAAGTTAGCCAGAGCCTTCTGACAAACTAAAGTGATTTATTATCACATAGCAGAACTAATGCATTCTGCTTTATAACTCTCCTGGTAGACAAGGAGGGATGTTGCATTTATTACACACAGTACATAATGCCCGCTGCAGATCTCTGTATTATTCATAAGACTGGCTTTTTTGTGCCATCATAATGCTGATAAATTATAAAAAAATGCATATTTTATTTCAATTTCTAACATATTTTGGTACACATATCAATCCATCACATTGCTGTAGGAGAAATAAGCATTATTGCTGACAGCTGTTGACATGTTCACCTCAACAGAGATGAAATAAAAGGGCTGCAAAGGTCGCTCCCACTCACAGCTACCTCTTCACTTCATTAATTTCTGTGGTTTAATATTTAGAGAAGGCTAAGTAAAATTCAGTGCCACCAGAATTGAGGAGTGCTGAGGCATGGAACAATACAATGGATAAAACAAGCCATCAAAAGTAGAAATGGGCATTCAATTTTCTCTTCAAAAGTAGATTTCTGCCAGCTGAGTGGCTCCACAGGATAAATTTCACTTCCTAGATCAAGATGAGTTTAATTTCTAAAGAGGCTAATTCAGATGCTACTGAGTAACACAATTAGAGATGCAGGTGGGGCTAAAACAAGGATTATTTCAGTTTCTGTCTGGCTGACTTTCATTTCTTCCTCCCTTAGCTGCAGGTAACACGAGCACATAGCACAGAGAGCACCCTCCACCACTGCTCATCAGTCCTGATGATAAAACCATCTCACTAAATATATTATAAAATCTGAAAATACAACACTCTGCACATAAACCCATTCAGTTACTTTCAAAAGCATTACCTATACTGATAGATGTAAGCCGAATTATTTGCCTGTTATTAAATTGTTTTACATGAGTCTTGATAACCTGATGTTAGCATCATCCATTGATGTCGCCTTCTGCAGAACGTAGGTAACAGGGAGAGCCCTAAAGATACTAGGGTACCATGAGACCTGTCAGATTTTTCTAGAACTGTTGGTTAATATCGTAAGACATAGAACAGGCATGAGCACAATCATCTAAACTATTAATTTAAAAAATGCCTGTTTTCACAAACACCAAAACTCTGCAGTTCATAAACTATGCTCTCTTTTGGAAGGTTTATATCACACTATTCCCTATCCTTTGTACTCTTCTCTTTTGATTTCAACTTGAAACAACTACTATCAATACCAGTGCAATTCAGTTCTCTGCTACTTCATTAAAGTGTTACTAATATTCATTAAAATGTTACTAATATTTGCTGAGTGATCACAGCACAAACGCATCAGAAAGTGACTTTAATCTGTGGCAGGCACATCTCGTATGTGAGGCACCCTTTTATCTGCACACACACATTCTGAGTGAGAGGCCTATGCCTGACACACGGCCACAGCTTTTAGATCTACAAGACCATTAACATAATTGGCTCTGGATCAGATGAAGGGCTGTTTGCCTTAAATCCCAGCAGCAGGCTAAAATATCTAACTAATGCTCACCTTTTACACAACGGTCTTTCTAAAAATAACGTGGTCTTTCCCGGTACAAAGGGGAATTTTCACCTTGAGCTCAGTTAGTTGCTTAAATCATTAAAGGGGAAATGGATTTCCTTTAACCAGCACTGCCTGCCCAGTGCTGGGCATGGACTCAGACCTGCCACAGCCCGAGTGTGGTGTGACCCTCAGCTCTTTGAAAGTCTCAGCAGTATCTGGAGCACCAAGATCTCTTTCTTTCATCTCACAACCATTCTCTGCAACCTGGCACAGCCAAGGTGGCCCTGGCAAGTCTGTGACCACCCACGTGCACAAAGCACCCTTCCTCCACTGAAGGAACCTGGGCACCATCCTCTCCCAGAAGCCTCCCCTCAACCTGGCACAGAGGTCTGTGACTCAGAATATTCCCAAGTAAGGTCATTCATCATAATAGTTTCATAGAAGCAACAAACAGGAATACTCCATAGTCTTAAAGGCACCTGCTCAAATTGGAAGCATACTACATAAAATCAGGGATATGTCAAAAGCATAAATGCACACAAGGCAGCCTGGGCTGCACCCAGTATGTGGCTGGATGGGATAAACTGGGATATCCTGCCATCTGCTGGGAGCAGATGGCTCGCTGCAGCTCTGCAACCCCTTTATCACTACATACGTAATTATGGAATTTTAAAATCCACCAAATAAAGTTATGCAAAATGTGCAAATCATTCTGCACATCACAGGTTATTTGTGAAATATGTACTATTGTATGTACTTTGAAGGCACATTTCTTTGCCAGGATCTACTCCGGGTATGCATAATTTTATACAATACCATATTATTTTCTTCTAGTAATATTAACACTGTTAATGTTAACATACATATTAGTTCTTGCAAAATTGTATTTTTTAATTACTTAAGTCATAAAAGAAACATTTCAAAATACCAGTAATGTAGAAAGATTTGATGATAAACTCCCACTTCATAACAATTGACAGTTTCCTTATTCCAAGTGTTTTCGTATTTTGGGGGGCTAGGGGTGGATTTTGTTTCATTTAAAACCCCAGATGCTAGATTCAGGAGGTTTCACAAGAATCTGAGCCTTTTAAGTATTTTCAAGCAAATTTCAAGTAAAAATGTTTGAGAAAACTACAGAAAAGGAAGGAGGGGACACCCCCCCCCCCCCTCCCCCAAGAAATATTGGAAATAAAGCAAAACTATAAAATATCTTTGAAGACAGTACACACAGATTACTTGTATTGTCAGGAGTGAGGCAATTCCACTAAAGTCACCTAACTCCATACCAGCCAGATTGTAGTATCTTTAGCACCACTGTAGTCATCTCAAAGGGTTTAATTTCATTTGTGACCCTCAAAGCTGACACAAAAAGCGAAGGGCCACTGTAGCTGACTCTAACCAAATGCCCAGCTACAGGCTGGAGCTCTGGATGGCTGAGGCACTCACTCAGTGCTGCAAGTCTGCAAGCCAGGGGAGAACAGATACTTCCAGGCTGCATTGAAGACAACTAAAACTTAGCTGGCCACGAAATACATGTGCCACCCTGAAATAACTGCATGGAGAAAGCTCTGGGATAGTCATGGACATCACAGCGCTGCGGTCGCTGCAGTGGGGTTGTACATCTGCCTGCCTTACTGCGCTGACAGGCATGGAGGATGAGGAGCACGGCCAGAATCCAGAGAGAAAACAACACACCAACATGCAACCTATTTGTCCAGGAGTACTTTGCCATCAGGAAGTTGGTTGGGTGAGGCAGAGAGGAACACAGAGCAAACGTAAGCAGTTTTATTTAACAAACTCTTCCTAAAAACTGCAATATGAAAGAAAAATGCACTATCTCTACATGCTGATCTATTAAAAATTGTTGGCTTAGCACTTTTCTAATTACAAAAAAAGTATTAAGACTGAATAAACAAAACACACACACAGAAATATTTCCCCACTGCAGCAGCACCTGTCCAATTTATAGTCAATGAAGAATGCAACATGTCATTTAAAAAGCAAGGTGACACCAGAGTCCTCAGCTGACTGACTGAGCATATACATAGGTTCCTTCTAACTTAATAAAAACCTCCAAAAGGCACACAAATCTTTCTGCCTACATCAGTGAAGGCGTGGGCTCAAAATAATCCTGTTATTTCTAATACTTCCTAAAATACTAGTCCATTCAGAAAAATGCACCATTAAATATTATGGGCTATGCCTGTAAATATGCACACTTCCATATTAACCTACAAAAGGAAATAATATGTATGCACATAATACGTTACAAATAACCTGACTACTAAGGAACCTCAGCCACTTAACACTCTACTATAAACAGATTTATTCATAGTGATTACTTCATATGCACTCAGAAAGGCTGCCAACTAAGGGAAAAAACAGTTTAGCTTGCACTGGGGAATAACACAATAACAGCATAAAAAGCAAAGTGGACTCAAATATTGAATCCAGTGGAAATAAGTAGCTGAGCAGAGCACAACTGCTTGAGCTGGAAGCCAGCCAGGATACTGGGAATGATGCCTGTGGTCCAGAGAAAGCTGCTGAACTAATCACCACTGCAAGTTTCCCGTTCAGTTTTACACTGAACATGTGAAGTTACATATCTAATAGCAGAGTGCTTCCCTCTCACTTGATGGCTTAAAGGAAAGACTGCTTAAGTTCCAAGCTTAAACATATACAAAACTCTAAGTGCAAGTAAACAGTTTAAATGTATTTCAAAGGGAATATGCTCAAGTTGTGCTAAGCAGCTGTGCATTTTTCAGTTACTTCAAATCGCACTTAAAAGAGCTGCCAGCAGTATGGAAGAAGAGGTTACCAAGAAAAAAGAAAAATAAAGAACCTATAGATAAACACATCATAAGGAAAAAAGGGCAACTTCAGAGATGAAGCTTAAAGCGATGAAGAAATGCAATCTGAAATACATTCAGTATAAAAGCAGACCACAAAACAATTGCAGTTTTGCTTGCTGGGGTGGCCAATGCTACTCAAGACAAACTGATCACATAAACTCTTGAAACTAAAAAAGCACACAAAACAAGAGAGTATCACACTTTCACTGAGTGACTGGTTTAAAATTATTGAATGTCCTGTCCTTTGAACTGCAAGCAAAACCCTTTATGACAAGCAAGAAATAATCCAAACAAGAACTATCGCACACAACATATTTCTCACAGAGACTTTCTAATACATGGTATACACATGAACCTCCAAGTGTACAACAAAATCCGGTTGTTAATCAGAATTTATTTTGCATTGAACAAATTTTGGATAGTGAAAGTGAATATTGGGTAGTGAAAGTGAAGTAAGTATGTCCAAGAGGACAGTGCCAGAACTTGGCAATATTGCTGTTCCCAAGATGGATGTATGCTTTCTTCTACATTTGCTCTCATTCCATGATTTGTAACAGCTCCTTTACATGTTTGCAGATGTGCATATGAGTGATAAGGGCATGCATAGATTTTTGTAAGTGATCTTCTTTAAGAGGCACTTAGAGCAGTGACCCCTTAATGCAATTTCAAATAGTTGTCAAGACTAAACACTTATTTTGCTAGACAAATAGCCTATTATTGGCAAATTGGCTATTCTTCCAGTATGTCAATCAGGCCAGGCTTAAAATCAATACACAGCATTTGTCAATTGTGTTTCATGTGTCTTCAGCCTGATTATATTCATTAAGAAGGAACAGACTACTAATAGCATGCATTGTAAATCAGGTTACAGTGTCAGAAAGCAAACAATCTTACTGCAAAATAATGAGCTTAAATTCTTAGCTGGAAGAGCCGTACAGACAAAGCTCAGCTGTAAAAATCATAATGCACGTAGTCTTTAGTCTAAGACGACCTTCAGCCTGCAAAATCCCAGAACAATGTTGCCATAAGTATTTAATCAATCCATGTTTAATATCAGTCATGAGAGGAAAGGTAAGCCCAGTGGAGCCCTTCTTAAAAAGAAATCAGCTTATATCTCATGGTTTTTTCCCACCACTATATACACTAATACTTGAACTGAACTCATTTCATCTTCAACCTTCCAGTTGCCAGCAAAAACAGACACACAGCTGATCAAGTTCCTAAAATCACCTTTCAAACATACTTTTATTTCTTCTCAGCAACACAAAATGATGAAGGTTAGTGCATAATATACACCCAACTAATATATCAGGCTACAAAAAATTGGCTCAGAGTATTTTATCTCAATTTGTTTCCAATGCAACTGAAAAAGAGAGAGTGGATCCAACTCTTCTTCATCTTCACCTGACCTGCATCCCAGCTGACTGTGTCAACCCTGATTAATGCTTATTAATCACAACAGCAAATGCAGGTAAACGCAGATCTGGGTTCCAGACTGCAGTTTGTGAACAGGATCAATCACAGCTAATTGGCATTTGGAATCAAACTAGGAGAATATGGAAAAAGAGATGCTGGTTTGGAATGAGGAAAGGAAGCAAAGAGTTAAAGAGGAAGGGAAGAGCATAAATTCCAAACCCTCCAAAGAAGCAAACAAATCAGCCACAGGCTGAAAAGACTTTACAGTTTTGAGAGAGGAGAAATCAAATGCTGAGAAGCACAGTGAAGGCATTTGCAATGTTCCAGCTCTTTATTGGTGGCTGCACCCAAGAACCAATTAAGTAAGTGCAGAATTGGCAGAGTTCTCATTTTGTTAATTGAAATTGTAACCACTGACTGAAGCAAAGGTTTAAAAGACCCAGTACAGTTACCGCAGAAGCAGGGGAGAATGACATTCAACATATTTTAGAAAAAAAAAAAAAAAAAGACTTTTAATGGTGTTCATTAATGGCAATTATTAACTTCTATGGACTTATACTTCGCTAACATTCCCTACGGCTCTGTAAGATACCAAAAGCATGACCAAAGAGGACAATAAAAGTACATTAGAGAAAAATGCTGATTATTCATTAATTTATTCAACTTAGAAAACCAAAATATAAGCCAAGACGTAAATTTCCTAGAAACTTGGCAATTTTCCTACCGCTGTTAAGAAAGGACCAGCTATATATTATCTTTTTCACATCTGTCTAAACATTGTACACTTTTCTCTGCAACACGCAGAGAATAGAGTAACCCTGAATTTCATTGGCAAATGGCAAAGTAATGTTAGGTAAGCTCAATCAGTACTGCCACACCGCTCTTGATAATGCAGTTAATGCCTTGTGTCAAAACAGATCGTAATACTTGTTTGGAATCTTTCATTTTAATCTGCATCTTGCCTTCCTTTAGATATGCTGATTAAAATTATATAGGAATTAACATATTGCTGTATACAGCTGAATGTTAACATGAATGAATTATCTGTAAGACAAGCAAATGACTAAATGATACTGACTCGACAAACAGTAAAAAGTCAGTTTTAGATGAGTTTTTATGTCATTACATCTTACCAAGCAATCAGACTTTAAACACAAGATTTCTCCAAATAAATAAATAGAAGCTCTGAAAAGTAAAACAAATTAAAACCTTTTAAACCACTCAAGGGAAAAAAAAGGAAGGAGAAAAAGGGCCAAAATCTCTTACAGAATCTTGATTTTCAGTTACCTAGACAGATATTTAGACAAATTAATGTATTTACCTCTCTGCTCTGCTTACTGTTCATCTGCAGTACATTACACAATTACCAAATAAATGCCTTTTAAAAAAACATTTGCATAAGCCAGATGATCACAAGTTGCATTTATTCCATGCCCACAATGCCCATATATAGGAAAGCAGGGCCAATGCAGACCTACAGAAACAAGAACGAAAAGCCTGAAATGGGTAGGTTTCAAAACAAGAAGTAACAGATATTCAAGTAATTCTTCTTCTTCTTCCTTCAGTTGGAAAAGATATAGATGAATTTAACTGTAAATGGTTTATAATGTGCATGACCTAGCTCTGAGGTTTCACAAGAGGAGGAGACCTGCACTACGCAGCTCAGCTTCCCAGCAGACACACAGAATATCACATACACTCATCTAGCAGGACATGCAGGTTCAGGAGCACAGACTGGGCTGTCACCAAGCCACAACTGCCACAAACCTACAATCTGCTGCAGGTCCTTCAAGAAGAAACCCTTTAAGCAGCACTTCCCCCCATCAAGCCATCCTCAAAAAAGCAAATGCACTTCTTTTGTTTTTCAGTCTTTGAATTGCAATACAAAATGCTTATGAAACCTATTTGACATTAGCAGAGACCACATGGACAGCATTAACAACTTATGTGGTGTGCAAATTGTACAATTTTCAGAAGACCTTCAAGAGTTTGATCCTAGACCTTGGAACTGTAATCTGTCTTGCAGAAGGCAGCCTGTAGAGCACCAAAATTTGGTAGTTCCAGCCTCCCTTCACTGTTGTAGGTGATGAGTATGTAGCAGATCTTTCTCAAACCTGAATTGGTTGTAACTGTTTCAAAATCTAGATTAAATAGGCAGCCTATCAGTGTGACCAGGGAGGTCAGTTTTTACATCAACAGATTACCCAAAGTAATCATTAGCCAGTCACTAACCTGAAAACATTATCCTGAGTAATTTTAATGACTTTCAACCATCAAAAAGAATGAATAAAGCACACCTGTGAAATGGGTGTCCCTCTAGTTACAGAAGCTTAGTTTCTGCTACCTCCTACTATATTGACAGTGTCCATACCATTGGTAGGTGGTGACTTTTAGATTGAATGTCACCATTTGTTGCACACTCAGTTTTGTTTACCGTAGACCAGGGAGCCAGAAACATGAACAACTATGCCCTTCTAGATGCCTTTTCCAATTGTGGCATTGTGGAGTCCTCCAAGCAAAGCAATGGTGTGAACAGGTGACTCCTTACAGAAAATTGCCCAGCTATCAAATTTGCATTTTCCCACTTCATAATCCCTGACAGGAGGGAGGGGATGGAAAATCAAGCTTGGTAAACTTAGCAAGTATGACTGCATTTCACAAGAATTGTCTTCTCTCTTAGTTGTTTTGAGGAAAAAGGGTGGGGAAGAAGAGAATGACTGAATGAACAGGAAAAAAAGTCTGCCATGCGTATTACACATTTATCTTACTTTAAATAATAAGCTGGTTGTGTCCTCCTGGAAGAACTCAGTTCTTTCCTGTATGCTGAAGCTTTCATATCATACTTTATACATTTTTTTCCAAGGCTTGTAAGCAGCAATTACCACCACAGCTGTCTAAAACAAATACCCAGTCTGAGCCTGAGCCAGTCATTCACCACAGATTTCCCCTCTCCACCCCTAGTTCCTCCTCAGCTGGAAAAGTCACTTATTCAGAAAACCATTCCCAGGGGTGGCCCCAGTAGCATGCCAAGGAGGCCACCCACTTTGAACCAGAAGATATGGAACAGCCATGATATCATCAGTCTAAGGGGTAATCACTAACTACTGAATTACACTGAAACAGAACTAACTTCAGTTTCTGAGTAACTTGCTCTACCTGTGCTTCTCTCCAGTTTCTGTCTGAGGCAGTTGCTGGGGCCCACTCAGGGAAGGCAGCAGTGGGATCAGTCTGGTGCTCTGCAAAGCTCAATGTCACCAGCAGCCTTTAGACACTGCTCACAACTCAGTAGTGCCTGGACTAATGAAAATGAAAAGGGGCCATAAAACAAAACAACTGACATATTTTACAAAGCAGCTTTTTAACTTTTGGGTACTTAAACCCAACTCATCAATCATACTAGAAATCTCTGACACCTCACCAACAGCAGCGTTTTCCACTGTAAAAGCTGAGTAGGTTATTAATGTGGTTTATTTTGTTAAGATGGAATTCCGTGTATCACATACAAACCAGCTAGTCACGTCTTGTAAAAAGTCTCTAGGCAAATAAAAATCGAAAGCAAAATGCCCTGCTAATGGATCTTTCATGAACAGCCAACCGAATGTTCAAAACAGATTTTTTTATTTTCCCGGTCTCCATCTATTTAAAAGGAAAAGCTGCACAAAAAGCATCCGCTGCAGCAGACCATCTACCTGGAGAATCAGAGCTCTGCTCTTCCTACCTGTGATTCTGGGAGCAGTCCCTCTCTCAAACCCGCAGGAAGCAAAGGGTGTGACACTGTCACACAGCAGGTTCACCCACAAAGAAAGCATTCTTTTCACATTTCTCATCAGAGAAACCACTCCTGTGCAGCAGTCCTGCAGAGGGTGTATGGGTGTGTGTGTGTGTGTGTGTGTGTGTGTGTGTAAAACTGAGAAAAAACCAAAAAACACACTTTGGCTTTAGGTGTCATATTTAGCCATATTCACAAGGTAACACTAGAGCTGCAGGTTTCTTTTTAGAGTATGTAAATCCTCTGGGAAATACATGCAAATATTTTCATAATGGAACCAGCACTAATCAGAGGCCACTGACAAAAATAGAACTGATGAGGAAGTTAATAGCTTTGGGATTATTTACATGTGCTGTCTCTGTGTAGCTCTGGAGAAAAAAAAAAGGCAGTTGAAAAAAAAAGGAATGAGAGAGAGTGTAAGTTCCTCATCTGTGTACAATTATTAAAAGACTGGATCATTCAGGCATGGGTTTTGGATGGATGCCCTTGCTCCATTTCAGTACTTCAGAGCAAAGTAAAGCAGCTCTGCAGTGTCACTCCACTGGGAACCAGCACCACTTGTTGTAGAAAGAAACATACCTAGGGTAATAATAACCACTACTACCAGTTTGTTTCATATTTGCAGAGGAAAATTTAATAACAAAAGAAGTTTAAATTTGTGGGCATAAGTCGATTATTTTTACTGAATTACCTAATACAAAATAATGCATTTAAGCCTAACACATAAACTGAATTTATTAATATACAATAAAAGAAGTTTTCTTGAAATATGAAATGATACAATTATCACTGAGCATGACACCACTGTCCATGGCCTGCTCCCTTGTAATAGATGCCTTGCAAATCTTTTTAAATGTTCACATTCACACCTAGGGAATTTATAAACCTAAAACTTTGCCAGAACTGCCTTTGAAGTCTGATAATCACATCTGCACTTTTGAACCTACGTAGGAATCTTCCCAATCCACTGACTTCAATTACGTTAATCACTTTCCTATCTAGGAACAAAAATATAGGTCCCTATATAAAAGTGAAAATATGAAACACAAAGTTCATGTGACTATCTCAGCATAAGAAGTATCATATTGTGTCAACCCAAAATCTGATCCAAATCAGTGCTCTATAGCACGTGCTAAGAAATACAGAAAATATAAAGCAGTGTTTTTGCTGGCACACCTCACACTTTCAAGTGGTTATCAGGAGATTACAGAGAGATTAAGATGTGTGAAGTTCAGAAACCATTTCCATCTACAGTGCAGGAACTGACACTACATCTATAGCAGTGTCTCTATGGGATAGTATTTTGTGTAAGTGTTAAAACTGGAAACATCATTCTGAGGTTTTATGATTTACTACCTTTCTAAAATCTGAAAGAATAGAGGAAGTATATGTCTGAGCTGTTAAAAACACTTATTAAGTGCTCCAATTTCAGTAGAATTTTTACCTGAAGTTACTTATTTAAAGAGAATTTATATTCTTAGCTTTTCCTCAAAAAAGTTACAAAATTCTTGCCTGAGAAATTTGGCAAGTAAACTTGATGGAATATGCTTTATCAAATCCTTTTGCAACTTCTCTAACTAGGCAGATTTTAAGGAAGTTCTATTATAACAACAAATCCTTTACACTTACTGCAATGTCCCAACAACATCAAAGAAATTATTTGCTTCTTTCTACCACTGAGCTAACATACATCCTGCCATTCCACCAGCTTAATTTTAAATAGAAAACGAAGTTCAGCCTTATACCTGTTGTATATCCCCTGCTCTCTCTTGCCTCATCTTCTTTCCAGTGCAATATTACATTGCCCTCTAATGGATTACCTGCACAACTGCACAAACCCATCTTTGCTTTTAAAAATCCTGAATAAGCAAAAAGGTTGCATGAGAAATGGAAAAGTAAAGTCATTTTGTTCCTGCTCCTCTTTAATTATCTTTTTTACATTTCAATTAAACTTTGCAAAATTTTGATTTTCAACCTTTTCATTTTAATTTATTCAGATACAAAATGAAGTAATGTGTGCTGGAGGTTCAGGTCTTCAAATGGTCTCAAGCTGTAAGCTGAATTTGAAATCCAGAGTCAAAAAACTGCTTATAAAAAAATAAAATAGAAGCTGACCCAGCAAAGGATTTCTCAAGAAAATTTGATCTACTCCAACTCAACATTTGAACTCGTTTACCTACCCCAAGTCAGACATTAAACTTGCCAATTCACCAATGTCCCCCTATCTCAGCAAGATGACATCAGCACAACTGCCTGCCTTTCTGCCCTTTTCTCCTTTCTCCCCAGAAAGTGTTTATCTCTTCCAGATGGAAAACAACTACATTTGACAAAAAAACCAAAAACTTCGTGAAGCGATCTAATTGTATCTAAAAGTCATGTCCAAAGTAAACAGGCATGTGGATTTACACTAGATAGCATATGCACTTTAAAGTAAAAGGCAAGGGGTTTTTTGGTGGTGGTAGTGGTGGTAGCTTAATGCATCTCGGTGCTGCTCCAGTAATAATTTTTAATTATGACATTCTCAAAATGCTAAATATTCATTGTGTCTATCACAAATTAAAAAGAACCCAAATAAATTTCAAGTGAATTTCAAGTTAATGCAATATTTAATACATTAAAAGAGCAAGACTGCACAAATTTAAGCACAGCAATCGTCGTCATGTCATTGCCTAGCTTTACCCTTAAAAGCACCAGAACCATCACTTGTAAATTAAAACCATTTATCTTTAAAGTAGGGGAATAAAATTTGATAAAAGTGGAGACTCAAATCTCTGAACGTTCAATCAAAGATCTTCTTTCCAGGAGCAACAGGACAAAGAGGGTTCAGGGAAAAAGACATTTCTGGACTGCTAAATTCATTAAGTAAAAGCAGGATTCACACAAGTGTCAGCACCCAACAGTGGAAGAAGAAAAGATCAGCTTAGATCTGCATCATGAAACTAAAACAAGTCGTAGCAAAAACTGTAGATTAAAGATGTTTGAGTAATTATGTTCCTTTTGCTGCAAGAGTTATTTGATTTTGATGGTATCAAAGAAAATTACATTTTCTTTTGTTCTTATAATGAGGTGCAAGTTAGTTCAGTCTGAAAACACATATATGTACAAACAAACAAACAAATAAGCCTTTCTGATAATATCCAACTAGTGTGCCATGATACAGAGCTTTCTAGCTAAAGCTCTAATCACTCACTTTGGGAATTATTCTCTAAAGCTTATAAAGGCTAAGCATCTTTAGCAAAGCTGTGTAATTTCAAGTAATGAATCTTGTCCTGTTCTGGTTGAACAGAGATTTGAGCAATTATATTTAAAACAAACAAAAATGGAAGAGAAGCCCACTAAACTGGCTATGACATTAGCTGGCTCTAACCTACATTCCTGAATATAATGACTCCTGGCACCTGCACACAGAAACAGAAGCAATTTTTACACCCAGACCATGCAGCATCTGACTGTCTGACTAGGGCAGAAACAGAGACTAAAGTACTGAGTACAATATATATTTCCCCACCTAACCACTCAAAAATACATTTACTCAAAGAAAAGTGTAGTTCAGGGAGGTTATTTCTTTGTTTGTCCTCTTAAAGTTGTAACTTACATGAAAATTAATGGATCAATTTCTGATGACTGAAGTTTAACTAAATGAGCCAGCTGACTAACACAGAACAGGTTAAGGTGAAAAGCAGTAGAAAAAAACCAACCAAAAACCTCATTTTTATAAAGAAAACAGAAGCAAAAATTTCTATTCTCCCAAAGAAAAACAAGAATTTAAAATTAATTAATGAAGAAAAAACTTTACTGGGCATTTATCTCTATTCAGGGATATTCAAAGGCTGAAAGAAAATATTGTTAAGCTTAAAAAACCAATTTGTGTGAAGAGATTATAAATGCTGACTTCCCAATTCCACAAAGCTATCTTCAAAGTATGTTTGAGATCAAGAGTAGCAAACCCCATAGTGAAGAGAGAACTCTCAGACACACAGAATTCAGTCAACTTTTCAGCAAAACTTTTGTAACCCTGTCTTAAACCCCAAACCAGATTACCCACTATAAAGTATAAAGAGAGAGATCAAAGGGTTCTTGAGCAACCTGGTCTAATAAGGGATCCTTGCTGATTGCAGGGGGCATCAAACGAGGTGATCTTTAAGGTTACTTTCAACTCAAACTCTTCTATGAAAGGTATTATTTGGTACAAACTCCAGAGAGGATAGAAAAGTGTAAAGAAAAGGAGAAAAAGGCACTACAATGCTAACTGATGTGTAACCTCTGTGTTTTGCAAAACAAAGCAAGAAAGGTTACATGACCTGCTCTAAAAAGGCTGCAGAAAGGTCTCTGTTTCTCAGCCTTCTTGTTATTATTTAAAAGAAAATACAGAAAGGGGAGAAAAGGGATTGCCTAGGCCTTTCCCAGATCAATAGGAAGCAGAAATGTTTATTCTGCAAATAGTAGAGGAAGCTGTCTGACTCCATGGGAAATGGCAAAACACCATGACATAAGAAGTACTGACAAATAAAGCAAACAGATCAAGAGAGTATTTTTCCTCTATTGTCTTTTGATTATAGCATCTTTTGTCTTTTTTTCTAAGCAGTAGTCTATACTTCTCCTAATGATACTTCTTCTAAACTAAAGACAGCATTTTTGAAACCATTATGGATTACTATGGAATCTGGTTCAGTTTTGGGATGACAGAAATTGTATTTTTATTTTATACATGAGAATGTGCAGTAAAGTCTAAAGATAATTTTTCTTCTCAAAAACAAAGTCTAAGGTTAAGTAAAACACAATAGACACATCATTAGCATTTCTGAACAAATTCTTATTAATTCCTTAACACCAACATTCTCATTTTGAGGAAAACAGCAGTGAATGCCTTAAGGATGGAAACTGTAACCTGGGAAAAAAAAACACCAATCTGAAGTTAAGATGATTGCATGACTAACAATTCACACTTCTCCTCACCAAGCTCTATCAGAAAAAGCAATTACTCTGCAGAATAACTAGGTGTTCAACTAGACTACTAATTGTACCACATGTGGGTTGAAGATACCATCTCTGAGATTTTGTTCAGCCTGCATTAGTTTTCTCCTGTTAGAAATGCATTCCTACATTTCTTCCACCTCGATTTTAGATCCATATCTAATGGTGTTACTAAGAAAAAAAAAAACCCAACAAACTACTGCTTCAGCATCCCTGTGTCTAAACCTGAGGATGACATAAGAGGCAGAACAAAGGTTTGCTCTGGGTGGGAGCAAGCATCTGATTTGGTTTCACCTCAGCCCCCATCTTCTGACCAGGGAAAGGAAAGGACTATCTTTCCAATCAACTGATCTTTCCAATCAACTGATGAGCTTGGAGAGTCTTTGCAAGACAGGTGAGTATTCAAGATCACAAATTATACTGCAGTCATGCAATTCCTAGGACCTAAGAAACATATCCAAACAGGAAGGAACATCGTATGGTTCTGGCAACAATTCTTGCAAGTGTCAGGCAAAGATGCAAAACTACATCATCAGGTGCTGAAAGATAAATGATAGGAAAAGAAGAGAGAGTCAACAGAGGCATATACCTGTAAAGAGTTGCCAGGTAATCTAAAAGGAAATAAAAATCTGGGCATATTTGTGAGGTGGAGAGAAGTGGTGGAAGCTGCTGGCAACAATGAAGCTTGGAAGGAAGTCTTTTCTAAGCACATCTCTATTTTTAAATTCAAATGTTTTGGTTAAAAGCTTATTACACCTTCTGGATTCTAATATTTAAAAGTATAAACTTCTTTTTTTTTTTTTTTTTTTTTTTTTGCCTCAAGGCCAGTTCACAAGGGCATAAACTCTTGCAATTCTGGAGGTGTCAACAAGTACATGCAACAGCAAGTGTGGGCCCTCCAATCTACAGAGAAGCTGGCTTTGTGAACAATCTTTTTGAAAGACTTGTTTTGCATTGAACAAGTTGTATATAACTAACCATGGCACCAGTCTCACTACATTTCTGCTAGCTGTATTTATTTCCAGTGAGGAGAAATGTTCTCTCCTTTCTTTTTGCTTCAGAAGACTTTTTCCAACAGCACTGCAGTTGGGTTTTTCTTTAAATTCCTCTTCAAAACTCTCAATTGAAACAGAGAAACAAACAAACAAAGCACAAAATTTAGACTAAGATGTCTAGCCTAAAATTATCTGTTTTGCTGTGCTTCAACATTTTTACCTTTCAGCTTGTATCTGAATTGCAGGCTGAAATAATTTTTTTGCTCTGCATTTGCATTGTCAAGCCCAACAGTGTTAATCATCATTTCAGTTCCAATAAATTACAGGAATAAACACTAAGAGGTTTTATTTCATTTTATAATATCCAAGGATTTTTTCCACTATTTCAGCCTTAGCTAATGAAATCAGAGGCAACAACCTTAACAATTAAGAAAAATACTTCTGTTTTCCCAAACTATTACAACTACTTCTTACAGAAAAGTAAAGACAACTTTGAATTTCAGCAACAGTTGCGTAAAAGTATACAAAGAAGATTCATTGCCATCAAGTTGCAGTCTATAAAGAAAAAACACAATGAAGTTGCATTCAGACAGTTCTCAGAATTTCAGTAAGTAAACATGCAGAGATTTCTTTTGGTTGAAATCTTGTTTAAGTGGGCGTACATGACCCAACCAGAAAGAAACTTTCAAAGTCCATTTTTCAATAGAGAAGAGTTGTCGGGGTTTTTGTAACCTTAAGCTTCCTGGATTTTTTAGTATCTTTTTTCTTTATCCCAATGAAATATAAAGGAGAAAGAGAAAGCAGATACACACATCTGATGGAAAAAGTTGTGGCTACTAGTGTAAGTCTCTCCACACTGAATGTACTTAATCCTCTCAGTAAAGGCACTCTACAGCTCACAAGCTGAGATGTGCCTCAGCAGGTATATTTTGATAGTGACAATGAAGAAGTGTTAATGTATTTATTATCCCTGAAAGTGCTAACATCACTCAAGGTCCATACACTTCAGTATTTATTACAGTAAAAATGTCAGTTTTCTATTCATGTTTTCTTCTGGTAAAAGTTAAAGTTGGCCTGACAGATTTAGAGTTTGTCTTTTTTGAGACAAGAAGGTGTTCAATATTCTCATGAGACAAAGACAGGTACAATGATTGTCTAACCAGCCATGAGCAAGGGAATGATTTTTTTGTGATGTGAGCTGTGTATCTGAAGGCACTGCAAAGAAGCAAAAAAAAAAAAAAAAATCAAAAGGAAACCAAAACAAAACAAAATAGCTGCAGGCAGGTTTTGACCCTGTGGTTCAAAAAGATAATCATTAGAGATTTGGAGAGAAGCTGTAAAATCTCTAGTTGAAACTCTTCTACTTTACTAAACCAGAAGACAGAAAAAAAACTTTCAAATTCCCTCTGATAGTATTCTCTATTTGTTTTCATTTAGTTACAAAATTTTATAGAAAATATTCTTCTCAACAGATAAAACACTGCTTTTCTCAACAAAGCATCTTAATACAAAACCAATGTGAATTGGAACCTGAATGCAATACAAACTTGAATCTTGAGCAACTTTGTGCTGTCTCACATTAACCTCCAGAAATGCAGGACTCCCTTGTTACCCTGAGAAACACACCCTAAATCTCCTCCAAAAGACCTTTCAAATAACATCTTCTCAGCATGGGTAAAAAAAGCTTTCAGGCTAGTGTGGACATGAGAGCTTGAAAGTCACTGGCAGTAACTCAGGAAAGTCTGTTGTGTTTAAGAAAATCACGATAAATCAAGCTGGGATTTTTTCCAAATGGTACAGGTGAAGGAGCATATGCTGATTCTATTAATTAAGATACTTCTACAGGTGATGGTGTTCCTGGTGATGCCAGAATTACGACAATTCTGACAATATTAATGAAAAATAATTTAAAAAATTGGTGTAGTGAAGAAAAAATGCCTGCTACCACACGTCAACCAGAGGGGCCTTATACCAACTCTTTCTCATTGCCAAAGAGGATACAGAAGATCGGATGGACTGTTGCTGGATTCCAACAGCACTGTACCATTACTCATTGCAGCTTCTTAATAGAGGTTATCTCCTGTAAGCAGTAATGTCTTCAAATTACTTGGCTGTGAATAGCTTTTCCATGATGAAATCAGTTAACGTAACAGCAGTAATCAGTCCTGCCTTCAGACACTCTTGGAAATAATTCTTTTTAGACACATCCCTCAAACGCAAATACTGAGACACTGCAGTCACTTTATCATTTTGGTTTTGTCAGCACTTTTAAGATACCCTCAAATTACATATGAAAAGCTTTGACTGTCTTGACTGTCTAGAGCACTTTCATTCAACAACTTTGTTTTCCTTAGCAGCTTGCCCCAAGGATACAAATTCCCAAGGATGTGTCAGTTCATCAAGATCATGCGGTACAACGCAGCAAACACTCATTTATCATCCATGTCACCAGGCTGCAAAAATATTTCTTTCAAATGCAGTATTGACAAATACAGCACATTATAACGGCTTATCCTGGCTTGTGTCACTCCTTCTTTACAAACTGTCAGCTTCAACTCCTGGCCATGAGAATCAGCCCGTTTTCTGGCATCATCTGCTATAAAGAGCAAGTGATTTCAGACAGCAAATAAGACAACTGACAAAATGACTTATAGCCATGAAACTGAAGAAGTGGCATGTTTGTTTATGTGGGCCATGGCTTAATCCTCCAATCTCTCTGGAATTTCAGACTTGCTGTTATGCATAGATGGAATGACATGTTGTAAGTAAATTATGGAGGGAAAAAAAAACTCTCCAGCCTCCTTCCCCCCCCCCCCCCCCACCAAATAAAGCCACACAACAAAAAAATAAAAGCCAATAAATGTCTATGTGTATTCTGTAAGATTGCAAACAGAGGGAGCTGAAAATCAGAAAAAATACACTTCTGTGTACACTTACTATATTTTTGAAACCCAGCAACACTTTTAAAAATCCATGTTGGATTTTGCCTCATTTTATAACTGTAAGAAGCTTGCACAGTATTTAAGAGAGAATTGAAAATACTCAGAGAATCTGCCATTTAAATCTAGCCTGAGAGCTTAAGTCCAGTTCCTGCGTCCCAACCACAGGGCCATAAGGCTTACTGCTCAAGGGGGCACTGACTTCTGGCTACTTAAACTACTTTGCCTGTATCTACAAAACCATAGCCATGAGTCTCAGTAAAAATTAATGAGAGACAAATCCCATGATTAAGGTTATAAAATAATAATAACATACTTCATTCAATATGTTCTTGCATGTTCCAATTTGAGTTAGAGAAACCCTTTCTCTTATTTGTTTTCCCAATTTAGAGAACATAAGTGAAAGCTTATCTGTTGACCTTCAGTGTCATTGCAGTAACTGAATATTGGGGAAATGTGCAATAGCTGTAAGAAACACAATGCCACTGAAATGGCATAACCATAAATACTGATGGAAATCAAACACAGTAGCTCTAAGTCAGCGGTCTGGGATTTGATTAACTGCATTTTTCTTTGAACTTCAGAGATATGAAGCTGTGGTGACAAACAGGGCCCCCTGACGTGCATAGAATCCCACTAGATACAGAAGGCACAAATGGGTTGTTACTTCTTTCATACAGTTGGAAGAAAGGGCTACCATAGGCTCCAATTAAGATTCCCAATTTGGAATTAAGAGCAATTTTCATCTTAAAATGTGTAAAGAAAAAACAAAACAAAACTACAAACAAAAAACAACCAAAAAAACCAAAACAACCCCATCACACATTTTATATCTTGATGAATCCAGACTGCTTAACAATTCTGGAGTAAACAATACTGCCTAAATAGTTCATAATGCATTTAGAACACAATATTTTTCCTGTAGTAAGTGCAAAAAATAAGTTAATAAAAAATAATGACTAATAAAAGTAAATTGTAAACTAACAAACCTTAATTTATTGCTGACTTCATAACATATTTCTAAAATGCTCAATAAAGTGAAAACATGTCATTATGGTTTCTGAGTTAAAGCCCACAGGATGGATTTCCTCAAGCTATTTAACAGGATGTATCTATAACTAATCAGCTGCCATTATTATGAAAATACACATTGTAGGTAAGGGCACTGATAATGAGCCAAGCTCTGGCAGCTGCCACCATGGTGTTCTGATTCTGGCTTTGTGGGGACCCTCTATTCAGAGAAACAAATCAAATTCTGAAACAAAGGCCCAGCAACAAAAGAATAACTGGGGCACACAGTTAGTGATCAAAACAGACACACTTCAGCCAAGTTAAGCTTTGCAGCAGGAGCAGGCAGCATGTGAGGCTGGCTAGAAAAGCAGCTACTGTAGTCTGGGAGCACGCACACAGCTGGTACAGAGAGCACAACTGACTCTTGATGGTACATTTGCTAAATCCATTGAATTCATGCAGATGGAGAGCACATACCTTGTTTACCTTGGACTACTGAATCAAGGCAGAAAATTTGCTCCCTGCTTGACAGGAAATAATTTAGTTAGCCTTTCCTGTTAGCAAATTAGTAGTATGAACTTATGGAAATATTTTAAACAGGAATTTTAAATTTTAACTTGGATTATTTATTTCTCTCCTGCAATAAAAAAAGGCAAAAAAATGATGCAAATTGTACAGCCAGTTCAGCTTAAATGCTGCAACATGACAGAATATGAAAGCACCACACTAAAGACTGTGTCAGACCACCAAACTTAGCAGATTTGTCAAAGCAAGTGACACTGCTATATGGACTCCATGTGACAGAAGTATTCATGGCCTTGAGGCTCTCACTAACAGCAGCTTATTAGCAGACTATTCATGAAGGAAGGTAAGACATCCCTGAGGTGCATACTAAATATGACAATGAGATTCTACCCTCTCATCCCACCTTGTGGAGCACATGATTTCTACTGGTATCAAGGGATCAAAGAATTCACCATGTGAGATGAGAATGCACAATAGCAAAAAGCCTACAGCAAAACACCTCTTCTACTTTAATATGACTTAAAACAAATGTTTCAAAACACTCCCAGAGAACACATGAGCAAAACACATCGCCTCTATTTAAACTGTGGCTTATAAACATTTCCTGACCATGAATGTAACTCTTGTTAGGTTTACCACTGGCAAGATGCAAATCAACTTGTAGAGGACAGTTTTATGCTATATTTATCACTTATGCTATGTTTCCCAAACTTTTTAAACTCTGAATAGATACATATCTTCCTTGCAGTACAGGTGGTCTCTGCCGTGTTTATGATCTGCCTTTCTGTTAAAATTTGGACTTTCTTCCATCTGTTGGCATCTTCAGCTAATTATTGCTTATCAAGTGTTATAGCTCATTTTAGTCATCAAAAAAGTGCACATTGCACTCCTTAACACAACCTACCATCATAATATCTAGGTACTTAACAGTATAAAATAACAAAAAAGAATGTCTAAAGTGGCAGTGATTAATTTAATATTGGAACTCCCTTTGCTTAAGGCTACCTTAGCCCATTTATAAAAAATGCTACATGAACAAATTGCATTTTCCCTGTTCCATCCTGAACATTTGCATGCATTTATGCATACATATGGAACAATATTTTCAGGGCTTGTTAAAATGTGTCAAGTCTAGTCATAGACTAGCAGTATCACAGTGCAACTTTCCCTACACCCTGAGTAGGCTACAATACATGCAGATGTACTGCATCTCTGTCTTTGCAGAGAGATTTCATGCTGTGACATCATCCAGCTTTTCTTAGATTTCATGCAGCTTAAAGTTACACTTATGACAACTTTCAAACGCTTTAGCAAAAATTCAGGAGTATCATATACAAACACCAGATGGGATGATCTGCTTAACTTCAACAGGTTAAGGTTAACTTTCAGAATGACAGCCCCTCAGCTGTCCCAGAGAAGTGTAGCTCGCTCACATCTTTCTTCTTTAACTGCCTGCTCTAATACAGGTCATTTCCTGGCTGCCTAAAACAACAGTCCTGCCTAGCTCACATCTGTAAAATCTTTTAGCAAATGGATAAACGCCAGCCCTTCATGCAGCTGAAATATTCAGAGATGGTTCAAACTCTAAAACCTCGTGAGCTGCTGTCTTCCTTCTGCCAGGGGTTACAAAACAAACCCTTTCCCTGAGAGTTTCTGCCAGCACAAGAGTTACTGTTTCTTCCTCTAATGCATCCTTACTTCTTAGTTTCTTTACAAGGATTATAGTACTTTTCTCCTTCATTTAACCTGTACATACCCAGAGGTCAATGCTATTAATTACAAAATTACTTTGGATTAAAAAAAAAAAGGGTACATTTTAATTACAGTAAGATTAACTCTCTGAGTTAATCATGTTGAAGTCACATTTTCAGTGAACAAAACTCTAATTACATGCCATTTTCATTAAAAAAAAAAGTAAACCCACAAGAGTCTCACTGTACCGGAAATAGCCCCCAACCCTTAATAATTTCTATTAAATAAAGCAATAGAAAGGTTTATTTAATTTCTGACCAGTTCTTATTTGCATGTCTACTGCTATGAATTTTCTCAGCAATGAAGAAAAAAAAGTAACATCACAAAACATTTAGGTTTTAATACCTCAAGAGAAACCCAGGCAGAAGCAATAGTGCTATTGGTATGTGTAAGAGAGCATACCAAGATCTAAGAGATGGGAAAGACAAGTTCCCAAACCTGCTGTTTTCCAAGGGCTTTTGCCAGGGCCCAGACTACCATTGTCCTGGAATTACTATGGGGAGCAGCATTATACCTCATATAGGAGTCGGCATGAATGTGGAGGACTCAGGCACATTGCTCAATATATGATTAAAAACATCTTGTAGCATTGAGGATAATCATTTTAGGCTTTAAGATGACTGTTGCAAGAGCCTTGAAGTCTCTACACAAGGCCATGGATTCACACTCACAGAGAAACATGAAGTTACTAAAATTGAGCCAGAAATACTGCAACAGGGATTTAAGCTACAGATTTGGCCAGCAATGAAAGGCATGGTGATGAGCAGCAATTACAGCACAGGACTGAGTTGCAAAAGGCCTGAATGCTCAGCTCAGCTGTTTACTTGCCAGATGACGCGACCCAGGCTACACAAAGCCCAACACACACCCTTGTGTTCCACGTACACAAAGGTTGAGAGTGCCTTCCTGATCCATGAAAGTATAGGATTATCTGCTGTAAAACCACCCCTTGTCTCCCACCCCTTGTCCTGGCCAAAAAGGCTCATAAAGGCCAACCAGAGGCCCTCTGCAGGTATAGAGAAAAGGTTGCTTTGGCTTGGAGATGTACAACTCAACCAGATGATTTCCATAGCCCCTCCATGTCCCCAGCTCAAACCAGCAATGCTCCTGAGAAGGCTGCTGGGGAAGAACTAAACTTGTCAGACAGCCTCTACTCTCATGAGAAGGTCAACAGCTTAATTGCTCATTGCAGACTACAGAAAACCCCTGTATCCTGTTTGCCTGTCTCCAGACTCTGACAGAAGAATAACACCAACCTATCACGCAGGAATCTTTTGTTATTTCATTCAAGTACGATGAGATTTTCATCTGGTAGGTGCTGAAGTTAGAGATTTATTGCTGTATTGTTCTGGGGGAAAAATATTTGAGTCGTTCAGTAAGATTTGGAAAAAATCTGGTCACTGTGAGCAGCGAACTTTGTACGATCACCTTTATCACTGCAAAAAGCTTTAAACTGGAAAAAAACAAAAGAGAAACTCATTAGATGAAACCCGGATAAAGTTATCAGAGTGTCTTAGAAATTATTTGGGTTTTTTCCTCAGAAGTTGTTTGTGACAGCATGAGAATGAATTTAAGTATGAAGTAGGGTTAGTGCTACGTGATGGACAGTAATGGGCATGGGTGAAGAATCCTCGGAAGAAAGGGGACTAGTTCAAGATAAGATAACCTGAAATGTCACAGAGGCCTTGAGAAAAATCAAGGATTTTCTTGTAGGATTTCTTTCTAAAGCATCCAAGAAGTATTAGATCAAAGGACTAGTCTGAAAAACCCTATGAAGAAGAGGCAGAAAGAGCAGAAGAGGCTCCAATGCTCCGTGTCTTGCATGACTGCATTTATATAATTATCCAAACAATAAACAAGCACATACAGACACCACCTAGAAAGAGGTAGGGTCAGATCCTGACCATGTGCTCCTACCTCATCTCCCATCCCACAGCCACTGGCATCCAAAACACAGCTGCAGAACAAGTGGCATGTGCCAGAGGTCTTTATCACAGATGGTATACTGCATGCCAATATAGTCTTTCCTTTCCTGTGTCCCCCTCTGACACAAAATACTGTACTTTGCCCAAAGCAATTGGCATTAGTTTGGCATCTTCAAGTTAAAAACAGAAGAGGGATGGAAAAATATGATCATATATTTTTGTGGCAGAAAGAGGGTACCATAAGCAGACACATCCCAGCTGGGGTCACCTGCTGGATTCCACTAACACATGCAGTTAAATTCCAGACCTTAAAGAGAGCAAGACAGTAAAACAATTCCCTCAGCTCCAGGAACTTCTCTTTCTTAGTCCTCATCTTGGGGTACTTCTTTCATCCCTCTCATGTAATAGTCACTGAAAGTTTAACTGTTCAATTAGTGGGCGCTGAAAAACTGTCAGGAAGATCTTGTACAAACACAGAAAGAAAAAGTCTCCGTGCTGACAAATGGGCAGATACACTCTCTGTGCACCTTGCCATGGAATCCCCATCATGTTGGAGGTGCTTCTGAATATCACAACAGAAAGTTGATCACAAAATCAAAACAAAGACATTACATGAACGACAGATGCTCTGCAGATTTTCAAATGTTGACTCACGATGTAAGAGTAGCAACAGTTCTTAAAAAGTCAAAATATAACTATGCTACTAGCAAGTAGGATAGTAAGGAGGATTATCTGAGGGTGAGAGGCCACTCAAACAGGGAGGAGAGGGAAAGAAGCCAGCACCTTTAGAAGTGGTCAACAACAAGACAAAAGAGTCCAGAGGGCGTGTAAAGCAGCAGGATTTAGCAATATCCTAAACTGCTGTGAGTTAGCAGCATAATAATAACCAGAAGATTAATAGTTTTTTCCAGTTTGAGGTCAGGAAACTACATAAAACAACATTACAGTGCTGACATTTTAGAAGAGAGAGTGAAGCAACAGGTATTAAATGAAACCACAGAAGTGGGAAGTGGGTGCAGGGCAGGGTCACGGTCCTGGTGGACACTCTGCTAAAACTCCTACTGCAGTAGACTGTTCAGTCCCTTGATTTTCAAAAGTAACAGCAAGTCATGGATGCCAACTTCTGGCCCAAGTTGGAGAGCACTTTCTGTGGCTGTAGAGAGACAACATGCTGCTGTCTTCACCTGGAAATTTTTATGGCATGGAAAAATTCAAAGCAGGGATGAAAAATAAGCAGGCTGCATTACATACTAGCAACTATTCCTAAGAGGAGTAAGAAAGAAAAACTAAACCAGGAATTTCTGAAACAGGAACAGAGCAAACAGAAAAAATTGTACTCCCTGACCTTCAGACAGGGTTAGTAAATACATTGCTATGTCACTGCTTATTTTGTGGATTCCTGTACACCCTCTAGTAGTTTTATTATATATTTTTAGCATCCAAACCATTATTCCTTTGCACTGTGGTACCTAAAAGCTAACCTGTAAGTTCTTTGGACCGTAGTCAACCACAGCAGAAACTCTTCACTATTGACTGCTATAGTTCATGCCCAAGATTTTAACCTTCAACCTCCTTTCTTGAACAGCAATACAGCAAGGAATGGTTTTGAACCCCCAAAAATCAACATAAACGAAGAATAAAATCATATGATTGTATTTTATTTTCAATAATTGCAAAAACATTTTCAACTCACTACTTTGGGAGTTAAAAATAAACTTATAGATTTGTGATTACATGACACCGACAGACATGAGCACGGATAAATTCTGTTTCAACTCATGTTGCATTATTGGTCATGTTGGAGCAGAGATGCAGATGTGTGCAGATGATACCAGAATCTCTTGTTTGCCTCTCCTCTTCATGGAGGAATATGCAGGCAACATAGGAACAGCATAAGAGGCTGTAGAGAACAGTATTGCTAATATTGACAATGCTAAAGCAAGCAATGATTCATGAACATTATGTTTACAATCCTACAGATCCCCCCTTATTCCTAGACAGATTTTGATAATAATTATGGTTCTATACTATGACAGTCTGTGTCTTTTTGCAGCTTGCACAACAGCTGAATAGGCTGAACATGCACACTCAGAGAGATACAATAAGGTGGAGAGGCAGGATGAGTATTAGTAGGAATTAATTTCTAGGATATTTCTAACTTCTTCATGACTAATAAAGATAAGCTTACTTGCTGTTGCAAGTAAAGAACACATAGTGTTATTAGAAATTGGCACAAGGAGTGCTTAAAACATCCTCTGGCAACTCATTAAAGAACTGGATTAGTCCTAAGGAAAAAAAAAGGGTCGTCAGTCAACTGCAAAAGATATGAACTCAGCCTTTTCCATGGGTGCATCAAGAAACTGATTACCACACAAGCACAGATGAAGGAAAATTAGCCGCTGAGTTATGAAAAAGTTGCAAAAGCAGCAAACCACTTTGAAAACATTCAAATACGAAGCAAATTTATGAAAAGAGCCAAGACCTAGCAGGACATCTCAGCCCCCTCCCCCCACTTATGGCACAAGGCACACAAATGTGCCTGAGAGAACAGCAATGAGAGAACAGGAAAAGGCAACTCACTTTCCAGCTAAGATCCCAGGATCCTTCAAATTATTGCCACAGGCATGAATTTTCTATTAGAAAGACAAGGTAGAGCCTATGGGCATTTTAGGGCCTCATTAGCAGGTTTCTTCTATGTCAAATAACCCATACCCATGCCCATTCCCTCCCCTTGAAATGAGAAATGTGTGCTCCCAGCTCCTTCTCCCAAACCCAATTTATTCATGGTGTATTCAGGTTACATTGTACATGCCACAACAGTGTCCAAGGCATTTGTCTGTTGGTTAAAATTATAGTTCATATGTCCTGCCCAGATTGATGGCAGCTCTGTGAAGGTGCCCTCTGCACCATCAAGCACAAGGCGTGCTGCTCTCCCTTCCTGAGCACCTGCTACTCAGCATAACTACCAGTCCATTATGTGCACAATGTTTCTGATTCAGCTACCCTAAAAAAATGAAGGCTCTAGGAAGGAAAAATTTTGTGCCAGCAGGAAAAGTTGTTCTTTCAAGTCTCTGGAAAATGAGAATGCCAGAAATCTATAATATACCTAAGGAAAAAAAAAAAAAAACAAAACATTTCACTTTTTCTGAAAGAGTTCTTCAGACACAGCTGCAGTACTGACTTAAAGATCCATGAATATAATATCCAGGATCCATGAAACAGAAATCTTTATTAAAGGGCAGAGCTTCAGGAAAGGTAACAGTGTTTCATAAATCTAAATTTGCCTGACTTTTTTTGGCACCTAAAACTATTGAAGCTTTTTAAGTCCAGGATTTTCTCCCCTCACAGCTGTCAAATGTGTAATAAATACATATCAGTAGGGACTCCAAAACAACACTGTTTGTATGTCTAGCAAAGCACCTTCAGACACTGCAGGACATGGAGACTGTCCCCTTCTTTGAGAGCAGATCCACAGCTCTAGTCCACATCAGGTTCTCAAAGGAATCTCTTTCAACACTGAAAAGAATAATTCAAGCACCACCTTGTAGGATGAATACATTGATGTTTTTATCCATAACTCAGGGTACCTCCATTCGAGCTCCTCTATTTAAAAACAGAAGCCTGAACTTCAATATTATCATAAAAGAGGATTGCAGAAGGTGCAAGTAAAGAGGAGGGAGGAAGACTGCCATTAGAACAGGGAATTAAATTTCTCAATTAACAGTTTAAGATAAGCCTGAACTGTCTGTAACAGCAAGCTAAAAGGTTCTAAAGGTCACTTATACTGGATGTATTCATGTCCTTCCTCTGGTATCAAGCAACTGCAAGGTATCACTCCAGAGCAGCTGGTCTCCCCTGCTGAGATACAAAAACTGTGTGCTAAGTTCAAAAATTAGAATTAGTAGAATTAAGTTAATTTGGACCATCTTTAGTCTTACTTTACAGCATTGCAGCTAGTCAGAGGTTGTATCCAGCTCAGATGGTGGGAAATGTTTAGAGAGTTCAAATACCATTCAAAATCTTAACTCTTAAACATGTCTTTGCATGCTTGCCTTCTACCAGTGTAGCCCTAGGTCAGTTACCAGTTCTTTAAATTCAAAAGCTGTGGCCTCACCTGATCCTTGAAAGGCAGATACCATATCTCATTTTCATACAAAACTTTTTTTTGAGGTGGCTAGCTGTGATAAAATCCATTTAACACAGAGAAAGCAATGATCTTGGCAAATCACTTCAAGGGTACATTTCCTTTACAAGCACTTTTAGCTTTTTAAGAGATTCAGCACAGTTGTGTGTTATTTGATTGGTTTTAATATAGTTTTTGCTTTCCTGATGTTTTGATCTCCTAAATGAAATTATATCACTGATGAGGTTAAAAAGATGCTGCTACTTACTCGTCAGTGTTCAAAGATTCTTATTTGAAATAAAATGGATGTTGGGAATAAATTCTGCAGTTACAATGACCACCAAAAATCAGGAAGTGGCTTATGGAAAACTCATTAAAAGAGTTCAGTAGTGCTACTGCTGTCATGCTAGACACATATTGTTGGCTTAAACATTACTTGGCTGGACTTTTAGCCTTTTGCAAAATGTTACTGTGGTTATAAACCCCCAAAATTGCACAGAATTTAAAAAAACACATATTTCTTGATAAATCTTCCAATTCAAACGGCAGTTAATTCACCAGCCAGGTCCTCAGTTCACTGCCTTTATGGCAGTCAAACATTCTCACTTATTTAATTCTATCTTTATAAATCTATGATGATTCATGGAAGATTACATGGCAAAATATCTTTCTGTGAAATAACTATACTCATGCAGACATACAGAAAAAAAAAGAAAAAAAAGCTTATATTCCCCTTCAGTTGCCCTCATTAAAACCAGTAAATATAATACACAGCAACTGGTCTTGTTTCTGAGCATGGTTTTCAAAAACATTTTTCTTTTGCCAAAAATAGTGCAAATTATTTTTTCAAGCACAAGTAATGAATACTTAATTGCTTTTTGCTTTTTTTTTTTAACTTCCAGAATTGACCTGGGGCACTCTGCTTCTTTGATAAAAAGAGAAAGACAGATAATAGGCTTTTCTTTGGGGTCTCTCACATCTATCACTGTTATCAGGACAGGAATGGAGATCTTTCATGCTGCTCTGCTGATAATTCAAGAAGTTTACGATGTAAGTGGCCTTGAGTTCAATATGTTTGTTTAGTAGAGAAGATTTAAAGTTCTACAAGAAAAATAAACACATCCTTTCAAGCTAACTTTAAAGACTCAAGACTGACTGTTGAAAAGAAAAATAAAACCCTCAAGTGTTACCTTCTGTGATACCTTAAGGGAGCTATTTTTTCAGCTCATCATGAGCAAAGCTATCTATGTGAAAGTTGTGTGATTCAGCCAAGCTTTCTGGTTGATTTTTGCTCCTTCTTTTATTAACTAGCTCTTGAAACAGTAATCAGTTTTAACTACTAATGGAAGCCCTGATCTTAGGCAATGTTCTTCTGCTAACCAAAATAGCAGTAGTCAAGCAAGTGCAGATAGGCAGCTGAAAGCTGCAGGACAGAGAACCTGCCCATTGGCTAAGCCCCTCCTAGCACCTCTAGTTCTCAAACCAGGAGGGCAAGGGCCTGTGAAGGGAACCATTTTCCTAAATCCATGTTTGTAGTGGGAGGTACAGAGAATGTGAACAGGGACAGCACATGGTCACTGTATATTTTTAATGTGCTGGGATAAGGAGGGGAAAAAACATTTTCCTTCACAAGTAGTTCCAGGTAGCCTAACCTCACACCTGCTGCCAGAATCTTCTTCCTTTACCAGATCTCTTTAGGCAATCTGCCTGCTTCATCTTTACAAACATAACCATCTGAATTCACATAACTCTTGTACACACAGGCAGGTGACTCAGCTAACTTGCTGCAATGGAAAAGGTGCAGCAAACCCTAAATCATGGCTCCAGGAGGATCTCTGGCACCTGCTGATAGTCTCCACCACACTTTCTATACTACACCCATGACCAGCCTTCCCCAGGTCCCTTGTGATGTCCAAAGCAACATTAAACCAATTCCACAATAAACTGAAGAGGATGTCTGTAAGCAGACAATTTAAACTGAGAAACTGGAAAGTCAAGATATGAACCATCAAAAACGGTTTCAGTAATTTGGTTAAATACTATCCCTCAGATGCTTCTCAAGATGTATTTTATGCCATCTCAAGATATGGTGCAAACTTAGAAGCAAATATTCCAAGGGACAAACACACAACATCTGCTCAAAAAACCAAAGCAGTACCTAAAAAAGCTTCAATCCAGTAGTTCTCTCTTTTCAATGCAATTTGAAATCTAGCATCATCTGTTCAACTCTACAGACCACACCGCCTTTTCTCCAAAATCTCACAGCTCTAGTCCAATTACTGAAGGCCAAATTATGCTGTATGTTCATGAATAAAATTTAGAAGTCTGACAATTCCTTAACTCCTGGCTACTTGAGTTTTCAACTTCCCTCATCTTTTCTCAGTATAAATAATGCATAAAACTGGTCCAATAAAAGTTTAAAAAGAAATTGAAGACCACCCAACTTCAAAGTTTATCATCTGGTATCACGTATTTCACAGGAATCAATAGCAGTGATTTTTAGATTTATTACACTAATATTTTTCATTAATTCTAACAGGAGGTTGTTGAGCTCCACAGCATTATCAAGAGGGCAACAGAAACACTCCACCTGAGGCTTCACAGACAGGTACTGACATCCATGTAATGGAAAGAAAAAGAATCCTCTGTCTACTCCATACACCAGAAAGGAGGGACGTTGAATAGATGGTACAAGAGCCTTCATTATCCAGAAGGCAGTTCCCAGTATATCTCACTCAACTTGTCCTAATTCCTGCTCTAATTCAACATTATGCTTTATCTTAGCCCATCTTTCTTGCGTAGAGAAAGACCCAATTCTAAATTTTGCAAGAAAAACAGAAGAACCTGCTCTGTTTGATGTACCAACATCAACAAAAGCCCTGAGCGTTAAAAATTACTTTGTAGCAACAAACTCTAGAAAGACAGGAATCATTTAAGCTAAAAGGCTGATACTGATGATAATGGCTATAAAATCACTTACTTTGGAAACTGGTAGACCATCTACAACTACCATACCAAAAAAACAAGGTTCTGGAACAGGCTTGTGGTGGGAGTATTATAGACTAGGTAATTAGTTTTAAGCACCATCTCCAATAGTTAAAAGGATGTTATAAACTGACTGCCTGAGTCCAGTCCATAGCTGTCTTAACTGCTTCATGTTCCCAGTAATGAACAACATTTAGCATTTCAAAGATACAAAATTTAATTCTATATTTAATCAAGACTTTTTTTCCCAACCAGATGAGTGTACTTACTAAAAAAAGCCAGAGGAAACCCTTAATGTGTGTTAAAAACTCCAGCTTACTACCAAGATCAAATTGTAAAAGACAAATTCAGATCATTTATTTCATCTTCTGCAAGAAGCACAACTGTCTTGTCATTGTAAAAAATGCTCTGGATAGGTGTTCCTGAAAGGTTTATACTGAACTGTGCATTTATTTAACCCTCTAACCTCTTTCAGCTCAGGCTGTAGAGGTCACTTACACAGACCAGTAGCTGGCTTCAAAGCTGATGGTTGAAAAAAAGTGTCAGCAATGTATCCTTCCTTACCCCCTCAGCATGCCCACTCCAATTATTCTCATATTTACTGACTCCTCTGCTCACTCACATTTCATTTTTCCTCTCTTTGATGATACAGACATCCTGGCTCCATCTGTCATAGGGTTAAATAATCATCTCTGATTTCAGTAGATTCCATGAACTGCAAGCTAGAGCCCTGAACCAATCAAGATTTTCAAGAGGTCTTTATGTTTTAAACTGGTCCCTTCCAAGCTGAAGACAAGCAGACCTTAACCTGAGTTTCAATAGACGTAGGAGGAGAATTACATTTGTCATCGTGAGAATTGCAAATAGTAAGCATTCTCTTCTAGTTTTTAAAAACCTATAATTACAAAATACTATTTTAGAAAAAGAAAGCCAAGGAATGCTATAATTTCTATAGACTATTACTAATAATTCCTTATAAGATGAAAATACATGTTGTTCTAACTTTAGGAAACATCATAAATCTGGTAACATGTTTGGCTACTGAGCCACTCTGAAGAGCTTCAGAAGGCAACACTCCCTAACAAATGTTTACCGTGGAAGTCTGGTGAGTTAGGATATGTCTCCCTAAAACCATCCACTTGCCTGTCTCTTCTTAATGATGTTTTAGTGCTTCTACTCACTATGCACTTTCCCATCAGTCTAACTTTTCATGCATTAAGGGACATAACAGCTCAGATATCCCAGCACAGACACAGATGCTCTCAGCTCTGTAATACAGACTTCTTGCCATCCATTCAGATCCTGATACCCACATTTCATTGAAGTGTATACATATAGTTTTTAACCATGAACTGTGAGAATAACACATCATAAACACTCAGGGGTTTTGGAGCAGAGAAAAACATTTCCAGTGAATCTGAAGGCATACTCTGTTTTTCAGGAATTTTATTAAATGAAAAATTATAGTCCTGTCCAAGACACAAAGTAACATCAGCCTCACCGTTAATCAGTGTCATTGCTATTTTGCTATCACTCCCCATAAGTGAGTCAGCAACAGGCTGGTTGTGCATTGCTTGTCCCTTCTTGAACTTTTCCAGTGCATACTACAAAGTAGCTACTGCTGCAGGATGGCAGCCCCTTTGGCTTTTTTCCTTCTTCTATAATTTTTGCCAATGGTATCAGTGAAACATCAGCCTAAGTAAGTGTGCTGAGGTCAGCAGACATAAAATGAGAGCCCTTAGGGTTCTTTCAAAGATAGCTTCCAAACTCAACAGGTGTTATACATAACAGATCTTTGCCACTGCTCATCATTCTGTTATCACCAGACAAAATTCCCTTACATCTACTTTAATACCAGTATCTGCAGTCAAGATTTTGGGAGTAAGTTAAAGAGCAATTATGCATTAAATCATTTTGGCACATTCGGCTCAGCAGAATGTAAAGTATAATTTGAGTGTAGCCTTCTCAACAGAAGAAAGGCACTGTGACTGGTTTATCTGAAATAGGCTTTGGACACTACTAAAACATAACACAAAACACACATACAAAACAGGAACCTCATCCAAAAAAAAAAATCCAAAATACAAAAACCACAAAACCCTCAGAAGAGAATATCTTAATCAGCAAGCCTTAAAAGGAAGTTTTATCAAACATGTCAGATTAGAAAAAAACCCCAAAATCATGTTAATACTTTCAGTAACACTTCAATGGAGAAAATGTTTTTGTATTTTTTTTAGTCTACTTAAAACAAAAAAGCAAACAAACATCCATGTAGATATCCTGTGGGGCTACCTAGGAAAATTTAAGTCATTGGCACTAGGAAGAATGGCCTACAGAAAACATGGATTTTTTCAAGGTTATCGTAGGTTTACAAAAGAAAAAGAGACACTAGATTTGACTATGATCACACAGTTGAGGAAGAGCTGGGGCAGGAAGCCCAGCTGTCACAGGAGGATGTTGGGCTCTGATGCAGATACACACTGGGCAGCAGCTTTGCCTGCTAATGAGTGTGACTTGACCAAAACCCCAGCAAATGCAAAATCCTCCCGTAAGAATTACTCTGACTGAAGCCAAAGGACTATCAAACTCAAGGTCTATTCTGCAGCTGAGCAGTATCCAGAGCAAGGGAAAAAGCCAGAGCAGAGCAAACACATTCCTTCCCTAGTTAGCTCTCCCAGCTCCTACTGGGAAGAAGCTCACAGTGCAGTTCATAGCCTTTGAGGGTGTTTTACTCTATTTATTTGTTGATTTCATTTATATCAAGTGAAATTAAACATAGTAAGTAATTTCTCATGGTGGTTTTGAAAAATGCTGGAATGAAATGTTGGCTATGACAATGTCTTTGGTGTTTGTAAGATAAAGTTTTACAGCTTGGTAAAGAACTTCTAAGTCTTTAATCACAAAACAAATTAAGTAGCACAGCTATGTAGTGTGGGGTAAAAGAATAATTTGGCACAACAGGTTAAAATGCAGACAGAACATGGATTAGAATAATAGTGTGCTGATGAAATGAGAACTTGGATCTGATTGTGACTGTCCTTATATTTATGAGTTACTTAGGTTTTATTTATAAAAGGTAGTTTCCAAGACTGTACTTCCTCCTCCCTTGGAGCACTAGTTTAACACTGAGTTTGAAGAAAATTTATCTTTTTAAGCTACCAGAAAAATGCTTCTCTAAACTCACTGCTCAAGGGCAAAGTAAAAGAACAGAAAAAATACTGCCATTATCTCCAACACAAGCAGACTATAAACAGAGAATTGTAAAGCACTTTGTCTATTCACAACCAAGTGTCATGCTCTCCGGCCAGGCAGGGCTGCTCACAGCAGCTTCCTTTCTCAAGAAATGCTGTAGGTGAAAAATAAGAAACAGACAGTGACATGGAGAAAACCAAAGATCTGATTTGCAACTCCAGGCATAGAAAATGCCAGCTTTACTTCCCAGGTAACGTTTGATACTGTGTACACAGCAGAACAAAATTTAAACTCTCCTCAGGTTTTCCTTACCAAAACTCAATATACAGCTTCTTTCAACTGAAGGATTACTGGGAAACATTTCATATTACTTACTACAGGGCTAGAATGCTTATCCACAAAATAGAGATATTCACTACAAACTAAATTTTGCATGTCAAAACCCAGATTCAACCACTACTGACATAAACAGGAGTCCACACTCTTCCTTCAGACTGGTTATGGTCACACCTGTCTATTTAAACATAATGGTCTGGAAATTGCTGACAGTTAGTTTTGTAGGGTATTATTTTTTCCTCCTCAAGAAAATCAATTTTCAAGTAATATTTTTATTACGTCTTTAGATCCTCTGTGCATTCCAATATGAGATAAATGCTGAGCTATCAACTCCAATTGCAATTAATTCAGTCTGAAGTATATCACTAACTTCTCCAAAGGTTCAGCGGGTGCACAGTGAAACAGTATTTATTTTCACTTGAGACAGAGAAACACTTTAAAAGAAGCAAAGTTTTTAGGCTTCCCTACTGTCTGCAAGAGGTTATCCTTACTTGTAAGTCATGAAATGGAAACTTTCATGTGACAGGTAATAGCAGTCCATATGTGTATTTGGATGAAAACAAAGATATTTCGGGAAAAAAAACCAAAAAACTTTTTTTCATATTTCATTAGGAACTTAAATCACATTCCTAAGTGCAGACAGCTACAAGATGCCACTTCATGTAAAAATCCAGCATATTTCTTTTGTTGCATTATCAGAAAAATTATCAAGATATTCAGGTAATGCCACTCTGACTTTTTTTTATCTTTGGTTTTCAAAATGTTTATGCAAAAAGCATGCAGTCAATCTTTTGACCCATCAACGTGATGCAGTTAATTAAAGTTAACCCAAAAGCAAATTCATCAAACTGTGAATTTTCTTAATGTATTGCAAGATCATTATTATGAAATGTAAATGGCAATATCATGACTGACTGCCACTGTTCCAGAGAGAGAACAGAGCTTGAAAATGCTCTGTCTGTGCTCTCTGGTAGAGGCAGATTAAGGAAAGGGTGGATAATAACCTTTCATATTATTCTCAAACACAGGATTCACTCTGTCTGGCTCCATGCTGTTATTCTTGCTTCAGTCCAGGCTATTGTCTATTCTCACGACATTTATGAAAATAGGAAAACAAATTTCAGACATGATTTTTGGCTCATTTTACAAGACAAAAGTGCCATTAATAGCCTTCTGAATGGTTCACAATATTATAAATCATTTCATTAAGTTGCAATTATAAAAGTCAACAAATATATTCTGAATGGTACCTACACATAATAGGTTGATACCATCTTGTTTTTCAAGTAAATTAATAAAAATCTTTTCTCTCACTATAATGGGTAATATAAAGAGGTCCAGCTTAATGACAATACGTGGAAGCTTGTAAAAACTAACAAGTGAAATTTGTAAAATCACATTAAAATAAACAGTCTCATCTATTTTTCATTCTGATCTTTAAAAGATCTGGAGTGCTTTTTCTATGCATTATTATTTTCTAAGTTTCTTTATCTTAAGTATAGCAGCTCTTTTCTGATCTGTTCTGCTCAATGACTTTCTTAGAAACAACTGTGAAAATATAATGTATTCAGATTCAGTTTTTGAAGAGGTGGTTTGGTTTCTTTGTGGGTTTTTTTGAACTTCCAGAAATCTTCATTATTTTATTAATATCCATTTAGTTCAAATTTTGGACAACCAGACCAAAATGAAAAGGTACAGGTTATAAAAACATTTACTTCAAATGAAAACTGAGGAAAGTCTACAATGTTTCCAGTCTTTCAACAGACAGGAGAAATAGATATTGCTATTTCCAAACGCAAAGAACAGACATACATGCTTGCCTGTGATTAGAAAATTTTACTTCATTATAAATCTTCTGAAGGAAACAGAGCAATCCATCCTGTTTTTCCTTCCTAAACACAATCTTTTTTAAGGTAGTATATCATTACAAGATCATTTGTAATAATACTTGGTGACCTGATTTTCCAAAAAGAAATTCTGTGGAAATATTTAACACCAAGATTGTTCATATCCTCATACTGTAATTACACTTATCTAGTCTTAAAGCCTACACATGTGTAAGTAGATCACTGTAGGTACTGCCTCCAGAAACCCAGCTAAGGGTTCTGACATGGCAGGCTGGTGTAGCAGGAAGGAAGGCAGCTGAGGTCTCGACTCACCAGCATAAGTTCTCTCACCCTACTCTCCATGTCCTTTTTGTTAAAACATATTCATTAACCCATTTCTTATCAATGGGTAAATCTGATCCACTGAATGACTCAATAGCACAGCTTTGCCTCCCCGTTTTTTGGATGTCCACACCCAGAGAAGTCAATTGTTTCCTAATGTTTAAAGGACCCCTAGGACCTGAAACTAACCCTTGTCATTGTCAGTCAGTGCTGGCTTTTCAGGAAATATATGTAAATGAAAATACTCAGCTTGATTAAGCATTAAAACTATTATCAAGTGTTATTATCTGGATTTCCCAGACTCTTACAATATTTTCACATTTATAATCAACCATGAGCCAGTATTAAACAGCTGGATTAGAAACTGTCTGCATCAACCAAGGAAATTTCCTGACAGGATCAACGATGGTAATTAAACTAATTAAACATCACCGGCACCTAACATTATTGAATAAAGTAAATCAAAAAAGAGGAGGCAGGGAGGCATGTTTGAATTAGGAGGAAGTCACAATCTTGATGAATTAGCATTATGCACCATGGCCTGTAGATCTTGCTTCTGAAAACTCCCTGAACTCTTTAATGACAAAATACATGGAGTGAAAGCTCTGACACAAAGATCAGCATCAATTAATCAGCAGCAGAGTCATAGGAAAGTATAAGTTACAGCACTGCCTCCCAAGCAATTTCAACACTTGCAAGAGTAGATTTAGCAGGCAAGCTGTACTCCACACCTGAGCATGAGAGACCAAAGGAAAGAGAAATCATCTTCTGGTTACTACAGCTGCAGCCCAGCACATGAAATTGGAGGACACTATTCACTACAATCTAAATAATATTTCTTTGTGCATTAACCAAGCTTCTCCATTTTCACATCCTTTTATCAGTCTCAAATCTGCTTACATCTCAAATCTGCTTACATATGTAAAACCAATGATCTGTGCATTTTTATGTCATCTCTCCATACATGCAAGTCTCTTGGGAGCAAGCACAGATTGACTCTAATGGCAATGCTGCTGATGACAGTGGGTGCTGTCACAGGGAACCCTGGCAGCTTCCAGCTGTGCCTGAAGTCATTCTAGCCACATTTCACACCTACAGCAGTTCCTGAAGGTCAGTCACTTGCAACACTCAGCACCCAGTGTGAAATGATGCAGACCTCAGCCAACTTCCCATAGAATGGGGTGGTCTACATCAAAATCAGGTATCAACACTAAGGTACATGATACAGCTCGCATGTGTATACAAATACATGCATTCAAATATTTATGCACACTGGTTTTTTGAAGGAGGAGGTGCTTGTAGCTTTTGTCATAATTTTTAAAACAAGTCTCTGAATTCAACAAAGCTTCTATAATTAAAATAGACTTACAAGTCATATTTATAGAAGATTAAACAGCAATGTCTGCAGAAATATTTCCTTTGGAGTTTCTTGGTGGTAATAAAATTACTAATAGTATATTTATACCCTCCTACTGAAAGGGTAAATCTGTTCATCAATACTAGAGTATTTAATAATTCAAAGTGAGGAAACAGAATGAATGACATATACTGCTATAGCCACTTAGCATTTTATCACAAGTCAACTTGTGCAATGATCATTCAAATTTTGAAGCCTACAAGCCAAGAACAGTTTTATAGAATCACCTTTACCACTATTGCAAATATTTGCATAAGCAATAGCCTCATACTGTTCTTCAAGCAGCAGTGTGTAACACAGCACTGAGGAAAAAGGAGGCAGATCCTGCAACAGTTCCCATCTTGCTGATGTCCTGTTTCTTAATGCATCTGTTCAGCTACAGCAAGAAGTCTTCAGGTATAGAAAGGAGTGTGACTGCTTTCAACAAACAAGCATTCTGCGGACAGAATCACTAACAGAATACCCAGCTAGTCAATGGGGAGTAGCCATGGCTCTACTCCACAGTGTTATTTATTACCCACTGAGCCAGCCATTCAGTTCCAACTGTTTGGGTCCAGAAGCCAATCAATCTGGTTTCCTTCAGAGGAATCATCTCTGAACAAGTTTACATGACACAGGATCCACCTGTTGCTCTTCAGCTTGCTTCTATACTAACAGTACAACTCAAATATCAGGAACTACCCAAGACCTCTCCACCTGGCAAAGCCTTTCTCACTTACGTTTTGACTTTTCTTATGAAAAAGGGAGAAAACATAAGGTAAAACTTCAATAAATGTCAGGTTCTCAATGCAAAACCTTGACAGCATTAAAAACCCTGACACAGTAAAACAAAGACTTTGCCAAGCAATTAAGATCACAGAAGATAAGATGACATGAATTCAACTCATTAATTAACTACATAAAGCTGATGATAACAAGACTGGAGAGTGCTCAACTCTTCTCCAATTGCTGCTCCACAGTCCCTCCTACCATCTCCTGCCCCACTCTTCACACAGAAGCATGATCACCTTCCTCTTCTTACTGACCTTAGTGAGAGCAGCTCAAGACTTCAGTCATCTGGCCCTTGATTTTTAATACCTCCTCTAACAGCCTTATTAAACAGGAGCAAATAAGTGCATAAAAAATAAGAATGGTTTCTTTCAGATGATTGTGGTCCCTGACTCAGAGCTGAAGACTTCTGCACCAAGAACATGAGAGAAGATGTCAGGTGCAGGAGCAGAGGTGAAGAAAAACAGAGTTAGACTCCAGGAGATAAAGAAAAATACAATAAAAGTGTCACTATTTCTTCAGTTCATCTAACTGCCATTAACATGCAGTGGTCTGAGCATTATGTGAAAAATTGAAGTGATTACAGAGGTGCAAGAAAGTATCGAAGTTTTTGAAATATTTTTAGTGGGATTTTACAGAGAAATACTGAAAACATTTTCTCTATTCTTAAAATCAAGAAAGATATATTTCCTACAGTAAGATTACAGATAAAAGTATGAAGTAAGAAGAAAACACATGGGTCTATTCTTTGCATTTGCCTATCACTTTCAATTGAGATAGAGCATTTGTGTTTAACAGAACAAGGTTATTTAAGATCTAAAAATCAGTAATTCCTCTTTTTTGAAAAACAGAATTAACAAGACCACAAAAAAACCCCTTTGTCCTAATACACAAACTGCCTGGAAACATTTTTTTTAATGGACTTTAAAAGTAAATGCAAAGATTTATGCCAGACTGAACTTCCTCAGCTCACATGTGATTTTGGAGAACTACATATATATATATATATACACATATAAATATCCATTTGCTGTGTGTTTACATGCCATTATGGATATAGAAATTGAAATGTTTTAAATAAAGTGTGCCTGATTCAACACAAGATACACACTTGCAGATTATTTCACTGGAGTTTGTTTCTCTGTGCAAGTCCCCAACTCCAGAATGCACAGACTCTCCAGGAAACTTTTCGGAGACCAAGACTGACCTGTAACCTCAGGAGAGCACATGCACTTCCTTGGTTATCCACAAAAAGAAAAGTCTTAATCACTGCGCTACTATCTCAGTTTGGAGCAATAAGACATGAAATTTTGATTTACCATACTTCTACGAATCAGTTTAAAAATGTCACAGCTTCTTAACATGTTGCTGGAGGAAGCAATGAGTACATGCCTTTAAGTCAGTATCTTTTGCTCCCCTCCATTCCTTATGCATTGCTCTGAACTGCACGGCACAGAAGGGAGGAAAAGGCAGTCATCAATCACCTTCTTCACCCTGATGATCTTTCTTACTGCAGATATACTTAACAGTGCTTTGGTTGGAGACTGAAAGTTGTTTTGCAGTGTTCATGTAAACCCTGGCATTTGGGGAAAAAAAAAAAGAAATCCCTTAAAGTGATTACAATTTTAGGCTTTGAGAAAGAGACTCTAATAATAACATGCTTAAGCTTTTGTTCAGCACTGAATTGGTCAGGTAGTTGGACTGGATGATTGCAGTAGGTCCCTTCCAACTGAAAGTAGTCTATTCTATACTAGTTTGTTATTCACAGTGCCTTTTGGATCTTAAACACGTCCAAATCCTTACATGTGAAACTGTAGTTTGAAAAACAGTGGTAGTTGCTTTCTGAACACAGAAAGGTACAGCTCACATATTGTAAAAAGAAAGTTTAAGGCCCATCCCAAAAGCACAGTTTTACAGTCATATAATAGTTGAAGCTGGAAAACAGCTGCAAGGGTAAGCTAAATAATATCCAGAGTGGACAGCTGAAAAACCATGTACAAAAAAAAAAAAAAAAAAAAAAAATCAGACTGGAAAAGTGTTTAGTAGATAAAACTTCAGCTGTTCCTTTTATATTATCCCCTCGTGTCTGACATCCTAGCCCATTAATATCTTAACTGTATCAAATAAAATGCTACAAGGCCTTCCACTAAAAAGTATTATAAGAAATTCATACTGAACATTAAACATTTGTAAATTTCTTTTAGTCTGACTCATTTTTTAGATGGTTAATTCATGATTATAGTTTATACTGGTGTTTGTGTTTTTGCTGCCCAGTATTCCCTGTTTTCTCCGTAGCCTCCAAATGCTCCAACGTACTTCTACAGCCAACATCTCCTTCCAAATGTAGTTTTTAATGCCTCCCCACAGAGGCATCCTAAGAATCAATGCATCTCACATGTGTGCATCCTAAATCCTGATACACTCAATCAATGCTCAAATATGCTTGTCAAAACTGAGTGGAAACACCCAACCATGAAACTCCAGAATAAACTCTGGGTACACAAATCAATGAAGATGACCATGAAAAAGATATGTTATTTTGCAGGAAGCAATCCCCACATCTCCAAATTTCTCTGTCCTGGTCTGAAAAAAACCCCAAAACCAAAATAAAACCACAAAAACCTCAGATAAACTTATTTAAGTAAAAATACATGATAAATCTTTCAATGCTGGTTTTAATGATAACACCTTTGCCCAAGAGCCTTTCCAAATTTTTTCAACTTAGTTTGATAAAAGATGATGCCTTCTTTCCCTTTTGTAACTTAGGCCTCTGTACAAAATACTAAACCCAAAACAACAAAAGTGCAGATAAATATTTCTTACTTTGAGCAAAAATTTTTATTGTTCTCTTGCCAAAACAACATCACCAGTCTCTCAATCTTTGCATGGTCTGTTTCTCTGAACAAACTCCACCTCTCTGAAGACCGCTGAAAAATGAAGCGTTGCTCTGCTGTTCTCGGTGACTGGTGCCCTGAACCATTCCAAAAACACATCTGCATCTTCACTTGCTAGTACCCATCACCAAGGTTCCACACAGAGTTACTCAGACTCCTCCACAAATTGCCAAAATCAGGGTTTGCTGACTTCTAAAAAGGCACAGAGAAGAGTCAAAGCTGAGATCCAGCACATGCTCTCAGCTGATGCAGAGGTTTGTTGGCTCTGTGGAGCAGAGTCAGCAAAACCAGAGATAACACCAACCAACTCAGGGAACACAGACTGCCATCCAGCACTTGGGTTTGCTTTATTCCAGTCAGAAAAATGTAGAGATTAACAAGACTGGATATGACATGAAACCATATCCTAGGTGATTTCAAAGCTAGACCCTAAATATGGAGGGTTTACTGGAGAATTTCAAGTTGCATCTTTTTCCATGCTAATTCCTGACAGATTTTGAGTAACAACGTTCAAAATTTAGCTACTGAAATGTCTGAAACATGGAATAAGGCTTGATTTTGTTGTTGTATGTCTGTTTTGCTTAGTTAGTTTAATGAAAAATGTAACATTGAGTCATTAAGACTAGGGAGTTGGAGCAGGCCACCTCAGACAGGAGTATCACAGCATAGGAGGTGGATTCCAAGCCCGGTTTTGTACCTGAGTTTCTCTCTTTGTACTTATGTTGGCATTTTAAATATTATGAGCTTCCATTTAATTAGTAAAATGCATAATTCCAGAAGTGTGGAATATCAGACCCATGTGCAACATAATATACAAAGGAGAATAAACCAAATTATACTATTTCTTCTTAAATTTTTAGTCATTCTGGAATGATGTAACAGGTTTGTTCTGGCTTTATAGTAAAGAACTCTATACAAAGACTTTTATCCCAACAACCTAACCTCAAAAGCACTAAAAATATGTTGGTTCATGTGAAAATTCCAAAGAGTTTAAGATATATCACTAACACTTTCTCCAGCTGAATCTCATCCTAACTCAGAGGTCACTAAGTGAAATATTTCAGGCTAAGCTAATCACCTTTGCTGAAAAATACATGCCTAACTCATCTTCAATACCTGGAGAATGAGAACATGTTAAGACATTTATCCACAGGCAGTATGAATCTCATCTTAAGAGTACTACTCTAGTAGTACCCTTAATTTTAGACTGGTTCATTGGGTTTTTTGCAGAGCTTTGTACCCTGTTGAACACATGATCAGCACTCAAAAAAGTAAACATCAGGCAGATGGCCTGGCACAGGCTGGTGAACATCACTTACAGGTGTTCTCCTACTTAGTAACATGGACTCATCATGGTTTGGCTGATCATTCATTGGTAAAATGCACAATACATGAATACAGGGAAAGCTCAACTCATTTAAAATTGGAAAAAGCAGCACCAATGATGGTGCTCGCAATTTATAATTGGACTCCACTGTTTTATAGTAATCTACTACACATTTCTCTATCCAGTCCATTAGCCTCTAAAGTCTCAATTCATTTTTAAGTGGTTGAATCGAAGGAAAAACTTAGCAACTGGATGATGGAGTTCAGGCTATTCCTGCCAGAACAGATCTTCAATGGCTCAAAGCCGAACAGACAGACAACAGAGTACCTACACACTAAGTAGCAACTCGGATTAAGAAAGTATGAGTGCTTATATTTTGGTTTTAAAGTACACAAAAAGAGAGAGACAACTGCAGTGCAAGAAGTCAATAATTTACCCTTGCAGTTCCTCATTTTCTACTAAAACTTCCTGAAGTACTTGTTAATGCCCTAAACAGAATGGCTGTAATGGACTGCAGGGCTCTGAGCAACATAAGACATGAATTTAAGGAATCAGATGAAAACTTTGTTCTTACGTTGCTCTGCTAAGATATTAACAGCACTGTCAGAACAGTTCACTCTCTGAAATGTATTCTGAAATGTCATTGTGTTCTTTAATCTTTAAAATATTGTCCACGGTTAGTGCTAATTAGAAGATACAAGCTCCGGGCTAAGTGATGAATGGTGATCCTTTAGATTTCCATTACCCCATAGCAGGGAGGAAACAAAAAATACAAAATCCACACTCTTAGTACAAGGATACAGTACTTAAGTGACTCAGAAAAGAAGGCTGGAAACAGTGATCTATATTTATTTAATGAGAAATTCTAGCAATAGTAAGAGTTCTTTAAAAAAATAAATATAGGAACTATTTTTCCTTCTCACAGTTTTTTTTTATATTGAACAAAATAAAAATATTCTTCCTAGTCCTCAGACTCTTCCTGCTCTATTTTTAAATAAAAATGAAAAACAGAGGAATCATTAAAAAGGCTTATTTAAAAAACTCAGGTATTTTGAGTATTTGGAAGAATCCCTATGTTTTTAATAAATATCATACTTATTCTGCCTACCACTCAAAGAAAAAAAATTAAAAGGTGTGCTAGCAAGAGCATTATGGCTTTAACACTATTCTCTTGGTTACTAGAAAATAAATTTCTGTTTAAAAACTTCTCAAAACAGTCAGTTTTCCACATAATCACACACTTAGAGCATACTAAAAACCAGTTGTGCTGAGCACTTGGAGATTTCATGGAGAAATTTAAGAAAACAACATGCAGAGTAAGTGCAAGTTAGAAGTGCAAGTTAGAAAGTTAAAGTGTAAGTTAGAAAGTGCTGCTACACATCTGGCACTAGCACAGGGTGTGTCTGATTTGGATCAGGGCTCCAAGCACTGCAGGGGAAGTAAAAGATTCAGCTTTCTAGTCCAAATGCTGGACACTGTACCCCTCAAAAAATGCAACTAATGTGCTCAGGAAGGGCACAACAGCCTGAAAGCTCCTGGAACATTTATCTTCTAGGTCACAGTAGCAGCTACCAGAAAAAGCTGGGGGAAGGCAGAGGTATGTGCTCAGAAATCTTGCTGACAGCATGAAGACCATATGGCTCCATATTTGCCATGTGCCAAAGACATGCCTACATCAATCAGACTGTAACAGAGAAGTGTAGGGATCCAGATGTTTTAATTCACTCAAGACAGCAAATCCCTTCCATTTAAAATAGCACGCCTTCTTCCCACAAGCTGCTGGAAGGAATTCAGATATTTACCCTCTTGATCAGCATGGTTAAAGAAACAAATGCAAGATTGAGAGACTGTACTTGGAAACAGATGGGCAAGCTCTGAGCCTGTGGGTCTCTCAAATGTTGGATGCTCCAAATGGGGAGGGAATGACAGATAAAGGGAAAAAACCTCATATTCTCTATCCACCCATTTCAGAACTTCTCCTATATTAGGTGACCTCTTCTAGACACAGAGAAACATAATTTATCTAATTTTAAAGTTTTTAAACCATTTAATAGGTGTTTGGAATACAGTGATTTTCAAATACTTAAAAAACAAGTAGAAATCAGCAAGATGGCAACAGTTCTGAATATTTTCCTGTCATTTCTCCCATTCCTTCTCTATTTCCCAGTCTTGCTACTTGGAAGAAATATTTTCCTCAAAGAAAAAAATATGTAAAACATAGTCTGTAAATAACATGCATAAACTTTCTATGTAAATAAACATAGCAGCCATGACTTATTTTGTCAACAATATTTCATAAAGAAAATGTCTTCCAAAATCATTTGAATTAAGAAACAGTGTTAAGTCATTCTGCACTCCTTTCCTGCACCAGCAGTGATTCAATCAAGTTGGGTCTACACATAAAGTTGTAAAATTACATTAGATTTCCAATTCTAGACATATATTTACCAATATGTCTGTGTGTTAGTAACAAATGTGCTTTGCTCAGTATATTTGATTTTACTAAGCATAGTCTTTGCTGGTGGTTTGAAGTGACCATATCTGCTCTTGCCAATTTGAAAATTAGTTTTTCCATAACAGTATGGTTTTAAATGCTGCAGGATTTTTCATTTTGGAGAGAAGTTCCCAAATAACTTCTTTTTTTTAACATTATCACTTCAATTTTCAAAGCATTTGGAAAGCACAGTCCTGTACATGATTCTTACTAGTCTATTCAAATGTTTCAAGGAGGAGCATTCTTCCATTCAACACACTGCTGTATTTCACAGCTTCTTAAAAATTGGGTTAATTTTTTAAGTGAAGCCTTGAATAATTACTTCATTTAGAGCATTTCAGCACTGGCAGACACTAAAGGCTTTTTTCATTCAACCTCCAATTATAGACAACAGTGATTACCTACTTCTTAAAAATATAACTAGCTGATTAAGAAAAAGAAGAGATCAAAGCTCTTGGAGCACATATCCTTGGGATTGCAACAATCAGTTCAGTGACTTAAGAAGATAAAACACTGCATTCACACAACACATGTAAGCTGTCAGCTCCTCTAACTGTGAAGTTGTCTCAACCACAATAAAGAGCAACCCTCATGAAAGGCAGAAGAAGCCTCTTTTCACTTTCTGAAAATGCCAAGAGCTTCTGGGGTGCCAGCAGCACGTGCTATGAGAGGCATGGCTTCCTTGCACATCCTGCAGTTCCAAGCAACAAACTCAGCATGGTGTCAGACTTCTTCAGGGCTTTCCAGAGCTGGGCTTACTATCAATTATTCCCACTAGTCTTGATCATATGAGCCTCAAAGGGTTAGCTCTCCCTGATACATCCTAAAGTCCCCTCTGAGGCTTCTGATCTTTGCTGCTCACTATGTAATTGACAAGGCTAAGGAAAGCCATTGGAGAATGCCTTTCCTCCTCTCAGATTTCCACAGTGCAGCAGGTTAGTGTACCTGGCTCCACAGCAACCATCAAGTCCATCACATCTGTAAGACAGACTTGGACCAAGACCAAGGCAGTGATACACAACCTACAGCCCAATTGTCATGGAGATTTCGCTTTTCAATGGATGAGAAAGCACTTTCTTCAGGGCTGACCCAAGATCACTCCCAGAGCAAAGATCCAAGAGAAGGGTTTTCACACAAAACCTGGCACTTCCAGCAATAAAGACACATTTCTATTACCTTGTCTTCCCTAACATAAACAGACATCAGCAACTAAATATAAATTAGTGTGTATGCAATTATTTGGAAAATTCGTAAACAAAACACTCCCCTACATATGCCCTTCTCTTCCTGGGAAGGGGATGAAAGCAACAGCATTTGACAGATGTTAGACAAGTTGCTTAATGCATTCCTGAAAGTGTTTAATGAACACCTCACATGAACAAAGATTTCTAAACCTACTACCTCAGCTACACATAAAACTGCTCTGCTCTGGCTACTGGGCAAGATGGAAGGATGCTTAAGTCCTGTTGTTTTGCAAGGTTTACCTTAAAGCTTTAAAAAAATCCCAAAAATACTCATGGGAAGGAAGAGAAAGATGAAATGCAGCAAAGTCAAGCTCAAACAGGGCATCTAGGAAGATGCTAAGTTTCAACTTGCCAAGTTTCTGACACATTATACCTCAGGGGTGAGATCAGACACTTTCTGAGGGAGATGGGTGTGAGCAGGCCTTCACATGATGCTGAGGGATCTGCAGCCCATGGTAGCAACACCATTTATGGGATCTTGCAGGTTCTTACATTAGTCAGCTCTTCCACAGGTTAACCAAATCCCTTCTTACCTAACAGCAATTTGGCAACTGCCCAACTCTGCAGACCCAATACAGTTATCATAGTTCTGCTCCAGTACTGTTCCCCCTCATTTATCTATCAGAGTTCATGACAGTGTGTACAGATGATCTAGTTTGACAATTCAGTTACCCCTATTCCTACATGCCCTCCATTTCTTCCACACTTCCTATTTATGAACAAGCACTAGAAAGTACTTCTGTAGAAACCTGAGGTTGGTGCTTTGTATTCTTTAATCGTAAAGTTTCCCATTTTTCTGTTTTCTTGAACATTCTACTTCACTCCTTCCCTTCTGCTCCTGCAGTGATCTATCTGTTCCACTTCACATACTCTCTTGACTTCTTGCATGCTGTGTCACATTTCAGAAATACCCCCACACTGTTACTTCTGCCCCTTCTGTCTCATGCCATTCCAGCTACCACAGCATCGTTTTTCTTTGCTGACTGGGAGCACCTTGCTGACCAAGACCTATGATTCACAGTATGAAGAGACTTATTGAAAAGGACAACACTGCCGTATCTCTTGAATACACCAATTCTGCAAATAAACTAGTAGGAGAGTTCATCTGGTGGTCATGCTCCAACCGCATGTGGCATTTCCGTCATTTTTTAGATAAAAGCACCGTGAGCATACTTATTTTCACAAAAACAACACAGCATTATACTTGCACATGTGCCTGGATTCTCTGTGAGTACAAGACCAAACTAATACAGATGGAAAACCCTCCTACAGGCCTGGGCCTCTCTAAAGCTGCATCCAAGGCAAGTTCTCAGTTTATACATCACATAAAAAGACCCCATCGTTCAGAAGACAAGGCATTTTAGAATTTTTTCATTATGCTGTTCTACACAAGTATCAGAAAAGTATCAAATAATATTTTGCCTGTTTATGGATGTAAGACTTCATTCAGTCAACTAAGAGATCAAATAGTGAATTTCTGTTCATAAAATCCTGTCATTCACTATTCACTCTATTACACAAACTTCACCACTTCTTAAATATCATTTTGTTTCATTCCTTCCTGTTCTTTAGGACAGAAAGCATTTTGTGAAGTCTTAGTAAGACTAACATACTTCACCACAAAACACCCCAAGGTGTTTTAGGTCACATAAAAATAAAAGTCGCATGTTTTCTTTTTAAAACACAGACAGCGAACTTCTGGAATTATAAGTGCTTTTTGGAAGGAACACAACCTGTTTCTCAAAGTCCAATATTTGCATTTTAGTTCAGTGAATAGAGGGGAATGCAGGCACCTCTAAAGACCTATAGCAAGTCCAGTCAAATTTAGGCTACTGATCTGTGAACTGACGCAACGAATGACAGAATTCAGGCATTCTAGGATAATGATGGTCAAGACCAGACAATACCTTGAACACTAAGTTCCTTTGCCTGCAAGAGATCCAGCCCTCATGGCCTTCTGATAGTGTGCACCAGCAGCAGTAACCACCTTTCAGATAACACAGCAGCTTGAGTTAAAACGTGGAGGAGAAAAACTCTCCCTAACTACTGGTATTTACTCAGTCAGGGAACCCCACCTTTCACATTTAGAAAAGTGTCCCAACTAGAGTATTTCCTGGCTAACAGCGTTTGCTACCTCCCCTCTCAAAGTCAAGGCACTATGAAGTTAGAAATGCAATATCATTAAACAAAGTGTCATGTAAGACACAAGACTGAAAGCATGAAGGAAATTCTTAAGTATTGTCACAAGTACTTACCTGGAAAAGGGCAGGACCAATATTCCATACAGCTCCCTGGAACTAGTGCCTATTTCACACCAGATTACCACTGGATAATCCTTTATTCTCTAAGCACTTGCTGGCACCAAGCTCTCTTTGAGGAGAGTGGGTGGATGCTGGTCTAACACAGGAGAGCCTCTGCCTTAGTAACAAGGGCAATTACCTGGAGAGGTAAATTCAATCCTTTTCAGGCAGGGCACAGACCACAACTTGGATCTCTTGTTTCTTGGAGAAGCACTCTAAGGCTTTTTGTTAAATAAAAAAGGCAGAGGGGGCAGTAGCTCCTATTCAATGGAAGTTTTGCAGACCTGATCACATCCAACTTAAAAAATTTATTCAGACAGACGAAAGATTTCAGGTGTCCAAAAACCTATATCTCAACAGGTGAAGGAGAGGTGAAAAGATTCTACAGACATATCAAAGCCTGTGGTTTCACTAATTTATTATGGCAGGGATCTTTCACACTAATTAGGAGTTACCTAATGATTGCAGATGCCAAACCTGGCTACCTGAAACATAATATTATGAATTTGTTACAGATTTAAGAGAACTTAATATAGCTAAGGAATATTTAGATGCACTGGAAGCTATACCAGTAAAATTATCTATATTAAGTTTTCTTAGCTACCATGCAGATCTTACTGGCCACATCTCATGCAGCTTTGTTTCAAAGTCATCCCAAATCTTCTGGCTCTGATCCCAGCAAGACATTTTAAGACTCACTACTTCTACAGACATAATCTGACACTGGAGATTCTTAGCCAAATAAACATGACTAGTATCAAAGATTTTGCTTGAGCAACATAGTGAGTGTAAAGACAGAAACATGCAGAAGATAAAACATCACAAGGCTGACACACAGCACAGTCAGCAGTCTGGCAATAGTTAAAAAAATCTCTGTGTAGGCACTTAGCAGATGTAAGTTACTTCTGCCAGGATAAGCCTTAAGACTTCATCTTTATTGAAACTGGCTTTGCTGACATGTGCTTCAAAGCCATTGTGCAAATATTCTCCAAAAGTGGAAAGAACAAAGGGGAACATGGAACACAGGATAAGCACTATTTATCATCTACTTAGGGAGCTCAGGCTGCATAAGCAAAATACATAGTCATGAGATATAAATGTATCCATCCATCCTATTTTTTGGACTTAAAGATTCCAGACTAAAAATGTTTTCCTTTCCCTTCCCCATGATGCCTGCTTAATGCATGAGAATCAACTGACTAAAATGCAGAAGGGACAATATTCTCATTTCTCTTGAGAGCTAAAGAACAGAACAGTCTTTTCCTTGCAGAGCAAGAAACAGCAAAACACTTGAACCCTTTAGCTGATGATGTGCTTACTGTTCCACATATGAATATTTTTGCACTTCAACCTAGCCCTTTTTATTTGCAAACAAAGTTTTTCATTGCTGTTTTTTTATTTGGCAGACATACTCTGGCAATGTGAATTAACAGTTGCTCCTTTTCCTCAAAATGATGAAATAATGTCCTTAAAAAAAAAAAAAAAAAAAAAAGAAAAACTAAGCCATCAGAAATTCTATCTGCATTCCAAATTGAGTCCTGATCATGTATTTTCTATAAAACACTGAAGTGATTCAAGAGTATTCTGCAAGACACTGTGACTTACAGAATGCAAGAGGACATGAAAAAATCTGTCACAGGGTTGTTTTTATTCTAAAGTTGGGCTTAAAACCAGAGGACAAAAAATACCAATTTCAGTAAAATTAATATCATACAAAGAAAAAAACCAACTCAAAGAACTAGTTCTGAATAGCTTGGTAACCAGGCATTAAGTATTGTGCTTGGAGATTTGGCCAATGTGGTGCCATACTTACATGAAGCTGAACTGACTGCAAATTGAGACAAATTTTTCTCCATATGAAAAGAGCTGCTTTCAGCATTAACTGCTCAGAACTGTAAGTAGGGATAAAAAAAGCAGCAGGTAAAACACTTCTATGTATCAGTAACACTGCTAAGGATCATAGCTGTTTTTTGCTGCCTTGAGGAGGTAATCAAGTATGAACAGAGATGAGCAATGAATTTACTCAGTAGAAATTATTAACATGCAGTGAAGGGGAGGTAAAATGATGGTGAGCTATATAACTGTGAACCATTCTAAACACACTTTAATAATATAGTTTCCTCCAAGAAGCAACCAGAATTCTTTGAACTAGCACAGACTAATAAACAGCCCTGTGAACTGCTTGCTGCTTGTCTCCTCTTGACAGGATTCAGAGGCAGGGTGGAAAGGAAGAACACAGATCCAAAAGGTAGAGCTCAGGTGGCTTTATACCACTGCTTATATGCAAGGGTTTCATGTTGGGATTCACAGATATCAATGCTTAATCAAGTTGTATGAGATGTTTTTTACGGAATATGAACAGTTGTAGTCCTTGAAAACATGATGTAGTGTCAATCTAGGGAGCTAGATTTTTGGATAAAAACTTCTGAAAACATCAGAAGATCATGACATCTGCAGAAACCTGCTAAATAGAAGTAATTCATAACGGTTTTTTCTTGATGAACAAATAATGATTATCTGGGGCTTGTAATAGCTGGATATATATATATATAAAACAAAGTGTTCCTAGTGCACATCACAGGTCAGCTTTACACTGCATAAACAAGTAATTTTTTCACAGAGGTGTTAATTTTTAATAAAGAAGGTAATGCTGTGCCTGAAACTTGTCCTTCAGCAGAAGGGTGAAAACAATCAGCAAGGGTCCTGTGACCCCCATGAAGAGCTGCAGTCTCTTGACACAGGGGTCTGGGGCTGTCACCCCGTCACTCTCAGGTACCACCACCCTGCCAGCACACAGGCACTTGTTTCAGCTTTCAGGTCCTCATGCACAAAATATGCTCCCCTGAGGGTAAAGCCCAAATAAAAACCAACCTTCTCCAAATCAAAGTGTCAGAGGCTCTATGACCTGGGCACATTGATCTCAAAAACTTCCAGCAAATCAGGTTATCTGTGTGGCACTTTTACACTTAGAATAAATACCTCAAGAAAGAAATCTGATTCCTTCCCTTGGCATTCTTCCAAACACCTGAACAATTATTTGGCAACGTTGCTGCATAGATAATGATACATATAAAATAAAAGGCAACACTACTTATGTCTGCCAGCCTTGGCTCTCAATTCCATCTGCCAATGCCAGAGGACTCTGAAATCCATTTGCTGCACTAGGTTGCCCATGAGATGGTCATCTGAAATGTGCACAACACACCACAGTCAAACCATGTGCACTTAATATTTGTTAAACATATGATAAACCACTGAAACAAATTACCTTCTCTATTTAGCAGCATGCCTTGAGAACAGATTTTCTGATTTAATGGGATAGGTCTGTTCGTTATGCCATTAGATACACACTGCTAAAAACACCCTGGATGTCCCATTGCCAAACAAATGACTTAAGCTATTCAAACAACATCAGCTCTTTCTGCTCTTGATTATTGAAGAATGGTCCCATAAAATGTCACCCATTAGATCAGATCATCAAAAAAGTGAAAAGCACACAATAAGAAGTAGACCCACTTCCTATCAACTTCTCACCAAAACTCATATTCCATATATCTGCCAACATTTTTTAAATAATTACACCACTCTGATTATCTCCTCACAGCAAAAGTTTTCAGAATGATCTTTCACAACAAACCACAGCAGAGCTGGCAAAGCATCCCACTACAAGAAGACATTGATAGCTACACATGGGCAATGAAAAATTCAATATTCTGACTCCAGCTGCTTCCTGTATCTAGCATGGAGGAATAATTCCTTCTTGGATTTCACTTAGAAAGCTTTAGTGCTACTATTATCCTCCTATTTTTATTTTGGTCTAATAAATTTTGAAACACTGAAACATATACTAAGATATTTGGTCTAACCCAAAATATTTCTAAATGCTTGCCTGAATATAATGTTGTTGCACATTAATATGGTGCTCCATTCAGAACTGTATGAATACTTATGCTAGATTGGAGATACAATGTCAAATAGAACTGAAATCTGTTTCAGGACAATTTTATGCAGTCAGAATTTTTCAACAAATAAAAATCAAGCATCAATTATGGTGACATTTTGAGAAATTACTTAATATTTAATAAATGCTGGTTTGTGACCTTATTCTTCCTTCCTCCAAGAACACTCCATTTTGTGTTTAAAAAAAGGCACTATAAAAGCACATTTAATTGAAACAGGTAGTGTTGAGCAAATGTGTGAAACTATAGAGCTGGTCAGCCTGTAAAAAACACCCAAACACAATGTGCTAAGTGAAATAGTAATTCCACAAGGAAATAGGTCTTTACAGCACAAGGCTGCTTTTACAAAAAAATTGGACGTGAAAGCTTTTGCATACCTTAGGGACACAAGAGGTAGCATTCAAGTTCAGCTCTGCTCAGTCCACTTAATGTCTCCTAGAGATGCATCTGTCTGCCAGCTAAGAGTGTAAGCTTTATTTTTCCAAGAAAATCTATTCATTTGATTTCACACACTGCTTTAGGCTCCCAACACTAAGAGCAATGCCAGCATTCAAACACTCTTAGCTTATGTTTTTAGTCCTTAACAAGGATGTAACACAAGAAACCAGCAGCAGAATTCTGCATTTGTCTTCCAGTCCACTTGTTTCACGTGTCTTTGTTCAAACACCCATTCAACTGGCAAGTTCACACTACGCTTCTAAGCCTCCCCTAAACTCACAAAGCTGGAGTGGCACAGCCTAAACAAATCCAGCAGCTACTGGTACATGCTGTCACTGCGAGTTGTGCCAGAGCTGTGATGGGAAATGACTTGGCAGCACCCTAAGGAGCCTATTTCAGTCACTGTTTGAAACTGTTCCCTTGAGATTTCTTACAAGGCTAATTACAGTTACACGTGTAGGCTACACATCAACCTAATCTTCCAACTGACTTACTGACTTCTTCTATTATTTATAGTTATTTTATGAGAAAAACTGCATATGATGCAGGAACAAACTGAAAATTCCATGCTAGCATATTACATGACCTTGAAAGTGCTGTATTGATCCAGGTGAGAACAATAGATGATCTCCTTCTATTCATACAGCAGAAAGTACTTCCTCTAATTGCTTAAGAAGTTTCACAGCAGTCCTTACCAAACCATCTTCTCTGTCTTGCCCCAGAGTCATGACAGTAATAGTCCCTACACAGGACAAAATCAATTTCACTAAACCTGTGAAATTTGTCATTCATCTTCTTTCTCAGATTAATGAAAAGAAAGACAAAATGCTTCCATCACTTCTTATTTAAGTGTTGACACCTTTGCTTCACTTAGATTACCTTAATCCCAATACTAGTAAATTTATTACTTGTAGGAAAAATCCATCTTGTGTCTTTAATTCCAAGAAATGTTCAAGCAGTTCATTGTACAAGAATCATGTTCAGACACAGCAAAAGAGGAAAATTACAACATACTTAGGGTGAAAACCATCAAATCCTTTATTAATCTGATAATATGACAGACTAATCCATTGGTGTGTGTTCTTTCTTACCTCAATAATCTTGTCATGAATTTGCAGGCCTTCTGCTTTGTCTGCAGGTCCATTTTCCAAAATCTTTGACACATAAATTCCCTCAGCAGATTCCTCCTGATTGTTCTGTACCAAGCAATAGGGAAGTTGCAAAAAGGGCCACATTAGCACAAAAACTGAGATGGTACTAAAATCAGCAGCAATGAAAAATGTAAATCCACCTGAAATATGCAGCTCACTTTTCTAGCTAAGAATTAAGCTCCTTGGGATTTTTTTTTTATCTTGCTTAACACAAAGTAGTCATTAATCAAAAGGACAGAATTAATGAACTATTCCAGAAATTTTTATAAGATTATCCATTTACTTCCGGTTATTTTAGTCTAAACGAGACACAGTGTGCAACAGTAATCCGATCCCAGCTAAAATACTTGGAGCAAACCTCAGACTTCAGAGCAGCCAGCAACTAGCACGTAAAAGCACTCATAAAAATGGATGCACAAGTGTTTCTCTCAGATGGAAAAGGGCTCCTGCAGTATTGCTGCTTGCAAACTTCCTTACTGCATTTGGAAATAAAGCTCCAAGGAACAAAGTGACATTAGTTAGCTGGCACATAACAGTGAGAGGATTTGGTTGGAACTGGTTAACCTCATAAATCCTATTCACATGGGAGATTGAGAACTTGCTCAACTATGAAATCCATACAGACGAGCCGTGGACAAAAAGAGAATCCACCTCCTGTTGATGTCTATGCAACATGAAGTACAACTCACATAAGGTGAAATTTAGAACAGACAAGTTATCTGCCACAGCTGCAACAATATAACTGATTCTGTTGTACATGCTGGAATTACTTTATTTCATCGCATGATAGTTAAAAGCAGTTTTAAATAGTTGTTAATAAAGAACTAATGTCAAGCAGACGCCGTCTACTTACAGCATTTCAAGTGTTTATACAAATAATAACCTAGCTAGCAATAACTGAAGGAATTTTTTCCAGCTGATTTATACTTTAGATTGCAGTTTATATGTTGATTATTTTCCTTCTGTGACTGGTGAATCCCTGACCAACAACACAGTAAAAATGTGTACAGGTTTCTAGTCTAGGTCCTATACACTCTTGGGGAAGATGCTTTATAACTTCTTCTACTAAGAAAACTGTAAAGGCATATGTAAAACATGCTTTACACAATGCAGCAGCAGTCCTATGGAGACTTGACCCAGGTAGATTTAAGGTCAATAAATATTTGTTCAAAACTATGTTAGCCAGACTATGTTTTCATAAACTCTTTTTTTCCCCTTTGTCACAAAGACTCATACATGTCAGATAAGAAGCAAAAGCGAAACACACTAACAGTTCTAGCAATATTTCGGAATTATGAACTAACAGACTTCCACTGACTTCCCATCTAAGCAGTGAGAAATGAAACTCTGATAAAGGAAGCACAATGGCCTTTAGTGAAAATACAGGAGGGACACGGTTTTCTTTAACTTGAGAAAACAAAAAGCTAGATTATAGCACCTACACCCACATAAAACTATTTCTTTCCATCAGAAATTTCATTGGCTTTTTCAAAAGCAACCTAGTAAGAAAAAGTGTGTTTCAGTCTGGCTTGTGGTCCCCAACAGTGGCATGTGCTGGTAGCCACCACCCCGACAGGAAATACAGCACAAGGCATGCTGAGCTCCAGCACCACGTCACACAGCCCAGGCCTGTGCAGCAACTGTGCCTGCAGCACACACCTCCCTCCAGCCTGGCTTTGACATGGTGTCCTCAGGAGAAACAGTCCTCCCAGCCAGACAGAGCTGGGGCCCATCAAAGCAGCCTTGCTCCCTCAGAATAATGAATCACTTCTCAGAAACACACCCATGAGAAGCAAGTTCCTTTCTGACAAAATAAAAGATGATGCTGTGATGAGTTGTTCCTTTCCTCTCCTCCCTCCTTCAGGTAGAAGGTAAACAGTGGGGATGCTTATTATGGACTGAAAATAAACACAGCCAACAGAAAGTATGTATGTGCATTCCCCAAGTCACCAAGAGTCACCTGCTCTCCAACGGGAAAAAGCTGCATTGTACTTATAGAACACAAATAACATGTGATGAAGAACCAATCCCCAAGCACATGACTAATATAAAGACATCACTGTTCTGCTCTTCTGCTGCAAAAGCCAATGCTTCAACCAAGGTCAGTTTTTCCCTGAACAACCTGAATGCACAGAGCACCTTCACAAACTCTTTTTTTCTTTGTAACAACAACTCCTGTTCCACTATTTAAGCTTTTTGAGCAGAACTTTGTGTTTTCAATATTTGAGTCAACTCAAGCATTTTTTTCCATTCTATCCTCAGCTCCAGATGCACTGAGTCTCACCATTGATATCTGGGAAATGCCAATCAAATGCCTGTGGTGGTCACATTTGTCAAAATAAGAACAAAACACAAACAAATTTCCAAACTGAACTTCAAAGACTCAAAACCACCTGAGATTCATCCCTGCCTCACAATGTCACCAATTTGGCTGTCTTTAACCAATATGAGTGTTAATAGAAATCAATTTCCTTTTCTCCATTCAGCAATTTTCTCAACACACAGTGCTATAGACCTTCATATATTTGTCATTTACTCCTTAAAATTACAAAATGTTAAGTCAGAAAGTCCTACAGTTTGCGATACATAAAACTGTTGCAGTATGCACTGTCAACATCTAAGTCCTTTCAAGAAGCTTAGTTGCCCATTCTAAGAAAACTGAACACCTGTTCCCTTTTCCCTGCAGTTCTCCTACAGATGTAAATAAGAGACATCACAATGCAATCCAAACTAGAGATTGTCTGAATTTTGTTACTGCTATACTCCAAAGAGGAATATAATCATGGCATGTGTATTTTAACTTGTATCCACCCGTTGTCTCATCCTTCCACTACAAAAACCTAAGAAACTCTTGCCTTGGATTTACAGCCCCAACATCTGATAACTGTTGGCCTTCATATTTACCCACAGGGAGCAGTAACTGCGGCACAGACAGTGGACTAATGGGAACAGACTGTTCGGCACCACTAAATATAGCTTCAGAGCAGAAGATTGCCAAACTAATATACAGGGTCCTACTCCCCTCCTCAATAATACTCGAAGGCTACAATTCTCCCACTTAACACGAACCTGATCAGTACATAATTATTACCAACCCTTTTTAATCAACTATTAATTTTCCAGTTTAACAGGTTTTTTTTACCCTTCATATGCAATGACAGTCCTGATTAATGCTTTTGGAAAGATGAAGTGGAAAAAAAAGCAAGCATATTCATGTGTATATTCTAGGTGGGGGCTAGTGTTCCTTATGCATATTCTATGGTTTGCATTGAACTTTCTAAACCTAGACTGATGAGATTAAGACACAGCATTGGTGATCTTTGTTTTTCATAAAGAAAAACTGAAAGCAGGCATGTGAGAACAGGACATGTGCTTAAACTATCTGAGCTATAGAAGCAAGTTTTCTTCTCTCCTTTAAATGAAAAAAGAGGCAAGCTGTTTCCCAAAATTCCAAAGGCTTAATCCTGCAACAATGACTTTTACAAGCAGTCCCAGAGATTTCCATAGAACAGTTTGCATGAATACATATTACTCGCATGGGAACTGAGTGTAAACCAGCCGAAAGTTTTAAAGCAAAAACACAGTGAACACCTTTCCAAAAAAAGAGAATAATACAAGTCTCATAAGATTACGTCTTCCAAACAATGACTCCAATTATACCTGATAATAAACAGTGCTTCTATCTGAAGAATAGGTTCCATACCTACTGTCATCAAAAGTAACTCTTAATTAACAGTGTATACAGTAAAAGTAGATGTAGACAAAATCACCTACAGTTACTTTTCTCATTACCTGATTGGGTCGTCCTCCTATAATATTGAATCCCAAAGTATCATTTTCTCGGTGTAGCATGATCATTAATGGTTTGCGTTCTCCTCCCTAAGGAGCAAGAGATGAAATATTGTTAACACAATCTCAAGAAGATGTTATTAAATGAAAACACTAATGCACGTAAGATTTTTTAGCTGGAGAACAGATAAGAGAAGGCTTGAAGGAAAACCAGGCTGAAAAGACTTGGCACTGAAGAAAAAAAAACAAAGGAAAAGTCATGATTCACTGAAAAGTTAACAGGTAACACCTGACTATCTCCAGTTATCTTCAGCTGAACAAAAAAAGGACAGGTGTTTGGTGTGAGGAATGCTTGGCACCACTGAAATGTCTGGAAGTCTCTATAAACATAAAATCCCTATATGTGTTAACATTTCAAAGATTAAACATACACAGCATTATAATTTTCAGACCCCGAAGTCCTATCAGTACAGATTCCAAAGCAACTTTCACAGAAGACAGAGAAAATGAAAACCAAATTATCCTAAACTTTCACTTCCCTCCAAAAAGAATCAAAACAATATCTGTAAAAAAATACAGCAAACACTGAAAAGCATAAATGGGGTAAAAGTTAAAAATGAGGAAAAAGAAATATTTTTCTTCAGTGGATCAGGTAAATAATTAAAATTAAAAAAACATTGGAAGCTTTAGCACAGCAAGTTACCTTATTTTACGCTGAAACCCACATTTTATTAACTGTGTCGGTGGCGTGTTTTATGCCCGAACGGTACATTTGAATTTAATTCCGTGTATTTTTACTGTACTGACAGTTTTCCTCCCCAGCTCCTGCTTTACGCATCCTGCCCGAGCGGCAGCGCCCACAGCGACACCTGCCGGTGTCCCCGCCTGTCCCCTCACCTCTGCCCGCTCCGTACCGACAGTCCCGACACCCCTCCTCCCTTCTTCAGCCACCGCTTCCCTCGCACACCCTGCCCCTAGCAGACATCGCTGCCCCACTCCACCTGACCGTACCTCATCTGCCAAGAGATGAAGCAAGTGCATGAGCACACCTCTCAGACCCAGCAACCTAAACCTCATGGACTAGCTAACCACAGGAAACTTTTTAAAAAATCAGTTATTGAAGTTTCCAGAGTTAGTCAATGCCACGAAGACCTGTGAGACCTGTATTCTGAGGCATTCTGGTGTCCTGTGAACAACATCCCCTTTCCCATTTTCCATGCAGCAGGCAGATGCCCAGCACACTACATTGCTTCGGTTGTGAGTTTCACTGCTCAGACCTTTTCCACCTGGGATTTTGCTTCCGAAGGGTCCATGAAGATTTAGGTAGAAAGAAAAATTCTTAGCATTAAAACACTTCTCACCGCAGCTGCAATCAGCAATGCCTGAGCCTGGACAGTGAGCTTCCAGGCAGGAATTAAAAACCAACCAGCTCCATCACAGCAAGTGAAGCCAGCTCACCGCAACTCTCGGATGTTTTATTTTCCCTAAGGAAGCGAGACGGTGTCTGGGCAATGCCCTCAGACCGGAGGGGAGAGCGCAACACTGCTCCGGCCTCTGCTTATCAACGGCGGCGGCTGTCATTCCATTCTACCAAACCAGAGAGACTTTGCTGTCCTTCCGCCATCGTTTCCGAAGTCTACAGTAATTTTACACTTCAGTTTTTTAAGACAACTTCTAGCTACTCAAATAAAAGTTAAAAGACAGCTCCACGCCCCTGCACTGCCGCCAGTACCAGCTGGAGCAAAATGAGCAGCAAGAGCAGCTGGGTCCCTGCGAGGCGGGGCAGTCTGATGTGGAGACCCTGACCTGAGGAACCAGGACCCGTCTGCCAGCTGCCAGCCCAGGAGCGAAGCCGTCTCCCCTCCCGCCTGTTCCCCATCCTCTCCAGCCGAGCAAGCGCTCGGTCGCAGCCTCTGCCAGGCACTGCTGGGCTCACCGCAGCTCGGGGTTTCGGCTACCGAAGCGCGCCGGAAGAGGGACCGGCAAGAAGCGTGTCCCCAGTGGGGGTGTTACCAAAAATCAGTAAAAATAAAACTCCTCTTTATCTGGCAACAGGATCCGACGGCTATATCCCCCCGAAAGAGGCGAGGGACCGGCAGGGGAGACTCGCACCGCCCGGGGAATGCGCAGCGGGATCGGGCTGTGGTGGTGACTGCCGGCCCCCAGGGACACCGCCCGCCCCGGCACTCGGCCGGTCGTTCACAAGTCGGCATGGGAAAGCAGGCTGGAGGAGAGCACAGGTGGAGGGGGCGCAGACCGGGGCGCACTGCCCCGCCGATCGCTGCCGCCTCACTCACCTTGCCGGGCTGGCCGCCCGCCAGGTCCCGGGCGATGCTGCTGATGTGGCTCATGTACTGGCCGAACTTCGCCTGGTACCGCCGCGCCGTCAGCTGCACCTCGCTCTGCAGCGCCGACAGCTGCGCCAGCAGCGACTTCTCCCTCCTGCTCCAGCGCAGGGCCTCCCTCTTCAGCTCGTGACCCGGCTCCGGGGCGCCGCCGCCCCGCAGCGCCCGCAGACAGCGGTGCCCGCCGCCCTGCCGCGGCTGCCCCGCCGAGCGGCCCGAGGGGTGGCCGGCGCGGGGCTGTGGCTCGGCGGGGCCGGGCGGCCCGAAGCGGCACGCCGCGAGATGGGCGGGCAGCTCCCGCAGCCGCACGGTGCGGCCGCAGCCCCGCGGGCTGTAGTCGCACTTGACCTCCAGCTTCTGGACGAGGCTGCGGAGGGGCAGGACGGGGCGCAGCTCGGCGGCCACCAGCGACCGGCAGCGCAGCGGGCAGCGGCGGCGCCGCGCCGCCCAGGGCAGCAGGCAGCCGGCGCAGAAGACGTGCCCGCACGGGGTGGACAGCGGCTCCTCCAGCACCCGCCCGCACAGCCCGCACTGCAGCTCCGCCGCCACCGGCCCCGCGAACCGCGACGGGTCGAAACCCATGGCGCGGCCGGGCACCGCGAAACTTTCGGCGCCGCGACCCCGGGCTGGCCCCGGCGGCGCTTGAGCCGCTCCCGGCGGGCGGCGGCGAGGGGAGGGCGGAGGAGCGGGGCCGCGCCGGGGGAGGCGGGCGGCAGCGCCGAGACGGAGATCCCAGGGCTTCCCCCGCCCTCTCGCATTAGCTCCCTCTCCGCGGCGCTACCGCCCCACGCCCAGCCCTGGCACCACCTCCGCCCTCCCGGAGCATCCTCGCTGCGCGGCGGGGCGAGGGACTGAGGCGCGGGGACGCGCCGTCGCCCGTGTGGGCACTGTCCCGGCGGGAGAGCTGTGCCCCGGGGGTTGCTCGGGGCTGGGCTGTGGTCGCGGAGGGAGGGAGGGAGTTGACAGGCTGCGGGACACCAAATCGCTCGGGCTCTGACTGCTGCACACTTGTGCTGGTAAATAACGCGCACGTGTGAGCACGCCTGTTTCGTGTCTCTCCAAAAGGCTTCATCCTCTCTTTTCCTCCCGTAATGGGATATCCGTCAGGACAGAGTAATCTTGAAATCCCTAGTTCTAGTGCTCTCTTTTTTGCCACACCATAAAGGATAAGAAAATTACTTGTTGAGCTCCCTTAAACAACAACATATGTATAAACAACACTTTCATTTAAAGAAAAGCTAAAACACGGCAAAATCTGGAAAAGCATAGTTAGGATCAATAGCCACCGGGATTCTACCCCTTCATTGCTGCACAACCCACAACATACACTGAAACATGAAACCCCTAACACATTCCCTACATAACTTCACTATTGAAAACACAGGGCCAGATTGCTGCCCCCCAGCCCTGTGGAAAACCTCCCAGAGCAGAGAGGGATGGAGCTCTCTGAGGGGTTTCCTCAGCGGGCTCCTTCACATGTGGATCAACACCATCACTTCTGGAAAGGATGACAGGTTTGGTCTGTCCAGGCTCTCTCACAATTATATCCTGGTCTGAGAACTCCTGAGGTAGAGCCAGGGTGTGTCCTCACCAGTTCTGCAATTTCTGCTTCAAACTCTGAATCTCATGAGCATCCCTTCGGGAAAGCCATGGGGGCTTTTGAGACCCATTAATGAATGGTTCTTTTCCATGACTAAAAAGACATCATGTGAGCAATACAGCAGAGACATTTTTCTTTTCCTCCAAGGCAAGAAGGAAATCTCTGCACATACCTGCCCCTAGAACTGAATCTGGGATAGCAGATCTGTTGTGTATACTCATGATTTACTTAACAAAATATTGGCAACGCCTCACAGAACCTCTACAGGCACAAATATTACTGAGAAGCACCACCAATCTACTCTTTCTGACTTGCCAAAAAGAAACCCACAGTTTCTGTTGGATTACCATGGCCATGAAATAAATAAGCAAATGAACTGCACCATCAAATAGTCTCTCATTTCTAAGACAATGCACTATAATCCAATATTTCATTGCAAATCAAAATCACATTCACATGAAAAAGGAAATCAGACACCTTGAGTAACTAATAGTGCTATTCATACTGGTTTTGACATCTATCTATTGATTTTAATTGCTTTGCTCATGGGGCCAAATCAGTGCCATTCAGAATGTTATAGAAAATTATTTTAAAATAGTGTCCTCCTCTCAATTTTTTAATTTAACTATTAATTTGGCCTCATTATTTATATCCTCTTCATTCGTAAATTAATGTCTTCATTCATAAATTAAACTGGGCAGAGAAAAGGCCCTGACACTGGTTCATGATCTGTTAAACTGGTATTGCTTCTGTTAATCTGTTAGTGTGAGGCTTGAAATAGTTTTGGTTGAGACGTGTTAGCAGCCTCCCAGCAACAGGTGGACACAGCATTAGGGCTGCAGTGGCAAGTCCCAAGACATAGTTGGAGGTGGAGGCTTAGGGACAAGGCTGTGAGTCCTTCTGGAGTCCCTGGCACATTTTATTCATCAATATAAATGCAGTCAAAGGAACAAGGTAGCCAGGTTTGAGCCTCGGAGCCTTTCAACTTCTTTTAGATTAGGTGATTAATTAGGTGACGAAACAATGATTTAGGATTCCTATGGTACGAATAGTTGAAAAAAACAACTCTGTCCTTTCTGGCCCACTTTGGGCAGTGGTGAAACATCAACGCACTGGCAAAACAGTTCCAATCAGTTGCTTGGAAGGCAGTTGCCTTTTTCTCTGCTTGTGCTGGACTAAGAAATTATCTTTCTTTGCCATGATGTCAGCATGGATGGAAGCACAGGCAACTGGGTTTACAGCAGAAGTCATTTTCCAGTGCAGGAACCTGTAATACAGACAAATATACTAAACTCATCTAAAGATAACAGCTGCCTGCATACAAAACTTCGATGGAAATGGATACACATGGATAAATTCATGCAAATGTCACCAATGTGCTTACAAGAGATGATTAGTCCTATTAGTTCTGATGTAATCAGGAAATGAAAAACACAATCCTCATGCTGTCCTAAAATATTCTCAAAGAGACCACATAAGTATAATTTTATTTGCTCCTCCAAGGTCTCAGCACCTACAGCTCCACATTTCACTTCACTTACTGCTAATGCTACCCAGCAGAATTCACAGCAATCAGCTGAAGTCCCTGTACAATGCCTGTAGCTAACAAAGATGCCTCACAAGGGCACCTTAGGGCAGTCAGGATTGAAATCTGCACCTTCCAACACAACAGGTGGATAAAAGCACCTTCCAGGATGTGCCTGACCTGGGAGGTGTGCTCTGCAGTCACACCCTGTGCTCTGAGCCTTGCTGAGAAAGGATTTCAAGGAACAATGAGATTGTGTGTGATCTAAGAGTAAATCTGCCCAGTGCTATAAAAGCCAAATGCTCCCAAGTCTGCCTGTTTAGCCTTGTAGGAACTTACCTGATAGAAATTAACTATGCTATCAGCTTTGCACACCTCCAGCAGCTGAACAGGTTTTTTTATTCAGCATTACATTTCTACTGAAGTTGTTGGTACAAATTCAAAGGTAAATATGAGAACTTAAAGGTTTTTTTTCCATACACCTTTTTATCAGAACACTTTAATAGTAAGCAGTTTTGAAGTAGGAAATCTTTCCTACCCCTGTTTTGTGGATGAGGAGGTAGATAATTAAATTCTTTAGATTCTGGGTCAAAATGATTCACATAAATTGGAAGTATGTGTCGGAATAGGGACCTGGGACTACTCTTTCTCTTTAGGAGACAATGAGCAAGGCAAAGCCATCTCATAAACTGAAAGCCCAGGTGGAAAAGGCTATGCACTTGACTTATGTCAATGATTTGTGTGCGGGTTGAGACCGTGTTTTTTTTCTTTATTCCCCTCTACCTTTTTTCCCCTCTCTTGTTCAGTGTTTAACACGAGCTACTTGCTGGTATTTAACATGGCAAGAGAGAAGAAGCAAGGTGAGCTGTGACCCAGGCCGAGAGACAGCAGACCTGTGCATATGTTACCCCTTATACTTGTCAGGTGTGTCCCAGGCTGTGCTGGCTGCCCACCCCTGCCCAGCATTCCTCTGCCCTGCACACTGTGGGTCTGGCTGCAGCCCGAGCACAAGATGCTGGTACTGGATATAAATGTGAAGGAACATCAGAGCCTTGCCTTGCCTTGGGCGTTTCTACCTCATTTCCCTTTCCCAATCCGACTGTTGCAGCCTCCAGACGTCCCAGGTTTTAAATTTGTCCCTGCAGAGGCAGTCCACAATGCTCTTACTTGCTGCAGACACCTCTTTTCCACACAGAGCTGCTCCCTAAGGGTATGCAGATACAAAAAGCTTTCTATTTTAGCACCCATTAACTCAAGGAAAAGAAAATCTAAGGTGATAATTTCTCACATTATGAAGTCTCATCCATTGCTGTCACTGAGAAGAGCCACTCACTGTTGTCAGGCTCGTATGAGATGACAGAGCCCAAACTGGATTGGAAAGGGATCACCTCATTGCTGATGACAGTCCCTTCTGAGAAGGGTTAAATCCTCTTGCCCTTGCAGGACTTGATCAACCAGCAAACACCTAGTCGCTCTTCATGGGGCTTCCTTTTCACAAAACAAAATGACATAAACACCCAAGATGGAAAAACAGTCACCCCAGTATTAGTAAAATAAGGTAACACAAACTAGGATAGAAGCAGAACCTCAGTTTCCTGCTCAGCATGTCTCAGTGAAGGGTTTGAGAGCTGTTCAGAGCAAGAGAAACTGTTCAGGTTATTTCTACCCTTTTGCACTTCTCTTTCCAGTGTCACATTGCACAGCCTTTAGAAAACTGCCTTCACTTATGCATTTCTGTGGTATTAACTTGCACATCAACTGGTAAGGGAGAGAAGTAAAACATTTTAAAACATATATGGAAAGTTCCGAGTGAAATATAACAAGCTAAAAATAAATACATGTGGGAATTTTGTGGTAAGATTTTCTGAACTTTTATTTAAATACCTGAATTTAAGCCTTTGAAATTAAAGTTAAATATCATTGCCACCAGAATGTGTCTGGTCTTAGTCTAAACCAGATGAACAGCCTAGGAAGTGTGTGCAGAGAATTTTGATTACTTTATGCATTTTAAAATAACACAGATTGGAAAAAGCCATTAGTAAATCAAAGAAAATGAGTCAAAAATGAAAGAATCCAAAGGTAATCAGTGCATGGGAATATGGGAATCCATATTCAGTGTTAAATTTTTATATGATGCAGTACAAAAAAAAAAAAAAAAGAAAAACAATAGGTTAGAAATATGGGAGCAATAGACAAAAAAGAAATGAAAAAATAGTATCTTGTTGTTCATATGGGCCATATGATAACCATATAAGAATATGCTTCTGTTTATTCTATATGTTCTATTTGTTTGTTACACATACTACAATTCATGCAGAGTAGAATACCCTCTTAAATCCCATGCCTGTTGCCTCCATGTACAAAACAGGTTAAACAGAAATAGCCAAGGAGCACTTTACTCCCTTGGTGTTCCTCAAATATGAAAGCTGTGATACTCCAAATATTTAATTGACCCCAAGGCCAGGCCCTTTGAGATTCAGCTTACGTTAACACAAATAATGCAGTGCTAAAAAAGGAAGATTTCCTCATATCATGAAGTATTTTGGTGCACTAGCAAGCCTGATTCCTGGATATATTTTACTTTCTCCATGTGACACTTGAAACATTGAAGTTTCATGTTCGCATTTGACAGTAGAAATAATATGGAGTAATGATGTATGGTAGTTAATCTTTAGAAATGTCAGCATAATATAGAAGCAAATATTATGAGCAAGGAGAAAGTATGACGTATGAGTTTGGATTTTGTAGTTTTTCCAGCTCTTGATCTGTTTGGTCTTATTTTTCTTCTGAGCCCTGTTTTCTAAAGTTTTGCTTTCACAAATTATTTACTAATGATTCTGAATTAAAATAAATATAATTGCTAATTCCACAAATAGACTTAAATAATCTCAATGGCTTGTATTTTATTTAATTTATAAATAGGATTTATTGTACTTGTCTTATGTGGAAGACCACCTTGACTAGTTATTCTAAAAACACATCTCAAGCATTATTCTTTCTATCAGCATGTCTTGTTTACCACCCCCACTAAAAGTAGACAGGACTTGCTCCAGTTTGGGATTTTTTTCCTTGTAGGTGTGTGAGATCTGCTGTTATTTCACACAGGTCCTCCCTGTCTGCCCTCAGCAAGGCTGGAAACCATGACTTCCTCTGAAAGACAGTGACTTTTTAAAGTATTTTGGGTAACACCTGCAAGGGACAGCACTAAATGAACTGCAGGGAGCTCAGATCAGCCTCCATTATTGGTGCCTCCATGCTTTCTGTCCCCTTCCTCTCTCCTTCCCAAGCCACTGTGGGCCTTTAACTGTGCTGCCTGGGAGCTGTCAGAGTAAAGACACAACCTCCTGGTGTTCTTGTGGGTGGAGGGCTGACAGAAGATTGGCAGAAGATTGGGCAGAACAGCTTAATGTGGTTTTCCCAAGAGTTATGGATGGTGTCTGGTTTTTCTGATGTTCAGTAACAGTGGGGTTCATGTTGTTGTGTCCTTTAGTGGAAGACCCGAGTGAAGGGCTTTCTCCTCTAGCAGTTTGACAGGTTTTATTTAAATTCTAGGATCTTTCTGTCTCCTATACATTTGCAAGATGTGGTTGAAAGAAATTATGAGTTAAGACATAATTAAAGAGGGTACCCAAACAGGCATGCATACATGCAGATAAGGCCAATTCCACACCTTTTCTTAGGAGACCAAATTAAGAAATAGTCTGTACAGGTAAGCCACAGTAAAAATGTTGTGGCTGTTTATTTTAGCACTTGAGGGAGTGCAGTTTAGCTGAAGATCTCCCAGAAGAATGTTCATAGATGAAATGGATGTCTTCTGTTTCCAGAAATGTCGAGCACTGAGTTAAAAATTTTCAACTTCATGGTTTAAGAGTTTTTATCCTAATGAGCCCAAAAATGGAAAAGAAAGTGAGAAATAACTTTCTGATGCTTGACAACTTCTAAAAATATTTTGAGTTTGACCAATAATATCTACTCTTCTTTTTGAGAGACACACCTGAAAGATCAGAGATGACACCATTAAAGCATATTTGGACAAGTTAATTCTACATTTTTCCTAAACTGCCTATCATCATGGATTCATGAATATTAACTCTGGTGTATTAATGCAATTTTCTAATGACTACCTACTGCTGCACTGAGGATTGACATGTACAGCCTGATAGTCTTGTTATGGGGTGTTTTGTCAAAGTGCTAATACAGCTCCTACCTGCTGTATTACCACATCACTATTTATTAACCTATAAAGATTTTCAAAAAAGAATCCTGAATTTTAGAAATGCTGAGCAGCAAGATGCTTCAGTGACATCAACAGGAAATGATCAGGTCCAAATTAAGTGAGCCTTTAGAAAGGATGAACATGCTTTTTCTTCATACCTGTCAGTATTGTCCTGTTCAGCTCACTCAGATGTATTCTATGGCATTTCCACTCCTCACACTTGAGCTGTGTTATGGATGCATCAGTTTCTGCTTGTTTCACCAAATATTCGGATCAATAACATATAATTTAGTATAAGAGTCTAAGATATTAAGATATTAAGTATAAGATATTAACTTCTAAGAGACTCCCTGCCTAAGTGAGATAAGCTGGATTTGACTCTTGGTTATGTTTTAAAGTGGATCAAGGCACAGTAAGATGTTTTATATTAATTTTATATTTTTCTACCATAATTTTCTCTTTTAAATAGAAACAGGCCATACATAAGCTGAGGTTTGGGACAACTTAGCATTTCAGCTTAAATGAGAAAAACTTAGATGGCAAGTGTGTTATCTAGTATATGCAGAGGTAGGGTTTGAAATTTATTATATCTCATTTTAAAGCCAGAAATTTTCCAAAATTAGTAGTGATTCAAACTGTAGTAAAAGCTGAAGTCCTTCCTAGATCATGCATATTAATATGCCATCAGCATAAAATACCACTTTAAATTCACTGATTCCAGTCTCCATCCCTTGACAATCTAAAGGAGCATTAACATATCCTGTCAAACATTCTCACATTAAAATAAAGCAGCATGGTGGTTGGGAAGAGGAAAGACACAGAAATCCTTTTTTTCTGTAGTAATCACACTTGAAAGTTTCCAAGTTTCTAGCTCTCTACAACATCAAAATTTATCCAGCTTGGTGTTTGAGCAAGCAGTGATTCACTGCTGACTAGAACAGGGTACAAAGGTGGCAATCTTCTCTGAGGCAAAATTTAGATGAACATAATCTTTTGGCAGCCTACATATTAAGAGCTGCCCTCTTCCCAGGTTCTTGATAGGGGACCTTCTGTGAGGTTAGCAAAATGACATTGAAATCTGATTTTGTTCTGCTTGGGAACTGAATTTCAGTACATCAGTCTTCAGACTGGTTTTGTGAACATGACATCCTGAGATTTCTTAACAAATAGTGCCAATCTCTGCAGTGCCCAGTGCCTTCAAGCAGCATGATTCAGACAAGTAGGAGCTTTTCTTTCCATTAGTCCCACTCTCAGCTTTATTTTAGTGAGAATTTTCAGATTGTCAAGGCCGGAGAGATCAGAGCTCAGGGTTGACTTTCTTTATTCCTGATTCTGCCTCTGACGTGCTTTAAGGTCTTTATTAAGTTAATTAACCTCTGTGACTCAGTGTAAGCACTGGTGTAATGCACGGAATAATGTTTAGCATAGAGTCCCACAGATGTAAGGCACGATAAAAGGGTAGAGGACTATTATTGTTACTAATGATCATTAGTTCGAAATCATAGTCAGGCAAAACCAAGAATAACAAGGCCATTACAATTAGCTGAAAGGTAGGGCCGTGATACTTAATCATCATTAAAAGGGTACATGATGAAAAATATATTACTATTTTCAAGAGAGTCAAGAAATAACTTTGTGGGATATCTGCAGTAAAGACCAGGAGTAACAGATCTGAAAAACAAGGTTCAATAAATCTTCTGATTTTTTTTATCCAGCACAGAGATTATTTTTCCTACCGTGTCACACACTGTGGCTACTGGATTAAGTCCATTTTTGTACATGATACAATGGTGCACTGAAAACTAACAAGCCACAGGTCTGTAAGTTTATCTCTGCTTGTTTCATTGTTGCTACTTTTCTTACTGTGCTTAATACTAATTATATGCAATACCTAGAGAATCACAGGTTTGGGTCAGAGCACTTCTGTCCTGTGTGCTGCACAAATACATCGTGAGATACTCATGGTCTCAAAGACATTACAAAAAGCTGACACCTTCATACAGCACAGTTGTTTATAGCTATTTTTCCATTTCTTTTAAACATTGCCTCTGGGATATAATTAGATAAGGAAAAAAAAAATCTCATCAATCAATTAAGGTATTAGTGATCAGACCTGGATATTGGCAGTCTCAAAGAAGACATTCCTTTCCAGCTATCAAGAATTTTCCTTTATTGACTTGTCTCTTTCAGTGTATCAAAGAACAGTTTTAATTTGCAGCTGAAATCCTGATCCTATGATGAATCATGTTTTCTTTTGAATGCAAAGGGCGTCTGTCTGGCAAAGTTGGCAGCCTGACCTCTATAAATATTTTTCTATTGATAAAAAGAGGAATTGGATATAGAGACTATCCAAAACAAATATTTTGCCGGGATCTTGAATATCTGAATACAATAGAGAAAAGGGATGTTGCTGCATTTTAAATCATTCAGACATAAGCTGAAGTGAGTATTAGTTTTAGTTGAAAAACTGTCAAAAGCAGTTTGCACCTTTCATTTCGGAAATGAAAATGGACACCTGTTTAGGGGTTGTTCTTTTCACTTTATTATCTGTAGGGATTTGCCATTGGCTTTGTTGGGAGCAAGTCCAGGCTTCTTGATTCCTAGGAGAATTTAAAAAGGATTTCAATGAGGTACTCAGAAATTCCAACCTGTCATGCTCCTCTCTTTTGGATGAAGGTGGATGGAAAAAGAGCCCTTTGTGCTGTCACTATCAGCACAGGCTCAGGGCAGCTTCCTCAGCATGCCCTTGGGACAGGTGTGCAAGTGGAAAATCAGCTGTGCATGGTAGGCAGCAGACAGGCTGTACTGCCCCAAGGAGCAAGGTAAAGGAAACCTTTATGCCCCCACTTCATACTGAGGAAGTACAGAGGCATAATTTCTCCCAAAAATGTAATTGCTCCAGAGGGTCTCCTGGCATGGCACACCTCCCCATGGCTCCCTGACAAGGTTGTGTCCCAAAAGATTAACAACCTGCTGCTTTATGCTGCCACACCTCCTCCTTTCTGTCCCCTTTGCTCCTACAAAAACTGCTTACAAAAAGCAAAAGGCTGTGCAGAAGGAGGAGGGGTATGTGAAGGATTACAACAAGAAGTCCTCAGAACGGCTGACGAGAGGTGTCTCAGCACCATCAAGTCACAACAAAAATGTTCTGACACAGAGGCATGAGCGAGCTTGTGCTGAAGTTAACAGAACCCTACCTTTGCCTAACCAGTGACGTCCTCCTGCTGCTCTTTCCCAAAAGGAACGACAGAGGAATTTTCCCCAGCAGACTTTTTCTTCTTGTCGATAAATTACACTATCTAGCTGCTGCAATAGATAGTCTGTGAATAACAGAGGACATATTTTTATTGGCTCATCTATTTAAGCAGAGAGAATTCTTGTCACCAGTGCTGAGCTGTAAACTAAAATTTGAAGATAAGATACCATCTACTTCTTCTTTCTCCTGTAACTCACAGCACTGCTGTGACTGCTGTGCAAGGGAATGTTTGTATAGTGTATGTGACAGATACACTAACACTTGCTGTTTATCTGCTTCTCTCTTCCTATGAATCATTCTCCTTTCTGTACTATAATCCTCCTGAAAAGGGCCGCACAGTCAAAACCAAGGGCACAGAATTTATCAGGCAACCTAAAAGAAACACAACTGTGCTGGTTATGTTGCCATCTGCTAGACTGCAGGTCTTCAAAGCTGTCAGAGGAAGGCTGTGTACCTAATCAAAACACATCTCCTTCTCCTGGCTCAGTGATTTAATACGGCTGCTTTGGGGAACAAAACGTTCTCCTAAGTACTGCTGGGCTGCAAGTTACGAGGAAGTCTTTCTGGTGTATCTGTCAGAAGTATGATTTCTAAACACAAGCTGATGTTACTGGGGAATTTTGCTTAAAGTCAGACTGTAAATAAATTGCTACATAACTGTTTTTGCCTTGTTCACACCCCTCTCTTTCTGCTTTTTGCCCTAATTCTTACAGCTAGAATTGATAAACTGGGGAGAAAAAAGCCAGGACACACTTTTTCTTCATTTAGGTCTACAATATTAATGTAACCATTTTATCTCTGGAACTGCAATGGTTTTTCACTAGCAAAACTTTTGCACCAGTACAGAGTCACATTCTAGGATGAAGTTTTAAGACTATGCTTCGTATCATACCAAAAAACCACAGCCGACCCTACATTAGTGCATCAGCAATGCACAGAAGGATCCATAATAAATGTTTGCAATCCTATCTTAGAAGTACACAACAAATCTAGCTTCTTGAAAGGCATCTAATGCCACTTGCAGGTCCTGCCATGTCTCCCTTGGTTCCTTGCCAGTCTCTCATGCCAGAGAATGCAGGTTCCCAAGTTCTTGCAGCCAACCCTGGCAGCCCCTCACAAATGTCCTTGGCGTATTTTGCCTCTTAGTGCATGTAATCAATCCACTGATGACTGCACATCTAACTTACTTTGAACCTCTTAACTACATCTCAGGATAAAAAGACCAGTTTCTTGTCATCATATGTTTTTTAGCAGAGCTTTTGCAGTGCTTAGGGTTTTCTTGTAGAGAAATTCCCACAACCATCGTGAACATCCATGTATTCTCTGGGAAAGCTTTCGTAAGTTTCAGTGAGCTCTGAACAGAGCTCATAAAGTTACTCTTAAAATGACAGCTAGAGGCCTCAGCTGAGACTGACAAATACTGAATAGGAGTCAAGAACTTCCCAAAAGGCTTTGAAATGAACTTCAAATAGATGTGATAGAAAATAGGCAAATAAACTGTCCACGTATAAATATAAATTCATATATTTTTAAAAGTTATACTTATTTTATAGATTTGGCTTCTACTATAAACACCTACAAACGTGGTGGAATCCATAAAGGAGCCTACTCTTCCCAGTCCCAGGTCAGCACTTTATCTATCTTCTTCTTCACCTGTCAGTTGTGAGATAGGTAAAAGAGATTAGGTTAGAAAATTAATGATGGCCAGGAATTTTGAAACAGCAAGGCAGTGTACATGTCCTAGGGTGCCATCTTTCCTCACATGCTCATGGTGTTTTTTCCTTTCCATGGGTTCTTTCTTAGTACAAAAACCTGATTGAACTCAATTAATGAGCAACAACACACAATTTTATTTTCTTTCCATTGTTCAGTGCAAGGCTGTCCAGGTTTCATCTGGGATAGAGTTAATTTTCTTCTTAGTAGCTGGTACAGCACTGTGGTTTGTTGGATTCCTAATGAGAATAATGTTGATAACACAGTGATGTTTTAATTGTGAAGTAGTGCTTACCCTGAGTCAAGGAGTTTCCAGTTTCCCATGCTCTGCTAGGGAGGAGCTGCACAAGAAGCTGGGAGGGAGCATGGCCAGGACAGCTGACCCAAACTGGCCAAAGAGATATTCCATACCATAGAACATCATGCTGGGGGGGGATCTGTCTAAGAAGCACTGATCACTGCTTGGGGTAAGGCTGAGCGTTGTTCATTGAGTGGTGAGAAACTGAATTGCACATCACTTGTTTCTCCTGGGTTTTATTTCTCTCTCTCTTTTTTTGTTCTCTTTCCTTTCATTTTTTTTATTATTATTATTTCAGTTACTAAACTTTTCTCATCTAATCCTTGGGCTTTATTTTTTCAATTCTCCTCCTCCTGATTCCACTGAAGGTGTGTGTAGGTGAGCAAACTGTCTGGAGTTAAACCACAACAATCCAAGCTGTCTTTCTTCTCCACTGATGAAGTTGTGCTGTGAAAGTGGGGTTATTCACACCCTTAAGAGCTCTTTACCGTGCCTTTCATTGCGGCATGCACGTGCTTTATTGCAATTTGTAACCTGGTTCCACAAAGCTCCTCTAAGATGTGGACTTAGTGTTTTTGCCATGTTTCAGGTTTGTAAGTGTAGTGCAGAATGACTAATGTCAAGCTGAACAGCATGTGCATGCTTAGGGCTGCAAAGTCCTTGGATGTGCTCTGGAAGCTTTGGCAGGGAGAAGGCACATCTCTCGAGGCTTTCACTGATGAACCACAACCACTTTCTACAGAGATGTTTTGAACTTCTCCATAGAAACGTGGTCTTTCAAAGGGCTGTCTCTTGACCAAAATTGAATTTTCATAGTGACAGCAAAAGATAAGCTCCTAATATACGGTTTATCCTTTTGTGAAACTTCATATCATAGCTCTAAATCTTAGAAGAAATTATATTTAAAGCAAAAGAAAATATGAAGTTCTGAGAGAGGTGTAAATATATTCTTTATCCCCAAAACACTGGCACTACAGTTCTAGCTTTGTCCAATATTCAGAAATACTGTTTGGAAAAATAAAATAAGTTAGATGGAAAATTGCATTCCATACAGAGGAAGTTTGGAAGAGTTGTGAGAAGCTAAAAATGGGATATTGCAGCAGGAAATGTGCAACCTCAGGAATATGCTACTGGCCCCACTTCAAACTCAGAGAGCATTCAAAAAAGAGATGCAAAGGAGTGTACTGTAATGCTGAAAAGAAAGGAAATCACAATAAGAACACCTAAGAAAATAACACCTGTCAAAAAATAAAGAATGTTTAACAGGTAGTAAGTAATCCTGTAGAATGTTGTGTGTATTTCTCTGGTCATTCTTATCCAGACTTGTGGCACCATGCAAAAATCCTGTTCTTGTTTTCCACTGCCAGCTCATACAGAAAAAGAGCTTGCTGGTTATATAAAGTGGAGGTTATCAGCAATACTGCTAATTAATGGTACAGTTGCCAAATAAGAAGTTAAACTCTGACAAACATGACCCAATTTTACACAAATAAGCTTCATCAAAAACAGTTAAAAAATTACACAACAGCCAGCATTTTTTTAGACAAGTAATAGAATCTATTGGCAGTTAGTATAATTGAAGGTTAGTAAGCAGATGAAAATGTTTGGGGGTTTGTAGACTTATGTACAGAAAAAAAAAGAAGTGTTTTTTAAAATGCTGCCGCTTGAACTGGTTGTTGTTTAAAATGGGAAGACTTTAATGGGAGCCCAAGGATCAACAGGCAAATCCAGTTTCAGCGTGGTGAGGTCTCAGGTCTCTGGGCACTGTTTTGGAAGTCCTGTGATGGACACAGCTGTTGCTGGCATTGATCTTGCTCCCAGCAGCCAGTGGTACTGCACTGTGGCACTGGCATCCCCCTGAGTATCTGCCTGCTCTTGTGACATATATGGCTATTCTTTCTATGTCCTGTAAAATTCAAAGCTCTTGTGAAATACTGGGAATGTGGGGAACCCTGAAGGGCTGTTCAGGAGATGGGCTTGTTTGGCCCCTTCCCTTTGAATGTAGCAGAAGGAAGTAGAGTTCACTTGTTTAATGTATTAAGTGCAGAATTTTTTGAATGATGGCTTGTAACAGGTGGGAGCTGAAGAGTGCAATGATGAATGGGGAACTTCAACAGCAACCTCAAATGAGACATTGAGCAGATTATGTTCTTAGGTTTAGATGCAAAGATTAAAGTTTGGGGGGAAAATCTGGCATAGGAGAGTTCACTTTACTTGTTCAATGAAGTTAAAAGTTTTTACAGTTGTGTTTCAAAACAATGAAGTCTAGTGATGAGGATGAACCAAACATTCTCATATATTCACTGTGAATGCTGATTTTCCACATCCAAGGGAATGGATTTACCACTTTTTTAATGCTGTCAGAAAAAACATTTCTCATCTATTTTAGTACAGACTTACTAAATCATTTCACAGTAATATTTATTTAAGCAGCAAAACAGTGACATTGAGAACTAAAGTTCCATTTGTGCTTGGCAATTTATCATTAGTCCTACTGGATTCACATCCCAGGAAGATAAGGAATGCTATGAAAAACTGCTACTTGAAAAAAGGAAAATCAAAATGTGATTATTAAATAGATTTTACTGCCGTGATGGAGGTTTTGCTTTAGTACTGGTGAAACAGAACAGCACTATAAAAGCAGAATATGCTACCTGAAAAGAACATGGATGGAAGTAGTGTCGGTGATAGCTGGCTCTGAACCTTTTGTGAATCTGCTGATTTCACCTTGGATGAGGTCCAGACAAAAGCCACATTTTTATATGGCAGGCAAGTTTGATAAGAAGCACAGTCAGAAGAAGAAACCAAAAAGGATTGAGGAGCTTTGTGGAGGAGACCATGAAGCAGAAATAAACAGAATCATACAGTCCGAACGACTAGAATTTGCATTCACTCACATTGAAGCCACTGGATTGATTTCCATGTAAGGAAATCTGAGCTGCAAAAAAAATAGAAATCAGAATTGAAAAAAAATCTTCAGTATCTGGGTTATACATCTAAGATAAGCACTACCAGAAACAATGCATCTATTATGCATATCTATTTAGAATGAAGGTTTAAAATTTTATAAGATTATTCCTGCTATTAAATTACAAATCATTTGACCAAGGATATAATTTTACAAACAGGTAAATAAATGCTGAGTAAGGAATGCAGTTTCCTTCTGTTGCGTTTAAGCATTGCACAAAGTCATGTCACACACTTAGATCAGACCTTTTCACTCTACTATAACATTGTGCAATGGTTTCCACACCCATATGGGGGACTGAGAGGAGGATGACAGACTGCTTTATCTTCTTCACTTCAGGAAAAGAAAAACTGGTAGACAGTGTATTCAAAGGGAGAGGGGGTGGGGGGGAGGAAAGAGAGAAATTTGTTTGAAAACCACCGATGTTATTATGAAATATCAAGTTCTAATCCACATGACTCATACTAGCAACTCTCCCCAGGCTGGCCAGAAGACAAAACACATTGTAATTATGTGGGAAAGAATGGAATGCTCAGAAAGACTACATAAGTAGCCTGTTGGACTCCACTGAAACCCACCAAGGGCAGTAGACCTCCCAATCAAAGACCATACCTAGAGATTACAAGTGGCAAGGCTGTAGTCCAGGGGAAACATGGTGCTACTTGCAAATTTTTTCTCCTTAAAATGATTGCTCTGCTGAATGCCTGAGTGACATCAGTAAGTGGTCACTCATGACAATTTTATTCCTTCAGCCATTTCCTATTGCTTCAACTACAAGGAAAAAGGTTTTCTTTCCTTGCATGAAGCCCCATTTGAAATGAATAGGCCAGGGACAGCTTTTCTGAAACTAGAGCTCTCACTCCTTGAGTAAACAAGAAAATTCCTCGAAGAATTTATTCACAGCAAGATTACTGTTATGGCATGGATCTTCAGCTAAATACTTTCATATTGTATGTGAAAGAATTTGGGCAAATGAGGACAAAAGGAGAGCACAAACTGCTGGTTTCACTGGCTGGACAAGATCAGCCTTCCTGATTAGTTTGTCTGTGCTTTTGCTCCCCATTCCACGTTAAAATGAAAATACCACCCTATAATGTGTTTGTAAAAATGTCTTCTCCATAAACAAAAGTTGTTTGTGAGTATCCAGTTCTCAGTGCTGCAAGGCCACCTAGACAGTCTTGAAAAGGCAAGGTGAAAAAAGAAGAAAACAAGCAACAAAGAAACAAGAGCAAATGTTTTCAGTGTCAAAAAAATCTACTACTTAAACACAGTCTAGAAACACAGATCCAGGAAATCACGCCTACAAATTTCTGCTTTTCTTTACTCATTCAAACTTTTCCCACTCCTTTTCCATTTTCTCAACGATCTCAGTGTTTGCTTTTTTCCTCTAATTGTTTTGCCAGTCCCTATACCAGTCCCTGACTGTCCTTGTTCCAGTCTTCAATATGCTCAGTTCTTCTTTCCAGGTCTCTATCCCTTTTTCATCTGTGGCTCCTATATTTTGTGTCATTTTTTCTATTCCTCCTTTGCTAGCAAGGAGCTATGAGCTAATGTCCCTGCCACAGAAGAAAGGAGAAATAGGAGCACATACAAAAACAAACTCCTGTGGGAAACAGGGAAAGTCCCACCCAGCTGTTGCCTTGTTCTGCTTCCATTCAAGCGCTTGCAGCTTACAAAATCTTACTTCATTCCTCCCTCATCCCTGTACATGAGGAAAAAGGGAGTAAGAGATCCCTCATGGAGGTCCGAGACCACAAGAACATCAAGAAAAAGAAATATTCTCTTCTAGTAAAAGAAGAACAGATGTAGTTTTCCCTGAACCTTTAGAAATATTACAGTCACATCCATTAGAGAAAATAATTAATCAGTTTTCTGTCTATTTTCAAATCACTCCATTTACTTTAATTCTTCAGATTAGATCATCACCTGGCACAGGCAGCCACCAGGAACTCACTCTGCTGTTGCAAGTCCCAGGATTCCAAATGAAGAACTCAGGAAAGTTACAATATCCATCTTAACTTGATTTTGATATCTTTCTTTCTTTTTTAACCCTTGCAATGATTTGAAAAAGGGCTCCCAGAGAGCTTAGATATTCCCTAGCAATTCAGTTCAGGTGCTGGGGCTGCCATATCAGCTGTTTTTCCCACTAGATTACAGCAGTTTGGTCTCCTTTGTGAGACCTAGCCAGTGTCCTAATCTACCTGTGATTTATTTTGGCATTGGATAAGAGCTGTATATTCAGCTTGTGAGATTATTGAGAAATAATGACAATATAAAACTGAGCTCTTCTGTTTCCCTGAAATCACTGAGCATATATTACTAAACTACAGTTTAGACAGATTCATGATTACTAAGTAATTCTGGGTAATATTTTTTCCTTTGTTTTTAATTTTGGGATAATGCTTGTATTTTTGATTCATGCTTCTTAAGTGTGGTTTCAAAGGGTTATAGTCACTCTAAATTTACCCGGATGTTGTCTGAGGCTGAAGAACAAACCTTGCCTTTAAAACAATTCATCTTTTGGCTAGATTTTATTGTAACCAACATTGAAATGGCACTACTTGGTTGTTGGGTTTTTTTTTTTTCGTTTCCTGAACTCGTCAGTACAGAGCTGTTGAAAATAGCTTGATGCTGCTCCTTTGCCTCCTGACATTAATCATGGTTAATTAAGTGAGAATAAAGTTTGGGTTAATGCAAACAGGCATTAATTCTTGTCATCTCCCTGCTCTCAGGAGTATACAAATTGGACAAGCAGAGAAAAACAACATTGAAAATATATCCTGGAAAAAAACATTCAATTAACATCAGGATTCGAGGTCTTGTCAGAGATCTGTTAAAATGTGTTTCCCGTATTTTCCCAATATGCATGAAGGCAAATACCAGTGTCTGCTCAGTGAGACAAAGGATTGAAATCTACCATACAAGCATTAGGATAAAAGCTTTTGTATCCTTGCAGCTGAATGTATTCCAGGCAGTGTCAGGCAGCAAATGTGCCAGGCTCATTTTTCTAGACAACCTTATCGGAAACACTGAAATTTTCCCTCATGCTGCTTAAATGTAGAAAACTAAACCAAGTTAGGGATGAAGAACAAGCTATATTTCTTAGGTGGAAAAACTAGGTTTAGAAAGAAAGATTTAAGTAAACATGTCTCTCTTTTTTTTTCTTCTTATTTGGGAAAGAATAATTTAAATAATAATTTAAACAAATAGTAATTTAAAAATCCACTTTAAAAATCTGAATAAATGTCATGAGGTGAAACACTGTTGTTCCAACCTGTGTTGGCAGTAGTCTTGAAATGCTTCTTTCAGCTCAGTGAGGCAGTGGTTAGATACCTGCTTACGTATCACTCACAACTCACTGCCAGTTCTTAGAGAATTAGAAAGGAGATCTCTTTCTCAAAGGATGTTAAATACATGAGGTCTGTTACTGCATTCACATCTCTGTTTCCAGATGCAAGACCCACACAATTAGCTCTATGTCTAAATATGTTCTCCATGGTTTCAGTTCAACTCAGCCATTTGCCAGCACCAAGCCAATGCTCTGCTGCTGCTCCTCACCTGCTCACCAGCCCTGCAACGCTTGTGCCACTGACATGACCTCTCTGAAACTTGCTGCTGCTACATCCCCATCCCACAGAGCTGTTCTCACTCACAATACCCCTGCAACACTCCTGCCTGCTGGAGAAGTTTTATGGCTCACAGGACTGGCTCCTTCCAAAAGGAGAAGGCAGTAGAAGTTGGGATAGGAGTTGCCTTCTTTTACCCTAAAAAAAGTGAAAAGCTTATTTGCAATAAAAAGACATACTCAATACTTGAACTGTCCCATCAGCTTCCATGGTTCTCCAACAGATTCTTGGGAAATGCTCCTGTCTGTCTTTGGCCGCTTCTATTCAGAAATTGCAGCTGCTTTCCAGGTTTGATGCGGGGGCTGCAGCTTTTGCACCTGCCAGGACCCCTGGGCAGCACATTTATGCCCTCAGTGCCCAAGAGGCAGCAGAGGGAAGGGGCACTGCCAGGGGAGCTGTGAGCACCCACCCCAGGGTGCACTCCTGGGGCTCCCCAAGGGCATGCCAGCACTTCCACAAAGCAGTGTGTGACTCCTGCATCTCCACTGCCATGCAGCCGCTCCTGGAGTCCCCACCCTGGGGCTGAGTTTGTTTTCTCTCTGAATAACACCAGATAAGCAGAAACAGAGTGCCAGGTAGTGTCTGTCGTGTAGGTTTATGGATGACTGGTATTGAAAGAAAAGTGTCTTCAAAATGAAGTTATGGAAGGACATTTGCAACAAAGAAAATGTGCTCACAGCATTTTAAGTTTCTCATAGCAAAAAATTTTAATAAATCTTTTCATTTGGGCACTCTTTTGCATACTGTGCTGTACACATAAGTGTTGGCAGGTATAAAAGCAGACTTCTGTTGCAGTCACAGGAAGAGAAACTGAATTATTTACAAAGGGAAACTTTTTCAGTCTACGAATCATAGGCAAATGAAGAAAATTAAAAATCTTGACCACTGCACAGTACAAAGGCTATAAACATAAGATCTCCCATCCCAATTTTTTATGTGGCTAAAGGACATCTATATTTAGCACAAAAAATAATTCATACACAAATGGATGGAGGGGGACCTGCTTTTCCCTCTTTTGGCTCTTTATACATTAATATGTGGTAAATACACAACTCAACACAGAAACTAAACATAGCCTTTGAATTGTTTATCACGGGCTTATTTTTTTCAGGATTCTGCTTTTTCTATGCAATATTACTGCACTTCTGTTATCTTCATTTTTGAGTTTACAGCATCACAAACCTGCTGGGTGAAACAACTCAGCTGTTCTTCTCCTCTTATTGCTGCATACAGCACATACAGCTAACAGCAATGCAGAAAGGTAAAAGGAATAGGAAAGCCAGATAGAAAGCATGCTTTTTTGTAGGTACATACATTCAATTACTGCATAATATAGATACATAAACAGCTATGCTTTTCATCTATGTCAACTCATAAAACTCTTGTTTTGAAGATGCATTAGTGTATTGGAACAAAGAAATAGTAATGCATTCTTGTGTTCATATTACAGTGACACTTATGGAAAAAACAGACTTTACATTCTTTCTGTAAAAAATTGTGCTAAGAACAAGTCTCTTCTACTTCTGTTTGTTGGTATTCATTCCTCCAGAAAAAGTTTTTATTAGAAAAATAGCCTTGGCCCTCACATGCCATCCCAGAATGGGGACCTGAACTCTCCTGTACTTTTGGATAAAGAAAGAGGTACAGTTGCCTCAGCTTTCAGAGCTGGATTGCACAGACTCACATATAGATTCATGTCCTACAGTTTTGCTTTCTTATGGTAAGCAACTAACAGAAAAGAAATTTGTTTCCCCGTTTCTAATACTGCAAAGCAGCTCTGCACTTATTTTTGCTAATCTTTCCTCTAGCAGAGGAGCTGAGTCCTTGGAGAAAAAAAAAGCATCTGTCTCTTCACTGAACCACTGAGTGGGGAGAAAACCACTTGAGAAGGAGAAAACACAGCTCATTTTGGTTTATTTTTCACCTTCTAGACACTAAACCTGACACAGGGATCACAAAACTGTCTGTAGTCCTTGAAAAACTTGATTGAGAGGTGGACAAATTATGCCAAGGAGATCCTCCAAGAGTTATTTCCATAAAAACAACACCATCTTACCTGGTAAAAACTATTTTTCATCTGTTAAAAGTCAAAGGAGGAATTTAAGAAAGACAGAATTAAAATTTGCATAATTTTCTTCCTTGTGTTCTCTCATACCTACTTTCAGCCAAGATCATTAATGCTTATGTGGAAGCTTCACTTTAAAAATACTACAGAAAAATCAATTATGACTGCTAGCTTTAAATAAAGAGGTGACACTTGGGAGCAATCTGGATGCTTGATAAGCTGTGCTCATTTGAACCATATGCACTTGAACACAGTTAACATAATGTCATTAACCTTGACATAAGAATGGAGGTTACTGTTAGAGAAGGGTGAATGTATTTTAGAAATCAATAACTATGTTGAGGACTTAAGGGCCATCAGTACCAGGGAGCTAATCACGCTTTCCTAATGCAAGGCTGATCCTGATTTCACCACTGCATTTGTGCAGAATGTGAAATTAACTCTTCCAGTTACTAAAGTCTAGCTGAATAAGTAGAAATTCCAACTGGAAGGCAGGAATGAGTGAGAATGTTTATAAACAGTATATTGCTTAAAAAAATAATAACTTAATAGTCAACTGCCTTTGCCTGGCCTCCCAGAATCATGCAATCATGTCAGAATTGCAATGTGCGTTAAAAAGTAAACAACCCTCTGTCACATATTGCTGCCTAATTCTGATTGCTGGGGAAAAATACCTGAAAACATAAACCTTGTTTTTATTTAATTCAGTCTCATCGTGCTTGGACCTGCCATGCTGCCTATACACCAGAGATAACAAAAACATTTTCATTTTAGAGAATATAACAAGAAGGAGTAGCTAAAATTAAGACAGTTTCTAATTCAAAGACGCAATTTTGTTACCAAGGGAGTTTCAATCTTCAGTCTGTGCTTGAGTAATGAAGACTAATACAGCAAACAGGCTGAATTGGTTTGGCTTATGTATGTCTGTAGATGGTGAGTAAATTGGGATAGTCCCACCTCACTCTAAAGTTTGGGTGCTGTCCATGTTTGGTTTCTTGGCTCCAGTCAGTAGGACAACAGAAGTTCAGATGTGGTAATTAGTCACTACTAACAGCTGTCAGCTAGAGTTGTGTCTCTCCCGAATCTTGTAACCTGGAAGATCTTTTTGTGCATCAAACCACTACAGTCAGATGGTGTTTCTAAAACACAGAGAACATGGCCTGCTTTTGTCTATTAAAAATAGACACATTTGGGGCCAGAACTCCTGAACTACTTCTTTGTGCTGAAACAGGCCCTCAAATACTCACAACACTTAGTCCTGGCATGGAATGGGACCTGGTCACAGCAGTTCAATTCCCTCTAAGGAAAAATTTGGATGACCAGTGTGGACTTTTCCCCACTTGGACTTTTCTTGCTTTCTTTCCAAGCCAGAGCCTTGCAGGCAGTGATGTGTGCTGGCTCTTCCTGGACATCACAGCTCCTCTGCAAAGTCTCCCCTGGGGTCACCACGCCACCTTTGCACGTCTCACCTTAAGCAACAGTTGAGCTATAATCCTCTGATTAAAAAAAAAGAAATTAGAGGGGCCCAGCATCAGGCACACTACAGTCTTCCCCAAAAGGAAGACTGTTCCTGTGCTTCATATCTTGCTCTGGTCCTCCTGGAGGTTGTCTAGGTGGGTAACCAGAGCCCACTGCTTCCTTGTCCCTCCAAAACTATTTGACTTTTCCTTTGGTTTTTTATCAGAGAGCAGCATTTGAAAGGCTTCTAGTGTTCCTGGCATCCCTCAGCTTTGACCAAAAGGCCTTTTTTCCCCAGCAGTCCTTACCAGTGCTCTTCTGCCTTTAACTCTCAGTTTCTGTGCCAGGATAGCTTGCAGGAATGGGGCTTATATGAGGATATAATCACTTGGGAAAGGAATGTAATTAAAAGCAACATATAAAGCAGCTAAAAAAAAAATCTTCTGAGGACGCTCAGCTGGCACAGTGAGAATCTTGCTGAGAATATTTAATTGTTTGCATTATTAAGTGCAGACAGGTTGGTTTTAATTCAAAACAAACATGGCAATTAAATAAAAAGCCCTATGTCAGTACAACATTATAGCTACAGAGTTTAAAAAATGAAAATGTAGGAAACACAAACATTCAGGCTTTCAAAAAATGGGTAAGACTTACTGGATTAACCAGATAATTTAAAAAAGGAAAAGTCCTAAAGTTTTATGTCAACTACACTATAAGGAACCAGATGAAACACTGATGCAGCTGCCTTGATCATTAATATTTTATATTCCTGTTTTTCCAGTTAAATGTGCAGCTGAACATATTGCATCTGATGGTATCAAATACATGTCATAAGAAACACTTGACAGATGAATTTACATTTATTACATTTTCTTTTCTTCATGTCCTGTCTTACCATTTAATTTTTGAAGTCTTAGCACATTGATATACTAATTTAGGTTTTAGTTTCTTTTCAGAGAATATATATGGACTTGTTTTCACATTTGATGGAGATGTTTGATAGAAATACTATCAAATATCAGATAGACTTGTGTGAGGTAATGCCCAAACTGATCAGAAAAAGCCAAAGCTGATTTTTTTTTAACTAACTGAGAAGGAAATCCAGACTTCCTCTGGAAGAGATTACATAGCTTTATCTTGCATGTTTATTCTGTGTGTATTAACAAATTAACTTATTCTTACCTGAGAGAAGTAGGAAGCATTTAGCCCTGTTTGCGAAATGGGAAACCTAAGGGAGGCTGTTTGAGTACCATAAATGCAAAGAAGGAAACTCCTTCAGTACTATTCCTAGCCGTTTCTCACCACCTACTCAAACCCATAGACAGAATTATGTCATCCACTTCAAAGAAAATACTTAATATATTATTCTCTGGAATGGAGTATCATTATAAGAAGTATTTTCCCCCAAACTGATCAGTTCCTCTTTTGGAATCCTTTCCTGAGCTCCTGTATTTATTTCCATTATACCCTTACTGCATTCAGACACTCCCTAAGCCAAGTCTCAGCACAAATCAATTTTTTCCTTTTGTCAAAACTTGTCTGGGGAGGAGGGAATGGAGGCTGCTCGGATGACAGCATTGGCACTTGAGCTGCTGTGGAGAATCATAAACATGATGCTCTAATACGTAATCCCTGCTGACAGGTTAGAAATCAAAACTCATTAGCGCAGAGGGAAGAACAGCATTTTAATGCCTCTGGATTCCAACCACTGCAATTAACACCACATACAGCATATTGTTCACCTAAAGCCATAAATCACGGTAAAAAGTGTCATATTATACACAGCTCCTAAAACCACAATAAAGAAAATGAGCAATGGCTTAGAAAAACTTGGGAATACCACATTTTTTCATATGACCAATTGGAAACTAACCCTAGTGCTGAAAATAATTAAAAACCTTGTAAGATGGATGGTCCTCATAAATATGTCTGAAGGTCTCCATTTACCTGAATAAACTGCATTGCTGTAATGCTTATGGGTGCAACCCTACCAAGGCAAGTAAGCAAGAGTCAGGTAGTGGTACTCCTGAAGTGAATATACAAATTTACGTGCTTTAGTCTGTATGGAACTTGATATAATTTTTGGTAGAAGTCTTACTGAATTTTTTAAAGGGAAAATTAGTGACCCTTAGGTTCAGAAGACATCAAGATCCAAATCTGAACCTGAACATGACATGAAGGTGCAGATGATTTAAACTAGTGATTACTTCTGAATATTCCTATTTACAGGTATATTGGACCCCAGGAGGGGGAGTTGTTAGATTGTTGTTACTGTTTAAACTCATCATCAAATCCACTGTGTTCAATTTTTTATTTTAACCATTTGATGCACTGCAGGAGGAGGCAGACCTCTTTACAAGTCCTGTGCCCTGTCATCTTCCCCTACACATTGTCTCTTAATTGATCTCTTCCTTCCTGTTCAGGGCATTAGGCACGCACACCAACCAGCTGAGAGAGAGCTCTGAACTGAGACAGAAAAGTGCTGGACAGGGAAATTGGGGTTCTGATATACTTTGCACCTAAATGCTGAAATGTATTTTCAGATAGCACCATCAGGGAAGTGGTGCAGTGGCCTGTGACAGCACTGGGGACACGCAGGGCACCCTGAGGCCAGCACTTGGCTCAAGCACACAGAGGAGGCTCAGGAAGTACCACCAACCTGTAGCTTCCACCTGCTCAGCCACATCCCAAAGCCCCCATGCTGGCCCTGCAGCAGATGATACTCGGAAAAACATTTCTTCTGCTACCCAGGTGCATCACTGTGCACTTGCTTCTCCCTTCAGCCTCAGCAAGGAGAAAAGCAGGATTGTAAGACGGTGCACGACCCCACAAATTCCACATAAACTACATCACCCTCCCCAAAAAGTTTTCTGCTAGCCCATCTGCAAGCAGGAACCAGAAAGTTTTCAGAGGTCATCCCAGGACAGCGGTGGTTTTCCTGAGGGACAAACAGACCTTACGACCCCCCCTGCTTTATCAGACTCACCTCTGTCCTGGCCTGGCCTCTCTATCGGACCCAATCTGGGTGAATCTGCGTCTCAGGAAGGATTGTGCAGCTCTGCAGGTGCTCTCTGGTTACATGGAAAATTTCTCAATAATCTGGGCTTGGCTGGGTGTGGATGAGGGCACCAGGTCTCTCTTGGGAAACTCCTTGTAGTGGGATATAGGCTTGGCACTGGCCATATATGAAGAGTGGCTCTTTCTTCTGTCTAATTATCATTTCCAGCTGTGGACTGGGAGAAGTGAGCTCTTGCTGCGAGTTCCTTTGTGTGCAGCTCCTGCAGAAAGGACCCATCTGGGCGCCTCCCCACTCCTTGGTGGTGGAAGAAGATTCCCCTGAGAGGAGTCCCACCGCCTCCTCCTCAGCTGGGGGTGACCAAGGGACAGCAGTTCCACCCCCACCCCACCCTGGGACCCTACCTATGGGATCAGGCTCCTCATTGCTTGCTCTTTTCCTGCTCTGTGGCTCTTATGTTCCTGTCAGCAGGGACTGGGGTCTGACAGGAACATAGGATCAGGTTCCTTCCCTGTGCCTCCTCTTGAGGATGTTTTGCTGGCTAGTGGTTAAAAAGAGGCATTACAATCCCTTGGGAGACAGAGGTTACCCAGATACTCTTTCTAAGAGAGGCTGCAGATCAGATCCTATCTGAGGAAGAAGCTGATGCCACCAGAAACCTCAGTACTTCTGCTCCCATAGGAGACCATTAACCCTGTCATGAACCTGAAGGTCTCCACATTCCATGGACAGAGGTACAGAACATGGCCCTGAAGTAGGTGCTTCAGGGCCAAATGGTGGCAGAAATTCAGGTGTACTCCTGTGTCTATCATGTCCTGATGGTTGCTCTATCCTGATGCCTGCTTGACGTGTAAAGCTTTCTGGATCAAGATTTAAAGGCATAAATCTTCCCTTGAGTAGGAAATCGAAGTGTCTTACTTAGGTGGTCTAGATTTTCCTGCCTGATATCTCTTTCTGCCTGTTATAGCTGTCTGCTTCATGTGTTGAAATCTCTGTCTTGCCCTTAGGCACCAGTAAAAGAAAAATAATAATCAAGTTTTATGTCAACAACTGGTTGGAAACAAACATGTTTCTAACACACCCTTATTTCTTGTCAGGTGAAGAAGAAAGACCTATAGCATAGCAGTGAGAACAAGCCTCACAAATGCCTATGCTTTTTTTCATGCTCCCCAGGTATGCATCCAGTTAGAAACAGGAAACCCATAGCAGAGTAAGGGGTGGCAAAAATTTGACCTTCATGCATGTTCTGAAGTGGTCTTTTCCCCACTTCTCTTGTATTTCAATATATTACCCATAATACTCAATTACACATCTGAATTTCCTCAGCTTGTCAACAGAAATTTAAGGATTTGGCTCTTTTCCTAGAAGGGTATGGCTGCAGCTAAAGGAGAGCAAGATTCTTACCATAGTTTTCTAATCAAGTGCTCTCTATGGGCAAATATTCCCTGTCCCACCTTAAGTGTCTCTGAGGAAAGACACATGCTGTCCCACGCTCTATAGTCATCAATTATCTGAGCACTACCAGCAGCATTATTGAGATGGAAGAGAGCAGTTTCCCACAGATATACTTCTCATTTGATTATCATGTAAAAATAATTTTCAATTAGCTAAGCAAATATATGCTTCAGGCAGCACATGAAGGCTTCTGGCCACAGCTGGTGGGTGGATTACTCTGCATATGTGCAGGGGACTCAGCATGGGCCTGGTAGGGGGCTAGTAGGGCATCAAAGTCCAGCCTAGGCATCACATCACTGTGACTGATGAATCATTTTCTGAAGCCACTGGCACATTGTGAATGGTCTCCAGCCACTTCTCTTTGACTCTCCAGCCTCAGTGATCACAAAATTTACAGCTGTAGATTCAATGATTGAGTGTCGACAGCCTGTGGCACAAGTCCATGGCAAAGGTTTAGCCATGCTACTGTGCCACAGTGTACAGCATTTAGAGCATATTTCACAGCTGAATGATCACAGAAGGAGATTGTACACTCGTCTTGTTTCTGGAATCTGAATGAACCTGGGACAGCTGCAGCTGAACAAATGACTCCTCTGCATTACAGGGAAGATTGTGGCCAAAGACCCTGGAGCATCCTTTGCCTCCCTCCCTGCCTTCTGCAATCATCCTTTAGCAGCAGCCACCACTGGCAGGGGTTGAGCATTTCTTTCCTTTCTCTGTCACTCTTTGGGTAGGCAACCTGTTCTCCCTGTCAGTAACACTAATGTACTAAGGAGAATAGATTGCCCCAAATTTATGGAAAACCATGTGGAAGAAACCACAAGATTTCTTTGTTGATCCACATGCCTGAATCTGCTGTGACACTTTTGTGGGCACATATAATGAAGTCAAAAGCAGAGATCAACCTGTCTTGACCTGTTTGCTGCCTTTAGGACTTTCTCAGCAGCCCTGAAGTTTTGCCCGAAGTAACCCAAAACTGACTCTTATATTGTCATACTCATTCTGTGGGGCTCACAGCAGTTACCTGGCAAAAACTAACCCAAGACTTTTCCAACAACAAATTAAATAAAATAAAACAAGTACCAAAAAACAAAGATGTATGGATTCTGTGGGCAAAAACCATAACAATTTATTGGCTGTTTACATTCCTTTGAAAAACTCACCAGTTATTTTACAGATGTATTTTGACAGCAACATTTTGGCCAGCAGCCAAGTAAGGATAAACAGGGAACTGGTGCTTACAGAGGAAGCACAAGAAATGGAGGAAGGAAAGAAAAAAAAACACACACGCACATAGAAAACCCGAAGTAGATCAGGAAATGGAGAGAGTATTTAGAAACAAGTCTGTAGTCATTGAGCATTGGGAATGCTTTTCTGAGAGGAGTCCCTACAGCACCAAGACATGAAAGGTATGACCACCCAGGACAGGCAAATGTGACCTCTGCTGTCCACACTGACCCAACAGGAAAGCACAGGCCAGTGCTACAGGGCTGTGTTAGCATGGCACTGTGCTCAAACTGAGAGGGAGCTGTGAGAAGAGCTCTCAGCCCAAACCTGGTTTATATCTGACCAGCCTGGGGGTAGTGGGAATGCCAGGTTTGTCTGCACAAGTGTCTATGTGCCTCGGCAAAATAGTCTGGCTGAGCCATGGACTACTCAAGGGCCACGCTGGTTGATGAATTGGATGAATTGGTTAAAGACTAGGATCTCCCAGAATACAATTATTTCATTATCAATTAGAGGGAAGGTGTATTTGGACTGTCAAGGTTCTGAAAAATGTTAACGTTTCTCCAAAAAGGGAAGCTTTGCCCATGCCCTTTTCTAAAAGCCATTTTCTGCTTTTCTACTACCCTAACTTCCTCCTGTCTCAGTTTTACTACTAAATCCTAGACCAGAACCACAACCTAGTGCTTCTCTCCAACCTGGCTCTTAGGAACATTTTGCTCCCAAAGCTAATATCCAGGTTTTTCTGACAACTGTGCTGTCCACCTTTGAAAAAATTCCCAAATCCAAGCCCTTTCCCTTCTCGCCTTTCCAAAGATCTCCCTTGGAAACTTCTGCAAAAGTGAGAGTTGTCGTATAGTTAGGTAGCACTCAAAAGTGTCTGAACAGATAACCAAAATCAAGATTTGGTATGTATATGCAGACCTGATATCTGAAAATACCCACCAGTATCACAGAACAGCCAGGTAAACATACATCTAGAAGAGAAACCAAAAGCTGGGACGCTGTGTAAGCAGCTTAAATTTCAGAAGGACCAAGCACTCAGTAAATTCCACAGAGACCAAGAGAATTATTGTCTATTGTGGCTGTATTTAATACTAACTTTGGTAAGAGATGCAAAAAAAAAAAAAAAAATGGGCAAGACTGCACTGGCTTTGAATGTGAAAGCTGATTAAATCCTTTTTCCTCAGTCATTATTTGATACTATTTGTCACTGTATCTACTGATTATTCATTCCTCCTGCATTTCATGCTTGTGTTTGTCATGCTAAAGCACACAGTGTTATTCAAATAGCCTAGATGCTGAAGCATGAGCCTGTTGCATTTTTTTGGCCAGCTGCAGAAGGAAGAGATATTCGATGCTATGTGTACACAAAAGGTACTTTTTCTTATTCTTCTGTGCAAGGGAAAACAATGGACAATCTCCACCTTTTAGAAATAATTCCCATGCTTTTATTTAAGTCTTCCAGGCCCTTATCCATCAAGGATAATAATTCTAATACCTTGCATTACTGAACTGTTGCATGTTGAAATCCATTACACATGGTGAAGTGCTCCCATACCATTGTAAAACACTAACAACAAACACCAGATATGTAGCTGGTTACCAAATTATGTAAGTTAAAAGTCACCAACCTGGTTTACCAAACCTACTTATCTGATTACTATAATCTGATGAAAACACAACTTAACCCCAAAATATGTTGCCTCTGGATATTTTAGGATCAGTGACTGATGTTACCTAGAGACCACATGCAACTCCTGGTTGCTCGTTAGGATGTGCTATGGAGTGCACTGTGACACAGTGAACTGCTGCTGGCAGAGGTTTACAGTCCCTCTAGTCTAAGCTATAAATTCAGCGCTGGTCTCACGCTCCTGAGCTTTGCTTTTCTTAAAACCTTCTGCCTCAGCAGTGCTCCCACTGCTACCAGCCTTCCCTGCCCAGCATGTGGCTGGTGTTCTGTTCACTTGCTGGGAGTTGATGCGGGAGGGTCTGGTTAGACGCTACAAAGGCCTTGACTGTCCTCTTTTTCTTGAGACCAGCACTGGAACATATCTCTTGCTGTTCACAAGAACATAATTACAGATAAGTTTAATCTTGCTGGCTTATCCCCCTCTAGCTGCTCAGAGTACAACACGTAATGGAAATCCAGTATTTCCACAGTCCTCAGCACTGTACCTCAAGCATAAGTAGGAGGTGTGCAGGGTGTGAGGAATGTATTAAAAGCACATATATTAGAATGGCTAAATGCCTGCATTTGCCAGCCTTGCCTCCCTGGCCTCCCTTGATAGTCAGTGCAGACAGAGTGTCTCCCCCAGCGGGCAAGTCAGAGCTTATATCCAAGGCTCCTCTCTGAGTCACCCCCAGAGGTGTTACCCTCATACCCTGAGTCTGAAAGGGGAGAGGGAGACTTATTTGTCTATGTAGGCATCCCAGTTCAGTGCATGAGCCTTGTCAGTGTTACTGTTCTCCATCTTCCCTGGATATTTTCTATTTTAGTTTCTTAAGGGAATAAAAAATAGTGAAAGAATTGCAGGTATTACAAGCAGTCAAACTGAACCTAGACTAGAGGAAATAGACTGTTGCCACATTGGCTTAATGGAGAAACAAGTCCTGGCCAGGAATGTGTGACAGCAATGTCTAAATCTGAAAGAGGGACAGGGATGATACATGGTAAAGCCAAACTTCCCAACTGCTAATGAATCCTACAGCATGTATAGGCCCATAAGCAAGAGTTCCATATATGGCAGGAAACTGGTTGTTCTCCAGTGCATCCTCAACTCTGTGTAAACCAGGAGGTGAGCGACTAAAGGGAGATTCAAAATGAGATACCAGATAGTTCTTTCATCCAGTTTTAAATATATGAATACATAAATCAATGTGCATGTTTATGTGTCTGGCTCCAATTAATAAGCACCCGTCCTATGCCTCAGGCTTCCTGACAAGCATCAGAATTAATAATTTAATACATGGAAGAATGATAATCTTGTGGTTAAGTAATTTGAAAGTTGGATCAGTTCTTGGCTCTGCCATAGATTTCCTGTGTGACCGTGGGCAAGTCACTTAATCTCCTTGGCCAAGTACCTCAAAGGTATGTAGGTGCCTGATCCCACCAGCTAGGCGCCACTGCTATCTTCAAAAAAGCATTGCTTAGCTGTTCCTTCAGCCAGTAGGTGTCTGATTTCTCTCAGTGGGCATAAACAGGGGTTGCTGACATCATCCCATAGTTTAATGAGCCACTCTGAGGCCTTATTCAAGTTCAAACTCCTGGGTCCCCAGTATATCACAGCTGGAAAAGCTGGCTTTCAGCTCACGGGACCCCACGTGGAGGTGCAGAGGATGTGCCTGCCTAGCTGGAGAGAAGCAAGCAATTTTGGCTGGGGAAAGCACTGCCTTTTTGCAAGGACTTTGGCTGCAAGAAGTCCTTTCTTAGCTGGGATGGCTTTTTCCCATCCACCACTTGTCTGGACCCCTGCACATTCAGTTAGGTAGCAGGGAATCTCAGTATAGGGGACATTAGAGGAAGAACAGAGGAGAAGGACAGAAGCCTTGGCCTGGGGCAGGGCAGTGCATCCTCTGTGCCTCACAGGCAGAGCAGCCACATCTGGGCAGTGCCAGCCTGCCCACAACAGCCCAGCAGTGCCTCAGGGCTGTGTCTCTGGACTGTCTCCTCTTAGCTGTGAGTATCCATTGCCCTCTCTTTCCCTTTCTCCTAGTGCTGCTGACTTTCCAAGGGGGAAAGCTGATGTTCATCACTCACTACTGCAAGTCCTCATAACAATAACAATGGTCAGTCCCCTGCTGAGTCCCTGGGGGAGTTGGAGTTGTGATCTGAAATTCAGAGAAATTAAAAAAAAAGAATCCACCCAACATATTTGCCCTTGTGACAGACTGGGGGGTCACTGACCAGCTCAGTGACAGGGGAAATCATGCATTCCTCCCATTTCCAGCTATTGTCTGAGGATGGTGTGTGGAGCATCTTGACATTCACTGGCCAGGGCTGTTGCTCAGAGGCCCCCACCTGAGCAGCCCTGAGTAAGCCCCAGTGTGCTATGCAAAGGGGACAACCATAGGGAGCTACTTCCCCATTTTGCAGTACTGTTCCATATTCCTTTGGAAGAAGAATGATGTTTTTAGACTCGGGAATTTTAGACTTTGAGGAATGAATTAAAACAAGTTGGTCATGTTGTTCAGGTCTTTAGCATATGTTCTAAGCTCAGTCAGTTGTACTTGAGCCAAAGAAAGAATAAGGAGAGAAATTTTACACAGAGGAATGGAGTAAACAGAAAATACAGCACTGAAATGAATTTAGTGGTTTAAGAAATTATTCCAGCTAAAAGCTCACTTACTCTGTTAGGTCTTTTAAGATACTGCAAACCAATCAAAATTATATAGAAAATTAGATTTTCCATATGTGTTTTAATGGTTTCCATAAGAATGTGTAGCTGCTAAATTTCATTAACCATATGTGAGAAAATCAAAGATCTCTGAGCACAACTGAAAGGCACTGAGCTACCAAGGTAAGATTTCAAGCCAATGGAAGTTACTCTCAGAGGTCAGTGTACTTGTGAATGTGCAGGGCTGTCTCTAGCGCATATGTTGTGGGGTAGCAGCTTCAGTGGACGAAAATGCAGGCCTTAGAGGTTATTTCTCCTTGTGTTGAAAACACAGAGCTCTCTTTTTGTCTCTTTTACTGGCACAGCCCAATGGAGTGAGCCTGCTTGCTGCTACTGCCCACAAGGAAGAGTTCCCAGCATGGGGGATGAAGACCTTTCCCAGGAAAGCTTTGCCTGTCATTCCCTGGACAAACACCAAATGAACCCCACTCCCTCCCAGTAACAATAGCAGCTTGATGCATCAGCCTTGTTTTGCTGCCTGTGGTGCAGTTGTAGCTTCTCCCTTCCTACAGAAGTGTACCCAGGCAAGTACAGAGAAATTACACACCAAATTTCAGCTGTGGCCAGGAGGGCAAAGGCTTCCCCAGCCTTGCAGGTGAGGCTCTGCAGGGTGTCAGCTGGGATCACAACTCCCCTGCCTCCTGGGTAGATTCAACCAAGCCGGAATGAAAGCCAGCTTTACTCAGTTCATTGAAAAGTTAAATAGACCAGGGTTTGACAAATGAACTCCCCTGATACACGTTACAGGACAGAAGTTAGGTTCAAGGTATCTCCCGTGCCTCCATGTTGTCAAGGAGTGCAGCAAGGTAAAAAAGAAAATTTAGAAACTCCTTTGTGACTTTTACCCAGAAAGTGCTGGGGTTGCACAGATTGGGATATTACAATAAGAAACAAACAAACAAACAAACAAGAAGCAGGAGATAAATAAAAGTAGCACAACATTTAAAATAAATATTTTAGAGAGGAGGAAAGCAATTATTTTAAACCTCTGCTGTATGCATCCTCCAGAAGCAATCTCAGCCCCAGTCTACTGTCATTATAGTCAGCAACTGCCACAAATGCCTTCAGGCAGGATCAGGTCTTGTGCTGTCCTTCTAGGAAGGTTTTTTTTTTAATGGATAAGGTGATGAATAGAGTAAAAAAATGTGCTAGTTAACTCTTTCCCCCTTCAGCCCAATCATTATAAAGGTTGATTTTTTTAGACAGTTGATGCAGCATAGAGGCACTGACTACATAAATAGTGGATGGAGGCTTAGCCAAGAATTTAATCTACCTGTAGGTGGGTGGAACACTGCTCACAAAACCTCGTGGAAAGGCTCCTATGACAGCTCTTACACGACCCTGGGCTAAAGTGAAGGTTTTTCCTCTTATTGTCTGGTAGACATCAACTGTTTTCTTATGGCCCTGAGCCACTTGGTCTAGTGGAAAGTGTCTGTGTCCATGAAAGGGGGTTGGAACTAGGTGATCTTTAAGGTCACTTCCAACCCAATCCATTCTTTGAGTCTATGATCATGCTTTATTATTTAAAGAATATACAGCCACTGCTCTCCATCCTGTGTTTTACAGGCATATAAGCACAAAACACTTTCTGAGCTTAGTCATTATTATACCTAATGATAAGCATTTAGAAATAGTTTATTAACATCTGGCAGTCATCAGCTTGTAATAAGAGGCAATTTTAATACATCCATTACACAAAATTACTTTTTGATGCTTAATGAACAGAAACATTAGCATCCGTAATTGAAGGATTTTTCTTAACATCTTCTTTCTACATATCTTACTTATTTTCCTTTTTTTTTAAAGTGAATTACTGCTTACTTCTGACTGAGCACACACTTTGAAAACAAAAATAATGGAGGCTTCCTGTTATGAGCCAAAGGAAGTAAAAAAAAAAAAAAAAATCAAACATAGGTATTTTAAATGGGTATTGTAAAAAATCCACATAATGCTTTCTCACATGCCCTTAATAAAGTGTACATATCCTTTATCTACATTTTGCTTGCAATTATACCAGAGAGAAGCAAGGTGATTATGTATTTGATATAGCTACTATTTAATCCCTTTACACAGTTCTTTCAGTAGTTTGGATACACAATTAACTCACAGGTCTTGTCAATATCCACTCATGGGATGAAGCACTGCAGGTTGTAATTTATTTTTTCATATTTAGACCAAGAAGTCATCAGAGAGCACTAGGCCAGTGCAAAATGATTATTAAACAAATCAGGAATATGGAAATCAGAAAAGACAGCACCACTTTCTACAAATAAATATGAAAAGAGAAAAGCTTAAAATAATGATCATCTACTTGTCGTTTTAGAAAAGGATCTACTAGATGCAACATCTCCAGTTGTATATTTACAAATGTTCTTTCTCATGAGATTTTTTTCATCCTATGTTTACTCACATTTTTAAAGGTCAGAAATGGAGTTGAGTTCCCTGGAGATTGATTTTATATACTAATTCTCAATAGACACCACAGCTTTTGACATAACATCAACATTATCATACCTTATATGCAATTATTCTCACAGTAGGCTCTAGTTCATTAATTTTTGAGAAGCTAATACTGTCAACAAGACTTTGATTTTTTTTAATGCTATCATTAGAAAGAATCTTTTTACCTCTCTGTTTGTTATTTCTCCAGTGGCACATCCCACAGCAGTAAGTCCTTCATTGCAATTGCCCTGAGTTTCATCTGTGGCAGGATGGTACGAACTGAATTCCTCTTGAGCAGACATCCCACAGAATTTTACTGTTGGTATAATAACGTTCACTGATAATCTGAGTTTTCCAGCATTTCAAGATCTTGAAGCAAAAACCCCAAAACACACATTGACTGCCTTCCTTCATGCACGCAGTGTCCCTCAGTTCCCTTTATAGCCCCAGGAGGCAGCCAACCACCCAGGTGTTCCCACCTAGCTTCAGCAACGAGCACAGCTGAGCTGAGCTCTGCTCGCCATGAGCAGAGGTGAGGGTGGTCAGCCTGTCTCAGGGCTGACTGGCTCACTGAACCTTGCCTGGCTGCCTCCCCAGACACAGAGCTGCTCATGGAGGTACCTGAGCTGTGGTGGAGTAAGTTGGCCATGGCAGGTAAATCATGTTTTGACCAAACTTAGGTATGTTCCCCCCGTTCTGCTAAGCTGCATGCTAGAATAAATGCTGGCATCCAAATATCTATCATGTTCATAACATTTCTATCAGTAGAATTCATTATGAAACTGGATTAGAAATTGCATGTTGGTCATTGAGTAATGCATAACTCATACGTTTTTGTTTAGCTTTCTGAGCACGTGGCTTCAAGTTCTTTAAGATGTCCATGACACTGATGTCAAGTCTTTTTAAATCACTAAAATATATCCTTGATCCTCCAAATCTGATTCAGAGCTTTGGGAAGAAGCCTATGCAGGGCTTGATGGAATAAAAGTCATGCTAGTTTTAGCTACCTCTCTGTTCTAGGGAACTGTCTGTGAAGTTGAGTGCTTGCAAAATCTCTTGAACACCTGGATTGTCATTATGGGACTTTTCCCTGTTTCAGAGCTTAATGAGGGATACTATTCCCTAGTGATGGCTTTTTATTACCAGTGTTCAAGTTCCTATTCAGTTTTTCTTTTGAGAGACGGAAGAGAGGAAAGGAAAGGGGGAAGGAGGAAGAGGGGGAAGAGAGAATGAAAGAAAGAAAGTGAAGCTAAGTATTTTGGTCATGGAAATACCCATTTTAGTTTATGTTTGCTGAAAGGCTGAGTGCTGGGAGAGCACTGGCCAGAAGCCACCAGGTTATCAAATTGCAGCAAGGACATCCTGGAAGATGCCAAGTAGAGAAATGGACTGTGTTAACTAAGTTCATGCCCTTGTGCCCCTGTGTTCCTGATAGTGTGAAGGCTTCTACTTTGCTCAGTACTGATTAGAAACTGACCAAGCCAGCAATTATGCTGCTTCTATATAAAAAACATCCTATTTTCCTACCTCCTGGAATCAATAAACCCCAAAGAAGCAGGTTCTTTTGTTGTATACCAACACACAGTTCCTAACAGTGAACATTAACGCTATTTTCTGTCATCTGTATTAGCACATTTGGCTCAATCTTGACTGTTTGAATTATTGATTCCTCCCTTGCTTACATAGAATTGTTTCACCCTCTTTTTTTCCTGTTCTGCTGTCTAAGTCATCACCTCTGCAACATCACAGAAGTCAGTGCTGTACGTTGATGATTGAAACTTTTGCTGATCAGAACCCAGTAGAGACATTCTATGTGCACTTTCTTGTCTCTTGGAGCATCTAGTTTAACATGTCTGTATAAAAGATGCCACAAAAAACTGCAGAGCTCATCTTGGTTGTTTTGGGCTTGGTTTTTTTTGGGCTTGAAGTATTAATTTTTGTCAGATTATGTTACCATCCCAGTGCACACTTTAACCTATTTGCACAAGGCTCACATATATAAATACACTCACCCCCTGTAGACCCTTTTGTATCATTCCATCACAAGCTCTTTACTGGAGGCAAGTCAGGTACTGAAGCTGGCTGAATTTGATGCCAGAGAAGACAACATCTTGGCTTTGGCACACGTCAGAGGCCTGCAGTGGTACTTTGGTGCTCTGTCAGAGCAGGCTCAGAGGAGCATTGGGGAGAACTGGCTGATTTTCAGCAGCTTTCTGAGCTGCAGGTAGATCCATAGGGAGTCTGATATGCATTATTCTGTCAGAGTACCAGTAAATAAGGATCCATAATCAACTGCTTCAGTGCTGTCACAGAGATCTGACTGATGCTTATTGCTCCGTATCTATAGCTAAAAACCTTCTGGGCAGAGAAAACAAAATATGGCTTCATGAATATTATTGGCTTATCACAGACTCACAAGACAATTAATAGCAGTTTAATGCTGAAGTGCAAAAGGTGGATCAGCAAAAGCCTCATCACAGAGTCTTGCCCTAAAGCCCTGTGTGTGTCTCTGCTCCATTTTGAATTGCAGATAGAGATAAATTATTCGTAAGGACTGAGCTTTGGTGGAACCTACAGAAACCCTGAAGATCTTAAACTGAAAACTAACAAATCCAACCTGCAGCTGGTAGTGCCAGTCCTGGGACACAGATTCCTCCACTGCCAAGTAGTGTACAGGGGCTCTGGTGTGGCTTAGGGCTGTGCCATCTGAAAACCAATGCATGGCAGAAGCACTGGCCATGAATAGTGCCTAATGAATGGTTTGTACACAACAGCCGTGCTGTGGGTAGTACAAGATTTTAGCACCTTGGAAACACCATTTGGTTCCACCAGTCCAATTCACCTACCATGTCCCATGAGTGCTACCATGCTGCAGGAAACTGTGGGGCAGCTGTTCATAGAGATCTGTCTGTATGTGATGGATTCCCTGAGTTTAGTGCCTCTGGGAATTTGATTTTTTTTTTAATGTGTTTCTCCCTGTGAGAACCAGAAATGAGCATCAAAGGGCAGCTAGCACAGTTATTGGCACATGGGTTCGAGCTGCCACTGCTGTGGACTCCCAAAGGCTCACTGGATGTTGAAATCTTCCCTGTTCACATCATATGGACCTTCATGCTAGCAGATATTTGCTGCTCTCCTCCCACTGAGGAGAATTCAGTGGGGCTTGTGCTGGATGCATCGTTTCCGAGGCTAGGGCACTGTTTCCATGTCTGTCCAGAGGCTTTGTGCTCTGAGGACAACTGCTGTGCTTGCCTGTGTGCCCTCCACTGCCCTGGGGCACACCATCTGGGTATTCCCTGAAGGATTTAACACCAGCATGCAGTTGGGCAATGACCCCTGGTGCCATTCACCCCTGTGGCATGTGCCCACTCAGAGCTGCATGCTACCAAAGAGGATCTAAATTTGCCTGGAGCTGGACTATCTCAATGCAATGGAAACTCTTCTCTATGTGCTGCTTTCTGCAGGTGTCAAATAACTGAAGGACAGAGGTGACACAGGTAAATAGCTGCATCATGACAGCCATGAGGAGGGGATGATGCCCAGTCAGTACCTTTGTATTCTCTGTTTGGATTTGCCTTCTTGCCAGCAGATGGTACTACATATTGTCATGTCTGCTGCCTGCTTTGAGAGAATGCCTTTTTGTGAAGCAGACAGTTGGTGGCTGTGACAACACAATAAAGACCAAAGGCATCAGGTGTTAAAGACACGATTAGATTCTTTAAATATAGAACAGAAGAATCCAATCATCAGTGCTCACTGGGTTGCCTGTTGTAGGTACCACCTAAATAATGAGCTTTTAAAGTGTTTTGGAGAATAAAAATTGGCATAGCCTCCAGTGTCATTCATATTAAACAAGAGAATAAACCAGAGCCAAGACCAACTAAGGTGAAGGAGGCACTTTTCATGTGTCTTTTCATGATGTTCTTTAGACTTGGTTAGTTGGCATTGAGGTAAAAGACAAACGTGTTAGCCTAGCAAGAAAAGACAGTGCTACTTCTCTTTGAGATGTGAACACCATCGTTTATTTTCCATTCACGAGGACTTTAATGCATTCTCTCCTTTCTTCTGTTTTTGGAAATAAGAAGAATTTTTAAACGGCAAAGCAAAAGTAATTAGTAGTAGAAAAGTTAAAAAGACAAATGGATTATCTCTGGAAGAATCGGAGAAGGGTGCAGAAGGATTTGGGAAGGGACAGACGGGACAGCTGACCCCAAATTGACCAAAGGGATATCCCAGACCATATGACACCATCCTCAGCACACAGAGCTGGGGGAAGATGAAGGAAGTGGGGAACATTCAGAGTGATGGCATTCGTCTGCCCCAGTCACCATTACCCATGATGTATCCCTGCTTACCTGGGATGGCTGAACACCTGCCTGCCCTTGGGAAGTGGTGAATGAATCCTTTGTTTTGCTTGCATTTGTGCACAGCTTTTACTTTTCCTATTAAACAATCTTTATCTCAATCCATGAGCTTTCTCACTTTTCTCATTTTCTCTCCACTTATGATCAGGCAGTCAGTGAACAGCTGTGTGGGGCTTAGTTGCTGGCTGGGATTAAATAATGACATATATCTACTGGAATAGAAAATGTTACCTGAAAAAATACTCTACTTAGTTACCTCTTGCTTCCAAACATGCTGAAAAGCTGTCAGTATGCTCTCTTTACTGATTTTAGGAAAACCTTTCTATCTGTATCACCTATAATCAAAGCAAATCAGCCAGAAAAGCTCTTAAACTCCAGCAATAGTCACAGGAAGGCAAGGCAAGGATACACTTCATCCTATCCACACCTCTACTATCACAGATGACCACATCACTGTTATGAAATTAGAAAGCTCCAATTCAAAAGACGGTTATAATACTTTGAGTAACATTAATACATTTATTTGTCATTTACTTTTCATTCATAAAAAGGACAAAGCACAGTCCTGTTCTACTCATTTGAAAAAAAAAAAGATAAAAAGGAACTAAAAAACCAGTTCAATATTCATCAGTATCAAATAATAGCAATATCAATTTTCCTGAAATATAAAGAAACAACAAACATGTCTATCTATATAAACTTTAATTAAGAACCTTGCATTTTAAAGCGGATGATACATTAGTTAGTTTTTCTTGACAACAATTTGAAGCTGAATGTCCCAGTCAAATTTACACAATTATGTGAAACAGGAAAGTCTCCAACTATCTGATCAGTATGTGACACCTACCTCATCTGTGTTGCTGATTTAAAAAAAGAGAAGTGGCTTTCTTTCCCAGATAATTTCCATGCAAAAATGAAACAGTTTTGCTTCTTACACCATGTATTAGAAAAGTAAAAGGCAATCATGCATTTGGCAAAAGATGTAGTTGTGGTTGTATATTATATAAAAATGAGTCATACTGCAAAATAACAAAACCAAATGAAACACAATAAACCACATTTTTTTGTACAGAAGGCTTACAGCATATTAGTTTCTTATGTATGAAGACAGCTCATTTCACTTTCAAATAATTATACAATTTATGAAACTCAGTAGTGTTTGACACTTTGACATTCCTCTATAGGGGAGTTACTACTTTTTGCCTATTTAAAAAATTTTCATCTTGTAACAAATAGTTAAAATTAAACTAAAACTGTATTATTGATATTTATTAATGAAGACGCTACACTTTTACATGTAAATATATAGTACAAAATTATACAAATAAAAGAAAGGGGTGTAAATTATTAATAGACCTATCCTTGCTTCATGTAAATATTATTACGGACCTCTACAGTATCAGTTCTAAAAAGATAAAATCTATTTCTAAGTAGCTAGCAGGGTTGTGCTAATAAAATATGATTCAAAGCTTATAGTTCTTGAAGCATCAGACATTGCACTATTACTTGAGCCAGCTGATTCAACATCACTGTTTCTTCATCATTCACACTCAAACTAATTCCCACATACCATGAAAAATTAAAGGAATGTGCATTTCTTTAACAACTTAAAAAAACTCAAACAAACCAACAAAGAAACCCAGCACTGAAACACTCTAGACACAGTCAGAACAAAAACATTCTCTAATAGAGTTCCCATTTTGCAAAGGCCATAGTAAACACGTAGCTTTGACTGACAGTTGGGATCTGACTTTCACGTACTAACACACAGTTGGATCATCCAGTACTCTATCAAATAGAGAAATGGTCTCAGAACTTTAAAACTCTTATTTACAACACTATGAACATTAGAATAATATCAAGTTCTTGAAAAAGCATATAGTTCTCCCAAATGTAGGCCTTCAATACAGGAAGGTAACACCTGGCGTCTGCAGCATAAAAATGTAAATATAATAATTTTTTTACTGTGCTACTCTGCTTTTGCCATTTATTGTATATATCTTTATTTTTTTATATTTTAAGTCTTTTCACTTTAAAAAATAACATACGTTTCCTACCATTTCAAGGTCCACTTGGCTGACCTTAGCATGGACTTCATCTCCAAACTCCTAAGCGTTATATTGCTACCTTAATAACAACAATAGGAATAGGACTAAATCAAAACCAATACATTACGCTGCTTCCCTGAAAGTTGACATTTGACTCCCAAAATCAGCAACAATTACCATAACAGAATTTTTCAACAGAATTCCTTTAAGAAAAGAATATAATAAATCTCGCGTCAGTGACGCACAGGTAAATTCCTTTAAGCTGAGCATGCTGTCCATGTCTTGGGTGTTCTGAACATATTTAAAACAAAAAATCCTTATCATTGACTTTTACTTCAATTCCTTCAAATTCTATCCAATAACCTCAAGAAATATAGCTCTAAATAATGAAATGTTTTTGCTTTGACTGTCTCTCTAAAAACCAGTAATCCCAATAAATGATGATGGGGCTATTCAAAAATATGCAGTACACAAAACATATAGGATAGTACAGACAGACGTAGTACTCTTACATTTATCACATACAATCAACATTTCAATCTCTATTATATTTCACAATTTGTTATTCAAGTTAAAGCACCTACGTATGGTGATTTTACTTTCACTGTACAGCCTATGTTATTGGGTTTTAACACTGTAACTTGCCCCATTGGACCGAATCATGCAACTGTCACAGATCAGCGTAAGTTTTTTATAAGGCATATTGGAACAAGTTAAAAATATTTCTTAGCCGTTCAAAAGTTGATTTACTTCATGAAGGAGTTCCTGGATGCCTCAGTCCTCTTAAAGTTCATAGGAAATCAGTAGGGTAATTTCTTTTTAAAGTGTAATTTATTTGGCTTAGGATGGTGCCACAGGAATCAAAAAGAATCGTGGTCCTCATCTTCAAAGGGAGTTCTTTGTGTTAGGTGGAGGACAAGGTGAATCCGGCTACATTCAGAATCCCGAGCAGGCAAGGACACCCAGGGCAGGCACCAGGAGGACCAGGAGCAGAGTTGGTACTCCAACAGCGGCACCTGTGCATCAAACAGACAACAACACAGTATTGGTCTTACTTGCTCTTACTTCAGCACTCCTTGCAGTGGGGGGAATAATCCTGAAGCCCACACAGTATGGAGGCTGGAAACCAGCTGGCATATCTCATGGATATGCCAGCAGGATATCTGCATGGATAATCTGAAACGGACAAAGAGACTTGCTACAGTACGTTGGAGGACTCACTCTTTTGTTCTGCAAGAGCTGCATGTTTATGCAGCATGTTTATACAAGAAACAAGGCCATTCAGGACATATCAGTGTACTTTGATTTGGCCAGTCCAACAAGCCAGAAGGTTATTATACCAGGAGGCAAAAGGTCAAAATAAATATTTAAGCATGTGAAAACAAAATTAATGGAGTCTTTGAAATGTGACAAAGCAAAGAGACACCTTTGGAAATGTTAATGCTCATATGAACAGCAATAATCTGAGAGATGTCAAAGAGCCTGGTCCGTTTGTTTACCTGCCAGATTACAAAGTCCAGATGGCTGACTTCTAGCAGTGTGGCATTTATGTCTGTTAAAGTCACAAGGGTCTTTCTTAAACAAATATTTTAAGACACAAAATATTAATCTACGGCTTGCAAACTTTACATGACTTGCTCTGGCAAACAGAAATAAGAATTGCTATTGTTAAGCAGTTTGTGTTACGATGGTCCAGCTCCCTGTTAAGAAGCACCTATTTGAGAAAACTACCCAGCCAAACTGTGCCTGGCTCTCAGCCTTGGAGATGGGCCAAAGGAGCCAGAGAACTGGCTATGTTTTCATCCCAGAGAGGGCTTGTCTATCTCAGGATGGTAGATGGGCAGTGCAGGACCCAGCTTACTGCTTGTCCTGCTGTTGAACACACATTGAGCACAGAAGTACTTGCAGCTGGTGCTGACAGTCCTGAGGCACCACTGGAACAGGCCCACTGGACAGCTCTCCAGAAAATGCTGAATGAGGAAAAACCACACTGAGAATGTAATATGCAAACTGAACAGCAGAGATTTTAGCAGGCCTAAGACCAAGCACAGTGTGACAAACTGTGAAACTGCTCATCTTATGTTTTAGTGATTTATGAGGCATATTAATATTTCATTTTTATTCCTAAACATCAAAGTAATGGTTCTTAATGCATTAAGGCATAGGAAAAAAAAATCAGGTTTTGTGCTTAAGAATATCCATAGAAAATGTATTCTGCTTTTGTCAGACCAGGATAATGCATTTGGAAAGACACAAATAAATATTTTGAATGCTTCTAATGGAGGAAAATGAGGCAAAAAGATTGCTGAGTGAAGTTGAATGATGAGCAAGTATGAGGAAACATCTATTTGCATGTTGCTAGTCTACAAAGGAAAAGGAATAATAAATCTTCCCCTGAGATGTACTTGCTGGCTCCAAAATTAATAGCTAGCAATTCACCTCATTATAGCAGTTCCTTACAAGGTTTAGGCACTGTTGCAGAAATACATTTACCAGTTCTCTTAAATAAAGCAAGTCCTACCCTTGGACAGCACACTAACAGAACATTAACAGGATACATGCACATTAAACAGATAATCTTTTCCTTTCTTGTTAGAATTACTGACCTACATGTAAGGATCCATACTTTACTGGAAACACTGCCACTGCATGACAGCCAGTACACTCCTGTGGCTCATGAATGAAAGTTAATAAAAGTTTTGTCTAAGAAGAGACTACAAAATTTAATTCTGTGAAGTAAGGCAATTGTAATCTGCCAGTTTTAGCAACCTTTAAAACTAGAGAAATGCCAGATAAAGACTAAATGGATGTGTACAAATAAACATGTAGATGTAAATTAAAAGAGAAGGTTTATTAAGCTCCCTCTGAAGTCTGGCCAGGAATGAGCTGGATTTATGTAATGCCTAAAGATTTTTTTCTCTCCTCAGTGTTATAATGTGTGATCTCTTCTCTCAACCAGCATTTTATGGATTCAGTAAGCAAGCAATTGCAAACTAAAACCATCAAAGTCAGTGTCAAAACTGAATCAGCATCACACGACCCAGCTACCACTCCAACACACCATGTGTGACCTTACAATCAGAACTTACTTCTTTTAAATAAAAAAACACATGCCCTTAAATTTGGATTTTTTTCCCCCAACAGTCCCAAGCAAAAATTGTGAAATCTTTATTACTGTCTAGCATATAATTTCAGTAGTTGATATTTTTAAGACTAAACTATCTATAGAAACATGTAGTCAGAATGTAGTTTAACATAAAATCTGTATGGGATGCATGCAATTAACTTTTTTTCTGTCTCTTATTCTCAGGAGCCTTTCTCACTCTGTCTGATAAATGAAAAGAAGAATTGCTGGATGGCTTCTCCTTCAGCAAGATCTTTACATATCACAGGAACTCCTTATAAAGTCCCACTAAGCCACAGCTTTCTATTAGTATTTTAAATTGTCTGTTGCCATCTCAATCACATAACATCCAGGATGAAACTTTTACCCTTCTGAAAGGAGATCCTAAATTTTACTGACATCATTAACAGTATGCAACAGTCTTCCAATTATACTCAAAAGAGATGAAATCAATGCCTAAATGAAACAGGCATTAAAACAGTTCAGACTTTGATGTATTTCTTAAGCCTCTGTGACAATTCATTACGTCATTATTTTCTTTAAATGTTACTTATCTTTATATATATTTTTGGCCCTTTTCCCAATATCAGTGTCTTTTCATATGGGATTATGAAAAAAAAGGACCCTTGAGATCTCCTGCACCACAGTAAGCTGCAACCTCCTTCTGAGTGGGGCCTCTCAGAGTCAGCAAACTCTCAAGCTTGCTGTGCTTGGAGGACTGCTGATGAATGCCAATGACAGAGCCTGGGCTGACACTCCCACTCCTTGAGGCTCAACTCTTTGCCTGTTGAGAAGATGCAAATGCATTTGACATGAGTTCTTCACTGACCTCAATGGGAATTATTCACATACTCCTTTGGGTTTGTGTGCATGTGAGTGTGAATATGCCATAGCAAATGTACTATGAATGTTCCTCTCTTAGATTCTTAAGTATGTTAGATTCGTAAGTCAGGCCTAAAAGTGAGTTACTGATGTGCTTACAATAAATTCTACAGAATTTTTTCTTAAACTGTTCAAGTTGGGCTATTGATAAAGTGCTGCTAAATTTAAGTGCTGCTAAAAACTTTTAGGCATAAACTGCTGGTCAAGTCCAAGACTAAGTTTGGCAAGGAAGTCCACTTGAAACCTTGTGGCACAACTGGGAAGTCTCCCTTATTCCTTTTTATCTTTACCCTTCCCCATCCATACCCTTTTCCATTCCCTGCCTCCGTGTAGATAATTTTAGGTTGATTTTAGTTTTAGATTGATTGATTTTAGATTTTACTCTGATTTTTCTGTGTGTTTTGTCCATCTAGTAAGGAGAAGAGTGAACCCTGCCAACAAATTTTGTCGTGCTTTCCTTTTTACGTTAAATCTGCTTTTGCTGATACCTTTGTGGGTGATCCTTTGAACAACCTAAAAACTCATTCATGACAATCTGCCTTTGTGTCTGTTTTGCAAAACAGATTTCCTTTTATTCTGAAAGAATGACCAAACTCCTACCCATTTTTCTGTAAATAATACTCTCCTTTTGGTCCAGGATCCAAGGACCTATATTCATTCCATCCAGGCTGTCTGGATTTTATCTCTCCTTTTTACTATAAGAAAGGTTAATTCCAAAGCCTTCTCATACTCTTGTTTCTCCTTGTGTCTAACTAAGCTTGTCCTCTTCTGTGGGAAAAAATTAGGCCACCTGAAAAAACTGAAGGGACTTTTGCCTGTTCCAGTCATTAGTTTCTTTATCAACTATTAGACTTCGTTTGTATCTGTTTTCTCAGTGTCTTCATATTTACTCAGGTAGAACAGAAAAACAGAAATGGGGGAGGAATATAGTTTCTTCAGGTTAAACTAAACTGCATAAAAGAAAGAAGTGGGTTCGTTGTTCTTTCAACTGGCTATTGAAAAGAAATTGCTCTTGTCCCAGCTGGAAATAGTCTTCATGACAGTATTCATGAAGCACTACTGCAAAAGAAATAGGTAGCATCAGCTGACGTGATTTAAATTCTGTTATCCCTATTCATGGTAAATGGAAAATAACTGAACTAATTATAATATACTTATCTTGCATCACTGGCATCATCACTAAGTCATGCGTCCAACTTTCCCTGTTCTAGGAAACCTTTGTTTGTGCACGAGGAAATTTTCCTCTTGCCTGTGCCATAAACCTTTCAAGAAAGGTGCTACGGAGTGATTCACAACTCTATGATTTACGGTTTTTGCAGCAGAGTAGATGTATGGGATGGAAACAAAGCTGTCTGTCCATCTGCCCATGCTTTGTGCTGTGCTAAGGTTTGCTGTGCATCTATGGAACAGCTTCAACTATCCTAAGAAAAACATATTTGAACTGCTGCTGATGGTCTGGGTGGTTTTTCCACCCCATGATGTTTGTCTGACTTCTCCTACTTGAAAATTCAGAGCCAAGAAAATATTTTCTCTTGTTCTGGCACCTGGCACATTGGCATTGTCAGCAGGCAGCAGCTGGGGCTTCTTTGTCATTGACTCACCCTGGTACAGGCCTGGGCTGCCAAAATGAAAAGCTGACCTGGACTCTGAGAAAAATCAAAAAAATTTCAGCCACTGGGTTATTACTTAGCTGTCAATAAATATAGGTTATTTCTCAAATACCTCTTCCCCTTCACATACATTAATATTCATTACAGATTCTTTTGCATGGAGAGTAAAGTAGAAGACCACTAGTAATATTTTTTATAAAATGTACCCTTTTAAAGCTGTGCATGCAACAAATAATAGCATGAGGAGATTCTCCTGTTACCTAGGCAGAGGATGTTCTTTGGCCAGCTGGCATGTCTGGGGATTTCTGAGTGAGGATTCTATTCCTCATTATTCAAGGAAATACGGACTTTTGAATTTTTCTTACAAATAAATTCAGCCCAAGTATATACCAGATGTATCATTCTTTTAGATTTGCAAATAGTCCACATTTAAAAAAAAAACACATGGTGCAATGGGCAAACAGCAGAAACTCTTCAGGTGCAAAATGGTGGCACAGCCTCCCTCCCTCTGCACCCTGAGCACTGCAGCACTACAAGGAATGATCAGTGAGAACAAGCAGCACCAAGGGCTGCAGAGCAACATGAAAAATAGGCAGACAATTAAAATAATGGACCGAGAAGCAGCAAAGACAATAAATTAGTCCAACAGGACAGATCACTTTCAATTTGGCTTTGCTCTTCAGTAAGGCAGAAAAAAAAATCTTATATCGGGCATTAAAGTCACTGCAGAAAGGAAGAAAGGAACAGGAATTATCACAGGATAATGCAGACTAAGAAAACATAACTAGATATGAAAATATTTCCTCTATCAGTCCAACCTTTGAGTTTGAATAGAAGAAAAAGAGAAAAAATTGAAATTAATGAGAATATGGCTTTTCAAGAAAATGCTTGTTCTGTCACTGAGTATATTGTAGTGCATGCAATTGTCACCTTATTCAATCAAACTAAGGTTTGGAAGGAGGCAATGCCAATAAATTAGAATTGTGATGAAATGGAATGTCATGATGAAGGAAAATCAAGAAAAACACCAGAGAAGAAAATATGTTGATTTAAGCATATGTATGTACCAGGTTAGAGGGTATTCTGAGTATTTTCTACTTAATTTTTGAGTCATGAGACAACAGAAAATGCATTTTGAAAATTACTCTTCTTTTAGAGGAGAGTTCTTTTGGAAACATACTTTGAGTTTAGTACAAGCTTTTTGCTATATTCTTGTACCAGATGCGTAAGAAGTTCCAAGGCAAGTAACAAATGACTGCCATGCCTGCTAGAGAGTCTGTTTTCTTCATTACTAACTATTTTTACCTGAGTTCTCCTCCTCTTATTACTGCAAAAATCTTTGCAATAGATGGACATTTTCAAATCACAATCAAAAGATTTTGATTATACCATATGAAAAGTCAATGATCACCTGACTTACTTGATACTAATACGTGCAATAAACATTTGTCCCCTTTCAAATAGTAATTGCAAACATTAAAAGATAAATAATTAAAAGGACTGTGTAAATTAGTACAGACAAAAATTATGGGTTTTCCTTTGAAAGAGCTGCACTTCAAAGTAAATACTATTTCAGGATCCTAAAACATGCTAATGGAATTCATATGTGTATATATATGTGTGCAGTGAACACAGAGAAACTGTAATTCTTTTCTCTTGCTCTAAGCATATACAATACATAAATTATTTTTTGTCCATGTCACTATTTAAACTGAGACATTAACCTTTTTTCACATGTGAAGATGAAAGTTATGGTATTTTCCTTTCTTCCCCAATATTTATTCCAATGAGAAGAGTAACCCTCCCTTCTCTCCCACCCTGGATGAAATTTTAAAACTTGAGAGCTTGATTCTATTTTTCCTTACTTTGGCATAAATCAATTGTACGGAGGCCAGAGCACTTACACAAGTGAAGTGAAAAAAGAACCAAGCACCATATGGTTTTAGTTCCTACTGATTGCAAGATTGTTTTGATTACACTAATATTAGTAATATGACAAAGCACTGCAATCCAAAAGTCATGCAAGAGACAAAAAAAAAATCTCAGCCTTTATTATATTTCAAAGGAAACAGATAAGCCTATTATTAACTGTTGAAAAAGACTCCATTGGTTAAACAAGTCATTCCAACCTTCATCTGGTTGTGGTAACTCAAGAATGAATTTTAAATTGTGTAACTCATTAATTTACTATAATGGGCTTGAAAAATATCCCCAAGCTCCTCACTGTACAACAAGGCACTGGCCAATCAATTACAACAGTTCATGGTTGTATTTTACACTGATTATAGCTGGATGCTGGAATGCAGCTAGGCACATATACAGACAGTGATTTTATGATAAGAACTTTTATTTCAAGATGTTCACAAAAAAGAAATGCATGTGTTTGGTAAATGTCGTTTATGTCACTCTCAACTAAAACAGTGTATCCTGTTGGATGCTGACTGGTTGCATGAGAGCAAGGTAGCCGCAGGATGTTTGTCTCCCCCTTTTGAAGGCGACTGTGTTTTCTGTGAGAAGGAAGAGGATGAGGAAAACAAAAAGGAAGTTTTTCCTTAAAGAAGGAATTGAGATAGAAATAAAATCTATTTCTAGTTTCTTTTCCACGTGACTTTCAAATGTAATTATGTTAGTTAAAACATGCTACAATTTAATTCTTATGTTAGGACCTCCAGGCCAGTTAGTGTTCATGAACCTGAAATATAGGCTAAAAGACATCTTGTGGTGTCCTGTCTGGCCTCCACCTACCTATCCTGAAGGCCTCAGGTCCCCTGTATATCATGCCATGCCTGTCAGAATTGTGTGGATGTCCCTGGTAACCTGGGGCATCTCAAATGCTACAACTTTGTTTAACATTCTGAATTACACCCTAGATGACAACCGATTGTAATGGGAGCTTACACACCTAACTCAGCCATATTATGTAGATTACTTTGGATTTGATGCCCAGTGAACAGCAGTAAAACACCCATCTGGATGACACACTGGTGTTGTAGACACTCCTTTCCCTTCAGTGCATCCTTCCAGCTTGTTTAAGATCTGGCCATTCCTGGCCAGCATATGGGCTATTTGGAACTTCTGTCCTAGCTCCTTAATTCTCCACATTCACTTCTGCAGGAAATTAGGTAAGTTTGCAAACTCTGCAATCAGATGTCTAAAGGTCACGTAAGGCAATATTCCTCTCTGAATTTGCTAAGATGCTTTATGTTTTACTTTAGCTACTGTTTACATTTCTGTGTAAATATGTAACTTCCATTTTGGTCAGTCAAACTCCAAAACATGTATTTCTATCAAACTACATCTTCTCTTCTTTGCAATTCTCTGAGAAAAACCATAATTTTAAGAAAATTTTCCCTACTCTATGATTCTTTTGGGGCAATTATTCTAAACCCTGATGCATTACCGGAAAATTTCCTTAAGAATAAAAATTAGCAGACATTATTTGCCATGTGGAGGCATTAAAACTACACTTTGCTCTGCTTTTTGGATAAGCAGCCTAGAAATAACCTGAAATTCTTGCCCATTTTGCTGTACACTGTGTATTCCAAAGAGATAACATTGTCTTTTGTTTCTCTTTCAACCTTTCCTAAACTGAGTTCAGGGAATGCTGCCTCTGACTAGCTCGCCAGAGGCACAGTCCCTGTCTGTCTAGATGGCATATGGTAGAATTAATGGATGAGAACTTGCCAGTAATGTGGAAGACAGTTCCATGCAGAACTCTGCAAAGCAGCATTTGTAGGGTGCTGACTCTCCCAGTGGTGCTGACTCTGTACAGGCACACTTGGGACAGGTCATACTGGCAAGACTGATGGGCTTGGGCACTGACACGATGCTTTTGGTCTGGGAAGAAATCCCTGTGACCTGCAGGGTCTTTGCACCATACCAATGGTGGGTGATAATACAATACAATACATTACAGTGTTTTTAAAGAACTTGACTTACTACCCCAGAATATTCTTACAGAATATGGTACACACAATTAACACGTATGCTAAATAGATTAAGAATTCAGTCAACAGCAGATTTCAAAACACAATTTTTGAAGAATGGTCACTGAATTTCTAGTGTAATTCCACACTAAACAGCTGTAGACTGAATGCAACCCAAATATTTTTATCAAAAGTAGCAGAAATAACCAAATGGCAAATAGAGACAGAACATATTCATATAAAAATTCAAACAGCACAGGGACTTGAACCATTCAAACCAACTGTGCTTTGCCTTAGACACAGGTAAAATTAAACACAAAGTTAAAAAGAGACATGACACTGTGGTGGTACTCAGATAAGGATGAGATACTGTATCCTGGAAAGCAAGGATTCCAGGAAAGATTTCAAGATGGTGTTGGACAAACAAGATGAACACCATTTCATAGCCCCGTGCAAGGTAATAAATGGCTAATGAAAGCCTTTCATGAATAATGCTGGAAGTAGTTAAGTGTGGGGAGGCAAGAATATCTCTGCAGACAGCTGAGTTGAAACAGTGCATATATACTATCTACAGTCCTAAAGGAAATCTCAGAAGCTGAAGAGGTGAAGAAAAGAGCTGATGAAATTATTTAAGACCTGAAGAAAAAGTAATTGTGGAGAAATTCAAGACACAAAGTCTTTTTAACATTTGATTAGTCACTTGGGTAGTATATATGCATTTCTTAATGGAAAGAATGCATCAGACGCAAAAAGACTCTAATCTAACAACAGCTTTTAAAGGAAACAAAGACCCCAAAGCCAGATAAACATCGATAATAAAATTACGCAAAAAAGAGTCAACTGTGTGTGTTCATTAGAACAAAATATGCACAAAATACAAACTTCATGCAAACAAAAATGGTGATACTCATGAGTTCACACCAGGTGATATAAGTTGTACATATTATTGAAAACCTGCAGATGGGAGGTCCGCTTCTTTAGGAATGGGCAGCTTCCCTCGCAGTCCAGATTCTGGACTTTTAAAAGCATTGTTCTTTTAAAAAAGCCACAATAATGATTGTATTGTTTCTGTGACAAGAATATTGATGACGTTTAATCCTTCCTATTCCCCAAGTTAACTTTTTAAATTAAAAAGACAAGAATACAATGCAAGTATTTGAATCATAACCTTGCGAAGACACTATCCAATTCCTTGATATCTATTCATACGTTCTATTTCATACCAAATAGTGCCAAGGCACTACTTAAGATAAAGAACTAATAGGAAAGAGATGTGCAGACCATGTCTGAACTAGTATTTATAGTCAACATTGAGCCCAATTTGAATTATCTTAATCTACCTTCTCTTTATCAATTATCCAGACCACTCTGAACTAGAGCATGTCAAGCTCTCACTGATGATTTATCATTTTTGTGCCACCTTGTCACTGAGAAGTGGAACTTCCCCAGCAAGTGGTCTGTGGATCACTGTGGACCACTCCTTTTCTCTATTACTTTCCTTTTAGCAACAGTTGACAAAGGAATGATATAGAGGCAAAAGGTACTAGGAACTCCGGGATTACTGCAAGCTGACATTGAGATTCTGAGTCCTGCACCATGTAGTTATGCTTGTAAGACACTCCAAGTGGCACCTAACCAGGGGCACCAGTAAAAGCAGTCTGGTATTTGGAAGATTAGCAGTGCTTCCAGGACTGAGCTGGACTGCTACAGAAGTGCCCTGTGTGTGCTATGAGTCCTCAGAAATGTTTTAAGATGTACTCATATTCTCAGTGCAGTCACGGATGAAAGGCTTCCTTTCCAATTTTGGATGTACCCATCTCTCAATAGCATGCAAGAGGAAAACACTCAGTCCAAGATTTTCAAGGAGTGTGGCAAATAAAAAGGGAAGTTATCTGCTCACCTGAAATTCTTATTTGGGCTACTTCTCCATCTCCTCCTTCACTGTGTGCTCGCACCTCAACAACATATTCACCACCACTGGGGACTGGGACCTCTATTGTGTGCTTTCCAGTGGAAAACAACTTGCCTTCATGCTGTCCATCTGGCCTATAAAGTACCTAGGAAAGTCATGGTAAATATAATTATTGGAATGCTACATTTCCAAGAAGATACATTTATATATGTACAGTGTGTCAGTGAAAAACTAATAGTTCTTTACTTATATGAAACTATATATATATGTATATATGTGTATATATATATATATATGTATATATATATATGTATATATATATATATATGCTACTTTTTTCCATATTTACACAAGGTGAATCTAGACAGGATGTTTCCTCATTCTCTGTGACAAAATTATGCCACCTTTTGAAAAATAATTTCAGCACTTACACTCAAAATAAGTAATTAAGTGATGTAGAATAATAATGCATGGTGGCAGAGACCATCAAATAAAAATATGAGAACTCAACCAGGTTTTCTGACATAAAATTTAAAACCATTTTGAAAAATGAAACCATTATCAATTTTATTATTAACTCTCAAATATGCAAAACCATTGTAAATGGGATGGTGGTATATGTCTTGTGAGACCTTTAGAAAAGATCCCATTTTTTTTCTGAAATAATCTCTGTGAAACACTATTAGCAATTCCAAGGAAGGAGGTAATTCCTCAATCAAATTTGCAAATGTAGAACATGATACGAATTTCTTACTGCCAAGCAAGCAGCAACATTAAGCAGGAATTAATATCTGAAGTTTTCTATATGCCCTATAGTCAGTATATATACTTGCTGTGGTTACAGAGTAACTGCATTTAATGATGGTAGAGGTCCCTTTCCTTCCTCTGCCTTCCCACACTTTAAAAACTCATATTCCAGGAATTGTAGCCCCCATGGAGATGGGAAAGGAAAATCGGAACAATGGATACCGACATAAGGAAAAACTATAAAGTACACAACTTTTCTGTGCATTACTTTAAGCCAACAGCCAATAAATGTGATCATGTGGGAAGTGAGGCCGTTGCAGTCACTGCTATGAACTTTCCCATAATATGGTTCACCACCCAAATGAATTTCAGTGTCCCAATGTTTTCTTATCATACTGACTTAGCCCACTGGCTTTGCCCTAGGCCTACTGGATGGCTGTGATTGCTGAGCATGACACCTTTCTCTTCAGCATTCAAGTATGTTCAAGTCTGATTATGTACAAAGATCTGACACTGTCTATAAAATGCACCACATGACACACACATAAAGATAAAAATATTTTTATATCATACTTTGTATCCTTCAACAGCAGACTCATTTGACATTGCCTTCACGTGATCCCAGGTGATGATGTACCTTGAACCAGATCTTACAGAACTGATAATTCTTGGACGCTGGCTTGGAGCTGAAAAGCAACATATGTATATTGTACACATAAATGAGATTTCATAAATATTTAATGATGTTTTTATTAAGACATGTAAAAATGTAAAAATGGAAATTAGGCTGACATATATATGAGCAAGGGATAGTCTCCTTCCTGGAATGAGCTGCTACAGCTCTAGCCAGGGGATTTTGGATGGCTTTGTGCAGTGGCTGTGTTGTGGGTCTGCCTTTCTGTGTTGCCAGAGTGGAAGTGGCCAATATTACCATTAATTGTATGGCTGACCATGTGTGTTTGCTGGCATGCAACTACCTTCAGAACCTCCCAGAAATGTCGCCTAAGTCATATTTATTCACTGAGATAAAATATTTAATTAACCTTTTCCAGCCATTTCTATAGCATTTGACTCAGTTCAGCAGAAGCAGAAGTAGCCCACTGCAAAACCCATTAATTATAATTTACACAATAAGCTTATAAAATACTTTTATTCAACACAAACCCTGTAGGTGCGAGTTGCACAATACACTATTTACTGACAGAAATCCTCAAATTACTAGTATGCATTTTTAGCCCAGATAACTGTTTTAAATACACAGGATGTTTTTCTAACATTGCTCAGTCAATGCTAGTGCTAGGTATTCTCATTAAATGAGGAGCAATATTCAAAAACACGTTATGTGTATGTAAATTCTAGGGTGAGATGCAGATCACCCATTTCTCAAGGAAGCTTGATCCTGCTGCTCTGCTGTTAATGAAAATGGCAGTTGGCCTCATCTGAATCATCAGAATCCTTCTCACTATTAACTAAACAGAAAGGCAGAGTATAAATGCCTAAGTAACAGCTGATCTCAACTGTTCATCATTTAGAATATCATGTCCAGCTTTGGGACTCCCAGTACTTGAAAGACACTGGTAATCTGGAGTGAGTTCAACAGAGGGATACCAACCTGGGGGGGAGTTGGATCGCTTGATTTATGAAGGAAGGGTGAAAGAGCTGTGCTTGTTCACCCTGGAGGAGAGAGAGTTTTGGAGAGGACCTAAGAGTCCTCTGTCCTAGCAGGGGGCTTATCAAGAAGGATCCAAGCTCTTGAATGGCATGGCAGGAGGACAAGTAACAAAAACACACAGTATTGATTAGGAGTCCCAGATTAGATGCTCAGAGTAACTTGGGGACTGGCATGGGCTTCTCAGAGACATTGTGCAGTCTCTATCCCTTTCGATTTTTAAGATCCAGCTGAACAAATTCCTGAGCAACCTGATCTGAACTTGCAGATGACCCTCCTATGAGCCTCTTTGCTACCTTTTGTAAAATATCCTTATTATACATGGCAACAAAAGAAAGTAAGGATAATTTTAGCAGAGATTTTCAGACTAAGAAGCAATACCACATGGAGAGAGAACACCTGGTTAATGAATGAGAAGCCATGGTTGAAGACACGATGGACATGATTATACTTAACCTAATGCTCCATTTACTTACGTGCTTTCCTGGTAACAACATCAATAGTGCTGCTGGGGGGTCCATAGCCTGCACCATTGAAGGCAGACACATCCACATGGTAGCGAGTGTTAGGCTTCAGGTTTTCAATTTTGGTGGAATACTCTTGATTGCTCACCTGTACCCGCTGTGCAGCTGCTTCTTTATCATGAGCAGCCCAGTAACGAATCTGAAAGTAAGCCAATTGCATGGTTAAATTTAACATTTTTAATCGTAAATAAATTTTATAAAACCTGATGTATTTCTATACGATATATTCTAGATATACTGGATATAAGCCAGCTAAAAGAAATCTATCAGCAATAGCATAGAATTCCTTCTACAGGCTGTGACTTTAACCAAGCTGTGTACAGGCATAAAGAAATGCAGAATTTATTATGTAAACTTTTCTCACAGTGGTTTAACTTGTTCCCAGCTAAGTCACTAGAAGCCTGGGAGCTGGATAATGCCTTCAAAAAACAAGACTATTTTCTTCTTGCATTTTCGTTTTTGCATTCTACTCTGACCTTTATTATTATTTTCTTACACTAGTAGAGACTAAACTCCGATAATGTTTTTGGAGTATTTTGTTTCGAATGTCTTACAAATTTTGGCCTTTTGGACTTCCATCTACGGAATGCAAAGTATTCAGTCACATTAGCTGCATGTGTAGGTCTGGATAAGTGTATGTAACCATTTTCTAGAGTTCTTCAGCTAAATTCAACCAGACTTCATAGCACAATATGACATTTGTCAAAGTAGATGACAAAGAACATGAAAATACTTAAAATATGGGAAACACATGATTGTAAGCTTGTAACACCTTAAAAACCAAAGCCAATTAAAAGTAATGCTGAAATTCCATGAAGGTTTTTTTTCCCCCAAGAACTTGTTCCATTCTTTTTAAATTCATTATGCATTACAAAGCACCAGGTGAAAACAGTGTAATTCCTATGAGGTGATGCCATTCCATACAGTCCCTCACATACACAGGGTGCTATTCTGCATGGCCTTGTGAGATGCAAATGAGAGTGAAACACTGTCAGTCTCTGGGTTTTGTCTGGTTTATAACTATTTGCATAAGACTAAAATTACTGCACAAACCTGAAAGAGCAGAAAGCCATGCCCATTACCTTTTGGTTCAGAGTGTTTTCACCCTCAGCATTTCTGCTCAGCTTCTGCCTGACTTCATAGTAATTTTTGTGTATGCTACATAAGGGTGCTTTAAATTTCTTAGGAGGAAGTTAAAATTGTTGGTAAATTCAGGCTCTATGAAAAATCTTACTTTGTAAGATATTATTGGTGATATGAGGTATCCTGTCATCTTGTCTTTTAAACAGTAACTGCCTTAACCTTCTGCTCTTCTGACATTAGTTGTCCATGAAAACTCCATTTAAGGAATAGGTTAGAAGAACTGATAGCTTGTCAGTGTTAATATCACAGTTATCTTCTTTACAAGCTGTGGGTACAACCTTGTTTGGTGAGGCTTTATTTTCTTCTATTTCCATTTAAATTACAATATTTAATAAAAATATTATTTTATCTTAGAACATATATTGTGGCTGAATGAGGAGAGATGCAGTGGATTTAGTAGAGGATTTCTCTTTACCTACTTCAAATATCTTTGGAAATGAAAACAGGATCACTACACAGAGATTACTGTCAACTAAATACTTGTTGCAGCTTGTCTCTTGTCAATGTTTGTTGCCATTGTCCTTCCCACCAGTGTTACAGGCTACTCACTGTGATTATTATAAATGCGACATCTTAGTGGCCTTTGTCACTCTTTCCTGCTGCAGGGAGAATCACACTGTATCTGCAAACCAAATTGGCTTCACTTTTTAAGTTCAGTAAGCACACCTGATTTTCAGCAGGCACAAACTTTTAGAAATTTACAGAACTTCAGTTCTATAAATGCATGTCTTTCATTCTGTTTAGAAAGTATCATTCACTAGCATCCTAAACACCAGTTTACTATAATTTAGGCAATCACATTCATGAAATTTGTACTTATAAAGGTGGCTATTTTCCTGAGTAAATAGCCTTTACCCAAAAATGAGTGAGGACTCTGCACCCAGTTTATTCTGCAGGCTTCAAGCAGTAGGGTGGTAGCTACCTGAGGAATGGTATCAAACTGGCAGGGATCTGAAACTGTAGCAGCCATTTCAGCTGAAGGTCTGATAGTGATCTTCAAGTCAGAGTTTCTTTTATAGTATTATAATTAACACACTGTTATAGATAAGCAGCTCTTGTTGAATGCAACCAGCTGTACACCATAAGGTGCTAATTGCAAGTGGCTGACTCAGGTGTGAGAGGGCGTGTACATCAGGAGCTGGAGGACGTCATGTCTGTCTCTGTCTCTAAGTTCAAACAAGTTTCTAGCCTGCAGCAAAAGGATGTCTGTGAAGTTCTAGGTGGCCAAAATTTATTAACCATGACAGGATCAATGGTAGCTTTGTTGTTGACTTTAGCTGGCCATTGAAAACTAATTAATTAATTCTTAGTATGATCCATTATGCTAATTAAGTAACAGCTTTACCTAAAGACAGAAAACACACTTTATATGAAGCTTTTATTAATCATGTGGCACATTCTGGAAACCTTTGAATTCCTCTGCCTTGCAAAGCTTTTTACAATCTTAATGTTTGTTTGCAGTACAGGAATGCTGATGGTGTAATACAAGAGTAACACAGAGCATCAAACAAGACAAGTGAGAACAATGAATGAAAATGCAAATTATTTCACTGAGAGCATATTATGTTTCAGACAGAAGTAATATAATTTAAAAGTTAAAAAAAATTTAAATTCCAAATGGAGTTGTTTTTGGCTGCAATGTTGTGCATTTACTCCTATAGTGTGTGAGCTATATGTCATGAACACAGAAAGTTCTCTAATACACAGCCATATTTACATATTTGGAACATTGTAACAACTCTTGGGAAAAACAAAGATTACTTCCCTGAGAGCTAAGAAAACTACTGTCTCCTTTATACTATTCCTGTATTTCTCACTTTATATTTAAATAATTTAAAATTTTCTTGAAATTATTTGAACATTTCTTTCTTTCTTGCCTCTGGAATTAAATGCCCCATTGCTTCAAGAGATCACATTTCCCCACTCTACCAAGTAGCCCCTCTCTCTTTTTTTAAAAAAGCTTATACAGTAGCCTTATATAGTAGCTTATAAGTAAAAAAAAAGCTTATATAGTAGCTATAAGACAACCTGCTTATTCCTGGTGCTCTGCATTTACTTTTTTAGGGTAATCCATAGGCAATGAATCCCCAGAGGACACAAAAGGGGATTTTAACCAAGCTCTAGAGTTTTTGTGAGAAACAAGCCAATTGTGATTTGTGTGAAGGAATGTCTTAGCCATCATGAATTCATGCAGCCCTCTGTGCTAAAATCAGGGAAAAACCTGTCTTTCATGGTCCTCTCCTCTATTCAAACTTTAATATACTGAACCTGTTTCTACAAGTGTTGTGAAACAAAAGCCTCCATATTCTTGAAAGTTCTACACAGGACTGACACAAAAATATACATTACTCATATTAAGAAAGAATGCTAATAGCATGTTTCAGTCAACAAGAGACAGTGGCGGTGAGTAGTGATAAATTTTTAAAATAAAATAAACCCCTATCTATTACATAGAAGCAGCGTGAAATATGGATAGTGTCACTGGTGCTGCATGCACTGCAGAGATGTGGCTGTTAGCAGTCTATTCTAAGAACCCATAAATCTTAAATTCTCTATATAGATGGAGATAGTTTTCATACTTTATCTCTTCTTTAAGTGTGAGCTGAGGATACTCCTCTGTAATGGCAAAATGTATCAGCTCACACTCATCACCATGAGGGCAGTCATCCTGACAGTATGCATTAGTGTCAGGAAAATCTGACTCCTCCTGGTGTGAGAAGCATTGTGTCACAGGTGAAATATCTCAGGTTCTTCATTCAGGGTACTCCCACCTCTTAACTAGCATTCAAAAGTCAATTATGCAATTTTCAAGAAATAATAAAGACCAAAAAGAAACTGAGAAGGTGCTGTGGTGAATGATCGTTTCTATTGACCTGTGTAATACCTGAGTAGTAATTTAAAAGACAACTATTTTAGTATTTATCGATGCAAATAGACACAGAGCCTTCCAGAGACAGTCACTGGAATTTTATAGCGCAGTTTGAGTACTACTTCCACCACAACTTCACAAATGCTATTTGTGGCCTTAACCTTCCAGAACAGCCCCCTCTCTTTTTGCCCTGTACTATGGCTCCTTCAGGGCTCATGGGTGTTCTGATCTTCAGGAACACAAGTCTTTCTTTCTTATTCTCACTGAAGAAGCATGGGCTTTCCTTTTGCTGCCTTCCCCTCTACTAGAGTGAGACTGGTGATTGCCCTGGGGAAAAAGATCTCATAATTAATACCTTATTGAGCATTGTGGGGCAATAATTTGGGGCTATCAGTCTGTTTCTCATCTAGCCAGATGGAAATTTTTTACACAGTTCTGATAATCAGAAGATTATCTTAGAAAAAGAGGAAAAAAGAATACATTTTCATTCTAATGTAGCAGCTCACTGTACATGTACAAGCCAGTGAGTTCACACTGGATTAGTAAAAGTCTGTTTCTCCAGAATCACACAGAAGAAATTACACTACAGCTACCAAAAAAAGGCCACACTCCAAACACCCATAGTCCATGTAACAGACGGTCCATTCCCAGGATACCTCACCTTTCTAACAGTTATTCTCTTTTCAGTCCAAAGATCCCCCACATTTCTTTCTGATTTTTTCTTTTTTTTTTTCCTGTTGTCTGTTCCATATATCCTGGTCTTTTCTGCTAAATTCTCTCCCCTCCCTTCTTCCCCTGATGTCCCCTGACAGCAACTCAGATGTCTTTGTGTAAAATAAGGTAAAATTAAAAAAATGGTCAAACATATTATGTAAAATAAGGCAAAATTTTAAAAAATGGCTAAGCACAGGTTGCCTATGGGCATGTTCTCCTACCGTGTTCTTTCCACATTTATCTTTGCCCCTCCTGCCTCACTACCCTATTCCCTACTACAACTCTGAACATCCCTTGTCATGGTCTATCACAACTGTAATCCCAGCCTCTATCAGCACTCGTTGTTGCTGCTCTCTCCATCAGAGAGAGCAGTTGCCACTCTTCACCAGTTGCCATTCTCTACATTCCCAGCAGTGCCCTGGTGTGTGCCTCCCAAGAGTGTGTTCAGCTTATTCTGCATGTGAAGGCTTCAGTTTCTGGGCAGACCATCCAGCTCAGGAGTGCAACGCTGCTACAGAGCTGTCCAGGCTGAGCTCACAGACCTCAGCTATGACTATCAATCTATCCATCCTATTCTAGCTGCAAAATCCCTAGGAGGCACCAAACCAGTGGGCTGCCTGAATAAATTAGGAGTTAACATTGATATTAGTGTCTTAATTTCAAAACCTACTGTCCTCTGTAATTTTAAGACTTTATGTCTGTACCGTATAAAATCAACCTTTACATGGGACATTATTCCTCTTATGGTATCACAAATGTTTTACATAAATCTCATGGAGACAGAAACAGAAATCAAGAAATAAAAAACCAAGTACTACTAGTTTATTAATGGATTTCAATTATAAAAATGCATTCCCTGAGATTATTCCTCATTAGTATGTCCTTAATTTGGAACATAGAGGATATCTTCAAGTAGCTGAAAACTTAAATCACAAGGCAAGTCATTAACAAACCCAAACCCCTATTTTGGGCTGCAGCCAAAGTAAGCAGACTGCACACTTCAGAGTTTGTCAGCATCCACTGTGCATGGATGATGTTAAGACATCCCTGCTAGAGTACTAAATGACCATTTCTCATTGCACCCAGCCTGTGGTTGTTGTCATCTCTGCAGAAGGGCAAGAACAATTTTTACTGGTAGTACCATTGAGATAGACCAGATGGAACATGCCCAAAGTTCTTTTTCATATGGAGAATAGAAACCATCAAGAAAACTTGTCTTGCACAATACCAATGTCTCTGTTATGCTGGATTCTGGGCATTTGTCAAGTAATCCCAATTACTATAGTGTTTGTGGGTGAAGTATATCAATAACTGCTGGTAACTTAAGTGGGCCAGAGTTAGTTACAATTTCACATATGCATTGACAATTACACCCAAAGTTTAATTTCAATCAGAAGCTATAGATAGGCATTCAATTGCATAAAAGAGACAACATTCTTTCATGAAATAATGGAGCCTTTTGTTAGCTGAATAGTGCAAACATACACTGTTTTAGTAATGAAGTACATAACACCAAAAATAATCTGTTCCTCAGGATGCAAAATCTGCATGGAGCATGTTAACTAAAGAGAAGTGAACCTTAAGAGACAGAATGCCAGAGTAGGAATTATTGTTGGATTTAACAACTGACAGTAAATAAGAAGATTGAAGTGTCACTACTAAACTCACCTGATATCCTTCCACAGATTTATCAGAAACATGATGCCATGAAACAGACATTTCAGAAGATGACAAAACTTTTACACTCACATCTGTAGGTATTTCAGTTGGAGCTGGAAGATGAAACATATGTTAAACATCAATCTAATCCTGTGGTATTGCTATACTTGTTTACAAGGACTCTTCTCACTTCAGTATTTTATATTGTTTCCAGTATTTTATATAATTTTCCTGGCACTGTGAGCCAAGTGTTAGTCTTTAATCTGGTTTTTCTTGAGTAAACTTCAAGTCCAGTGATAATCTGTAAGGAAAATTACTCTATAAAAACTAAGCAAAGATCCTGTTACTTGGCTCAGACTATGTATTTTTATGCTTCAACAGATTTCATGCTGAAATTTGTGTAAACTGAAAACAGTCTTTGATAAATAGAATGAACATTCAGTGATCTTTTACTAAATGGGTCAGCAGCTCACATGTTATTATATACACCAGATTTTTAAAGTTAGTTACACACAAATACTCATGGATGTCAGTTCTAACAATACAATTTTTTGTGAAAGCAGATATTAGATATACAGCTGTCCAGTGGCACGTACAAACTTGAACGTAGGTATGAAATAATCCAAAGCACCCTTCTGTAAGGCACAAATCACACGGTTGATTTTGTTTGTATTCTTAGTTCTGAACAGCAGCCAGTGCAGAGTAAGGACCATTATAATTTGATAGACTTTCATTCAAGGCTTAGACTAATAAGGTCAATTTTAACTTCATTGTTGCTTGAATTTTAAATGAGGTAAGGAATTAAAAAAAGCATAAACATAGCAATGTCTGCAAAAGATAAAGTTTTCCAAGCTAAGAACAGTTCTCTGTCGTGAATCTTTTGAAACAAGTTGCAACAGACAGACATGGCAGCCCTAGCTGAGAAAAGCTTTCATATACTTAATCTTCCAACTGGGCATCCAGTCAACTATGCATCAAAACAGCCACTGTTGAGAAAAAAATCAGTAACATCTCTCATGAAAAGTATCCTAGGTAACAAAATAATCTTATATGCAAAGTTACCTTTTGTAATTGTCTTTCAATGGCTGTTAATAATGCAAATGTCTAATTAAAAATTATACATTATTGCAAAATTGTTTTCACAATGACAGGAATTTAGATAAGCAAGAGGCCTGTGCACTCATTATTAGCAATCATTACTCACTACTAGCAGTGGCAGAAATGACTAGCAGTTGTCAGACTTGGAACTTGGCTTATTACACATGGGAACACAGAAATTCCCCAGTGACTGAAGGGAATAACAATGCTCATAGTTACAACTAGAGAAACACAGATCTAACAGAGAATACACAGCTTAGTGGAAAAGCTGTCACTATATTTATGTATATATGGATATTTCTACATATCTGTATGGAATATTGCATGACCATATTGCTTTAATATGTCCCTTTGAGAAGTTGTGTTGTTGAACAGTCATAATATCACTGGCTGACCCAAAGAAGTACAGGTGGAATAGTTGTGATCATCTAATCTATTCCCACATCACTGTCAGACTCTTCTCTATTGTATCAATTACAGAACTTTCCAAGAAGTTTCATACTGAAAAGTTTCAGCTGCCAGGGCTTTGGCTGATACAATACTCTAACAACAGCTCATCTGTTCATGCTTATTTATGAGCTGCAAATAATTTACATCCCTATTTGTAATTTATGTTCTACAAATATTTTGCAGCCAAAAAGATTGCATCAGTTGCTTCCCTCCAGTCTTCTAATTCAGTATTTCTACCAATAAAAGGAGAAACCATGTGGTACTCACAATATGTTCTCCTCACTGAAAATATAGTGGTCATCACACAATTATCTTCTATGCAAAACTACACAGAATCCAGAAAGCATGCTACAAGGTATGGAAATCATTTTGTTCATGTCCTGATGCCAGGAGACAACTCTGCAGAATGCTCTTCAGAGTAATTTCCATTACATCTCTTGGAAAAATTCCTTCTAACCCACCCTAAGTTACTGGATTGGATATAGGCAGTAGTCAGGGTCACAGCTCTGCACAGGAGCTTTGAGCACTACTGGTGAGGTTTGTACTCTTGTGCTTGAAATCAAAGTAGGTTCATTGAGCTTCTATTTCTTTTGCAGTCTGCATTTGGAATCATTTAACCACAAATGTTTTTATCAGTTGTCTGGACTTCGCTAAAATCTGTGTTAGAACATCAGTAGCCACTCAAGTGACCTCTTTATCTGGAAGCTGGCACTACTGCACATTTGCTTTTCCTCTGCCTTTTTGAGCTACTAGGTTCTACCATGCCCCTGAACTTAGAGACTATACAAATACACTTGCCACTCCTGACATGGTCTGGATAATCCTAACATAAACACAGGGGAGCTTATCAGTCAGTTGTCGATAAAGTCTCTGAGGAAGGATGAATACTTAACTGTTATTTGGCCAATATTGCTTTCATTACACCATAGCTATTTACTAACACAGTTACGCAATTGCAAAAAACCCCTTTGTGTTGCTGCAGAATATGATTTCCTAAGGTGCACTTTCCTGAGAAAAAAGATTAGTATTAACCTCATCAGCCAGCTTGGTGTTCAGGACTCTCTTGTCTTTTCTCTGTGTGTGGCCGATCTGTGAGCGAAATTCCCATTAGTGCTAATGGGAACCATGAACATAAATCTTCCATAATGTACACAGAGTACAGGACAGAATCGGAAGTGTGAGAATGTGGTCATGTTATCATAGCCCTCCTCTTGGCTCTTTGGTCTACATCTGTTGACTTCGTGAAGGAGGTTTTGCTCTATGGAAAGAAAAATACTAGCAATTCTTTGGGTTTCTGGCAGAAATTAATAAACTGCATTCTTTTAGAGCAGGCTTGAGTGATGATAACGCAATTAAAGATGTTGTATATATTTGTTCTGATTTAAGGTAAACTTTCTTCCAGTATTTTCTCTCTTCTGCTAAGTTTGGAAATGTCTTTTAAACTCCAGTCCTAAAGATCACAGCATTTGAAATAATTACAGTAAGAATTAAGAAAAATATTTTAATGAAATGTGACAGAGTTTTCTATTAAATTACTCACTTGATAGCTCTAACATGCAAACCAGAATAAAGAATATAACAGGCAATTTATATGAGACGGTAAACATGCTGGAAATATAATTAGATACAACTGAGCTATCATTCCTCCACAAATTTGGACTAAATTCTGATACTGATCTACTAGAATACTAGGCTTTAGTGTGGTCTGTTAAGAAGAAAAGAATTAGGCATATGTCAAATACATACATTAAGATCACAGAGACATTGTTGAATAAAGATGTAAATGTTCTAGGCAACCACTATGAAGATAAGCATTTATTTTTCTATATTCTTACATCTTTTAACAAGCTGTGTGAAGGATCTTGCATGCTGTTGTGTACATGCAGCATGGAAGCACATTATTGCCAGCAAGTACAGCCAAGTGCTCAGCATCACACAGAAAGCAGAAAGTGGAAGCTGGCTGTTCAGAACAAGTGTTTTGTGCGAGCAATGCACAGATTCCCTGCTGAAGATGTGTCCTGCTATACAAATCAGTGTCAAGGACCAGGTTCTACTGATGTTGGTAGTGGTGATCTGGACCTTCAGTGTAAAACTTATTCACTCACCATCTTGTGCTGAATAAATGACAGCAGTGAGACTGAATGGCCCATCCCCTTTGTTGTTAAAAGCTTTCACTTTTACTTGGTACTGAGTTGAAGGTGGCATTGATTCATCTTTGTGGACATATCGGCCAATTTCAGGGTTAGTAACTGTAACTCTTCTCCATTCTTTCTCACCGAATGGCTTGAAGGCCACTATATAACCAAAGTTATTGCCATAGTGGTATTCTCTTGACAAAGGCTGTAGAGACAAAAAATAAAACATTAATTTTTGCTCAAAAGCTAGGTCTAGAATGAAACATAAATAATGCAGAAAGCATTGATATGCACATTGTGAAAACACTGAACTAAACCTCCATTTCGTCCTGGTTTCCTTCAAAGGCTTGCTCCTACCCCTATTAAAAATAGGCCCTCTTAGATCTGCAGTATTAGCATATTTGCTAGGAAAATATTTTAAGACATTTTTCCTCACCTGAACTCAGTGCAGCACACATTGTGTTACCTCCCACAGAAAGAAACCAAGAATAATTGTGTAATAAACCAGTGTAGCTAGTAAAAAAAAGACCTAAGGAATGAGGCACAGCAGATAGGTAACACAGATGCATTATGCCACGTATATGGGTCCATGTACATGTGGAGATAGATATTCTTGCAAGAGAGAAACAGTGAAGGGAAAATCTATGTGGCTGGCCAAAATGATATTAATTTACTGAAAGTTTGTCATCTAGGCAACTGGCACAGCTGATAGAGAAAGATGTACACATTCAAAGAATGACTCATCCTACCACTTTTCACTGATGATGGAGGGGATCCAGTTGCTGATTTAGACTGTGAAGTGTCTAGACCAGTTAGACCTAGCTTCCAACTGGTAAATCTTTCAGTGAAATGACTCCCATTTTCAGTACAGGCACTAGAGGTATCTATCCAAAATATTTCTTGAAACTATAGCTAATTCCTTATACCTAGGAATACTGGAAAATATGAAATAAAGGAAGACAGTCTTCCATAATGGATTTTTCTTCTTTTACCAAAGCTCTACATTCAGTGATCCCTCTTCAGACCATGGAGCTTTTACCACAACTATTGGACACTGCACCCAACCAGCCAAAATCACATCATTGACTTGTGCATCAGGAGGTTGACCAGAAGCATCCTTTGAAAATAAGCTTCCTGCATCACCTTTTTCCCTAATGGAAACCTCACAGAGATAAACCAGCTTATCTTGAGGCAAAAGTCTTGGAGCAGTGACACAGAGAGTAATTATTCTCCTTAGGTACTTGCCCACTACTGCAGCTCTTCAGCCAATATATGTGGAGATATTCTGAGCCAGGTTTTATGAAACTCCAGTGCAGCTCATCTTCTGAATCTATCACTGTAACTAGCTGCTTAAAGTAAACCAGAATTCTATCTCAGATGCCAAAGTAAGCAGACTGGATGAGGCCCTAGCCTCAGAATGATTTTCAGCCAGAGCAAACTTTAGAAAGCCACGACTAGCACTTAAAAATTATATTCTGGAAGGCCTTATATGAAGATTTAAAGCAGCTTTCCCTCCAATGGCTGCACATAATAAGTAGGTATAAGTAGCTGAATAGTTTGTAGAAACTATTCAGCTACTTATACTGGAAACTTTGAAAAATGAAATTGGGAGAGGGAAGGACAAATGGGGAAAAAAATGAGGAAGAATGGGCATGCCACTCCTAGCTTTCCTTCTTTTCCTCTTTCAAAACAAGTCTTAGAAGAGCTTTGATTGCATCTCTGTCTGTCTCATTCAGCCCCGGCTTATGAATCATAGCAAAAGCTGAAAAGGGGTTGGCAGCAACATGTGAACCTGCCATACATTTTGTTCTTCTCTTCTTAATTAAGGACTATTAAGAGCCGCATATGCTAATGTCAGCACATTTGGGGGAATCAATATATATTTTTATCTTAGCCTTACAGATAGATATATCGTTGTCTGTCAGACTCTGTGAATCTACAGCTTCTACTCAAAAACCTTTGCTAGATATAGCATAGAAGATTCTTGGGAAGTAAATACATGAAGTATTCAAGTATTCTTGAAGAAGAATATTTGCTTAATTTATCTGACTAAAGGAGCTACTCAGAACAGATGTGAAAAGCATGACACTAGGTAAGAGAAATAATGAGAACATCAAGCTGCCTGGGTGTACAGGAAATACTAAAGTGGTCTTGTACTTCTGATCTTGCATTAGTCACTATTCTCCTGGTTGTATTTTTTTTGTTTAGTTTGGTTGCAGCCGAATTACCACTGCATTGGAAATGCCATGAGTACCAGTCTTTACATGCAATGCAAGAAGTAGCTCTGTAGTTTGTTAAAGATTTTAGAAGAAAAGCTTGTGAAGTAAAATAATCTAGGTCTTCAGTCCATTGCATATGTTCTTTTACTCTGCAAACATAAGAGATGAGAATAAAGGCAATTAGGACACATCTACTTCCTAACCTATTATTAGGGGAACTAAGATACAACCTTTTCAATATACTGTAATAGAACTGTGGACCTTCTTTTCCAGAAACTTCTAAAACTTTTCTTCACTGTGAAAATACTTAGGAAGTATGAATAAATATTTTGTACTCAGTTCATAAACAAAAAAACCCCAAAACCCCAAAACAAATCCCAGACAGGAAAGCCCAAATCTGATAACTCAAAGATATGGCTGGCTATTTTTGTGTCATACTTGAGAACTTGCATAGAGGTATGATCAATCCTAAGTACAAAAAGAAGGAAATATGCATATAGATTAAAATCTGGATATTCATAAGGAGAACCCCTATACAACAATGCATGCTATTGGAATTACGACATCTTTACATTACTTCCTGCAGTCTTCCTAGAGGTAATTCAGCTGCTACACATGAAACAACTATTCCCCAAAAGACACAAATGGCATAATGTGCCCTATGTATTCCATAGCCATATGACAGTGAACAGGGAGGTCAATAGAAAATAAACTTGGTTATTTTTTCTGCATAACCATCTTTCTTTGCCAGAGGTAATGCTGCTGTAACTCTGTTTTTCCTGGATACCGATAGGCTCTGACATGAATCCAGCAATCTTTTTTTTTTATTTCTTCTCCCTCGTTTCCCCAAATACCTGGCAGCAGATTTCAATTCTCTCTTCCATGCTATTTTTGCCTATGCAACTTTGTTTGTAAATCCTTATCCTCTCTTGTGCTGGGTTTTGCTTTCGTCTTACCTTGGTGTCTCTTTTCCCTTCCTGCTTTACCTGTATCCACATATAGGTAAGTTTTCAAAACCATTGCTTCAACAGCAGCATGAAGGCTGCTTTTATCGATGCATTACCATAGTAAGTATTTGTTTCAATCTCTGTGTTTTAGAATGTTCTTGATGATATTTTAGAAATGTCCAACACATAAACCTCTAAGGTACCCTCTTCCTCATTCCTTTTCATGCATTTTTTTAATAAGAAAAGTCTGAAAACCTATATATTATATCCAAATCCTGTTCTCACAAGACCAAGAGACAAACCATCCACAGGTTTCAGGAGGAGCAAGATCAGATATATGATAGTACAGGTTTCATGCCATGTTGCATGCGCAATACGTACCATCCATGTTATTGTCAGCTCTCGATTGCTTCCACCCCCTCCTCCAACATCAGAAGGAGCCACATTAGGAGCTAGTGAAACAGAAGAGACAAGAAAAATTACTATAAAGTATGCAGCAGACAGCTGCAAGGCCAATGAGCACACGTGGCACACACAATTAAAATAATGATGGTGTGCAATGTGCCAAGACTAATGTATAGCTACTGCTTCAGGAAACATGCCAGCTGTAACCATAGCTAGCAATCATTCTTCTTTCTCCCTGTATTATCTACAAATATTTAATTGAATATTCAGAAATGGAAAATTTCTCCTAAGTCTTAAGAGAAGCACACTGTGTATTGTTCTTGTGCTTTCTCAGATGTTGGTATGCCAAGGGCTCAAGCACCACGGACTTGTCTGTGTAACTACCTTAACACACTGTGATCAGTTCCACCTCCATCAATGGATTTACTTGCCATGTGTAAGGTTAAGCCCACGGGTCTATCTCTGAAGCACTGGCAGCCTAATTATATTCTAGATTAGTGGCACATGTCTCCTTGATTGTCAAGTTCAAGGTGGGTAGATGAACCTAAGCAAAACTGACATAGAACTTTAAAATTTACTAATTGCATTTTACACTGATATTCTGTGTAATGAAATATGATCTCTTGATCTATCATTGGTGGTAAAGCAGGATACTTTCAAGGATTCCATTATAAATCATTTCTCTCAGACTCTGCACTGAGTGCAAGGATTCTATTGCTAGCCTCTGTGGTGTTGTGTATTTGTTTGATGTCACTCAATATAGACACACAAAGTACCAATGAAAACTTAGGACATGATAGCCTATCTACAGGGCATTAATCATGCCTCAGATGTGCATGTATTAGCTACGTGCTCTATCTAAATTAATGTGTTCTTTGGGTAAAAAAATTCTGATAGGATCAGGCATTTTCTCCAGTCATCAGTGAAAGTCATTAAGCCATAGTGCTCATGCACTATGTAAGTAAGATGTTTGCTAAGACTTTCTCTGAGAGTCAGCTGAAGAAAACAAAGCAGAGCAGAACTAATGTTTTCAGACAGGATAAAAATATATAAAAATAAATTTGAAACTGAAAACAGCATTCAGTGCATAGTTTGCATTATTTATTTCTGGCCTTTCTGAAAGCAAATTAGTGGAGATCAAGACTAAATATACATATGACAATTTGAGAGAAAGCTGGAGTTTGTTACTCAACCTTGTAGTCACACAATCAATTATAAATATACAGCAGAGGGTTGCTAGAATGCTTAAGTAGTCAAAGCAGATAGGCTGCCAAAGAACAGAAAAAACCTGACTGTTTAAAGTCTAACAAGTCATTCTTTCCAAAAGAATCTTCCTCATTCTCTCAACCATTAAACCCAGTTTTCTCTCTCTGTTAAGACCAGGTAACTAACTCAGACAACTATCCTTAGAAAATTACTCTAATGCACTCAGAAGCTAAAATACATAAAACCAGACCTTGATCCATTGAATTTCAAGAAATCATTATGAAATGTTATAGATGAAGCAAGCTGTTTCATTAAAAATAAAAAACATTGCACACAGTCTTAGCATGCTAGTAAGTTACTGAAATTACTTATCTACCAGAAGAGAGACTTTAAAATTGAAAAAGACACTGACAACTTGTAAGTGTAACAGACATTGTTTGTCACCCCCATAGTACAACAAAGACACAGAACTGTTTGTTGCTGTTTAATGCAGAAAATGTTAACAATAACTACAATATGTGGACATGGCTTTTTTGTTATTTATCTTTTCCAGAATTACATTAAAATGCACATGCAGTTGTGCATACTGCAGTACCTTTGACATTGACAGTGCAACCCAAATCCTACAGTTGCTTCTAACAAATTCCAGCTCCTGGCAGAAAACACACTTGGGTGCAGAAGTTAATCTGTAAACTGTAAATTATTTATACCCTATTTTGTCATGGAAGGAAGTGCTGACTGATGTCTAAGAAGATTACATTACCATTTTGCATGGTTTGCCAAAAACTGTCTCACAGTCTGCCAGAGCATGGTGCTGTGCCTGGGGAATCAGACAACAGACTAAATAGACCACTTCTTGCAAAAGAGGCACATCCTGCTACAAAACTGGAAAGTACACCATTTTTGGAGAAGCTACAAAAAATGCCATGAATGTAGCACACTGCCAACTGCAGGACACTACCCATATTCCACCTGTCAGAGTTATTTCTATCCTTATCTGTGTCTTTTCTAACATTTTAAAACTGTCTACTGTGCACCAGGCATTCAAAGAAGCATGTGTAGATTTCTCCTGTAGATTCTTGGGCCTTCAAATGCAGTTCTTAAGTTTTAAAACATACAATGCTAGTAGTCAATTTTCGAGGCAATGATTATCTTTTACTTTAGAATTGAAGTTCCGTGGCTTTTCCTTCCCTATCCAAAATAATTTAACCAATTTCTTTTCTTTCTTCCCAAGCAACAAAATTTTAATGGACCAAATTTGTCCTTAATGAATGTTCTGAAATTTAGAATGCAAATTTATTTTATTTTGAAATTACTATCTAATCAAAGTTATGATCTAGAAGGTGTAATTATGAAAGTTGATTTTCACACTTTGGTGTTTCATTTTTAGTTTCAAATCTCAAGCTATGGGAAACAATTGTAAAGAAACATAGAGTGCAAGTAGATATTACTCTGTGATGTACAGGCTTTGTTGGACACAGTCTTTGTGCAGTGATAAATTACCCCCTAGAACACTGCTGTACAGTCAAACCAGAATGTTTTATCTGGAATAGTAACATCTAATTCCTCATTTTGGAGAATTAATTTTAAAAAGGATGTGCCTGAACCTAAATAATATCCTTAAATATGCTCTGAGCTATTAACACTGAGCAACCAGACTGATAAGAGAGTATGCTATGTTGGATAATATCACATATGTGACGTGAAGTAAGAGGACACCAGACCAAACCCACAATCAAAGAAAATTGGCATTATCCAGTAGAATACACATCATGTTGTGTATTCTTTAGCTAGAATACAAAGGAAATGGCAAATGGACATTTTCCTTGTTAAATACATGAATGGATTTTCCTAAGTCCTGAACCATGGTCCCAAACGTGCATGCACTCACTCACACACAGCCTGACTGACAGATACAGCAGGGGATCTCTGAAAGATGCAGTATGATTCTGTTTCAGCAATGGAGACAAATTTGCCATCTCATGATGTTTCTTTTCTGTCTGCTTTGATGCTATCACATCTTGATAGTTTGGTACTTGCTAGTGGGTGGCTGAAAATATACTCTCTGCACTTCAATCTTACAAACTACTTTTATAAAAATAAAAACTAAAATTACCAAATTGGTGAATGAAAATGTAAAAATTAAGAAACACATTTACAAAAACTTGACATTTTCTGGTTACGTACGAGCGCCTTCAGTTCTAATCCTCTGTGATGGCATACTAGGTTCTCCTGTCCCCAGAGTGTTTGTTGCTATTATCCGGAATTCATATTCCATCCATGGAATTAAATCGATCACTGTAGCAGATTCCATATTTCCTTCGATATCTGATGGGTCTAAAAAAAGATTAAATGCTTTAGAAAGCCGCATTTTCACACTTAGGTCAGCAACAGTGTGGTTGATTGTACCTTGCACTATTCTGCAACCACACAGAGACAACTGAAGGAAACTTGATGTTGTACTTTAGGAATACCACATTTTACAAGGAATATTCACAGCAGTGACTGGGAATTTGGAAACTATGACGCTACCTTGGATAAACCCTCATTGACTTTTAAGTTTTAACTGGGTGTTAACTAGTAGTTATGAGATTTCCTTGCTAATTACATACTGTAGCTGTAGAATTTCATTTCACCTACAAACAAATGCAATGAGAAATATGCAATTCAGAAACAGTAAAATAAAATTTCATTATACGGATAGACAAGGGCTAGACATGTAAGGTTCAACCAGTTGATGAAGAGTGGTTTGTCAAATGTGATCCTAATTTGGTGCCCCTAATTAGTGAGCAGGTTATAACTTGCTATCTGGTTCTGATCAACAAAGGTAAATGTTCTTGTAATTCCTGTGAAAAGACTTGTTATTGTCATTAGGATGAACATCTTTATCATAATAAAATGAGTAACTCATGACTGTCTGCAATTCACAGACAATAGGGGTTGTTTCTATAGCTGTCTGCGGCTATGGAAAGACACTGGATTTTCATTTCTATACAAAAAAGAGTTGTTTGTCAAATTAGAGTCTTGTGTTCAGAGGAAGATGAGAACTGAGATATTCTGCACTGGAAAGACAGCTGATCTGGAATTAAAATACAAATGCAATGCCTGCAAAAAAACCAGGCAACAACAGTGTAAGCACTAGATGGTGACACCACTTCCCTCTTCCTAATGATCATTAAATTTCATTCCAAAGTGAGGTCCTGAAGGAGAAAGGAATATACTTTCCATTTCTCTTTCCACAAGCCCACCACCCTCCCTCATCCTCACTCAAATTATTTTTCTGTCCAGTCAGTAAAGCTATTGCAAACCTCCCATGTCATCTAAGCTGTGATATAAATTTGACATTCCTTCAATGACCTTCCTGGGCTACAACTGATCTCTGAATTTAATTTTACTGTCTCACAGATTCCCAGAACAATTATGAACACTTGGTACAATGAGAATCTGATCCCCTTAACTGGATAGAGCAACATAAATGTAAATAACTTATTATATAACCCATTCATACATATTTCCATACTGTGAAGTAGCATACACTTCTTTCACAAAACACCCTCAGTATTCTGAAACCTGAGATGAATGATTTGGTTGGGAAAATAATGCTAGTAGTAATAATAACAACAATATTTCCAAAATGCAATGCCAAAGTATATTTTCTTGTTTCACACATTGAAAATTAGCAGCATTAACTGACAGCCTAAACATTTGATGACAGATCAATCTGGACTGTTCATCATGCTCCATTAATCTGAAAGCTAACACTGAGTCAAACTGGGAGCAGCTCAGCAATTAAGTAACAGCTTGCAGTGATGCCAGTGATGGTTACTATGGTGATTTTACTTATTTTGAGGGAATCATCTATTTATCAAAATTCCTAAGTGTGGTTCAAATGAAAAAGCAACGGTTTTGAAAACACCAGAATAGTTACTTTCAACTTTTCAAAAATTAATAATGTATATCTTTTGTGTTAGCATCTTTAAAGAGGAATTCAACAATCTAGATTCCTCCCTGTCCCACCCAAGATCCCACTCAGCCTTCTTTAGGGTAAGATTCAAAGTCTGACTGCATCTCTCAAAGACTCTCTCAATGATTCTGAGAAGCAGAGAACTTCAGAGATGCAGAGAAGTTCATCCCATCGTTCCTGTAACACTGCAAGTAGGGAATCTTCCTGAGAAGTGAGAAGGGTGGTTTCAAGTCTCTGCTCTGAATCAGACAGAATGAAGATCTGAAACCAACACTTACGGTAACTCTTACACGTCCATTTCCAGTTCCAGTAACACACACCACAAAACAAAACAGTATCAGTTGCCACCTGAAATTCTTCACATTTCCTTATTTTTTTAACTTGGAAACTACAGAATGAATAGGAAATAAAATATAATTTATCCTGAAAAAAGCAGAGGCTAGTCTAAAAGGATCCTCCATCCTGCATATATTGTTACTGAACCAAATAATCAGTTATTTTAACAGCTGTAATTTCTACATTAATTTTTTTTAAAGTTCAAAGAAATCTATTCTACAGAAGCCATTAAACAAGATATAAGACATGAGAAAGGGCCAGGGAACCTTCTGGGTTTATTTTCCAAGCTCCTTTGACATAGAAAATATCAGTGCTAGCTGATGGAATAGCAATCATGTTCAACAGAACTACATATACTACATAGTCTGAAAGAAAAATATGATATAAGGCAGAAGGCCTACTATTTCTAACTTTTTACTCTAAAAATGTAACAGATTTTCAGCTCGATATGCCAGTCTATTTCTCACACATCTGTAATCTCAAGTGAAAACTTAAATGGAAGACAATCACTGACACTATTACTATTCTTAGTATTTAGAAATGCTGAATATATTATCTCTTAGTTCCACAGAAAAGCACTTAAATTGTAATTTATAAGGTTGGGATAATTAAACATATTGATAGGAAAATTCTGTATAGCTGGTGACAATGTTATCCTTCATAAAGCATTCAGAGATACCAGTAGCTTAAAATATTTTAAAATTAATGCCTTTATATTAAATCCTGAAAAAAAATTATGTTAGCATGTCCTGTGCTCAGGTATGTTCCTCTTTAACTGCAATTTTGTGGCACAATGATGACATCCAGTGGTTAGAAGGATAATCCTAGCTATGTTTTCTCTAGAGGTGCCAGTTTTAATGCAACTGGAACTCAGTCTACTCCCAGGAAAAAGCAGACAATTGTAACCAGCTTTCTCCACAACAAATACAGAAACAAAGATATCCATTCTTCATCCAAATTAAGCTGTAAATAATTTTTTACAATTCCAGTAGTAGTTGATGTTGAATGTTTCAGGCAACAAGGAAAGAGGCAAAAAAGCAGGTAGGAAGTCTGGTCTGTTCTTTTCTGTATTTCTTGATATTCAGTTCAGGCCCTCCAAATGCTGGGAACAAAACTGTTTACAACACACTGACAGGACAGTAAACCTGGAGCAGACATTTACATGTCTGCATGTAATGACATTTACAGCATCACTGGTTTCCTTTTATTGTGATTATTTTCTGATTAATCAAACTTTCTAACAATCATCCTTCAAAACTTACTGTCTTTTTTACTTCTGTCATACTCTTACCTGTTTTGGCATCTTTCCACTCTTCAGAGAGAAAGGTTTTTGACTGGATAGTGTATTTAGAAATAGGACTATGATTGTCTGTTCCACGACTCCAGGTAAGTGCTACAGCAGTGTCTCTAATTTCTTCTACTCTTATACCTCCAGGGGGGCCTGGAGGACCTGGAAATAAAAATAAGATAGTTCAATTAACAAATTAAATACTCAGAAAATTAAAGTTCATCAACTTTTAATACTCTACAGAATGATTCAGAGGACAGCTGCTCTTGCATTTTAACTACCAAATACAGCTTCCATGATTCTTATCTGATCAATATTGATATAATCTTAAGTGAAAAGATGATACTTCGAAAATGTGCTGCTCTTTTTACAAAACAAAACTGAACTCAGAAAAAACCAAAAAAATTTTCCTTCTCAAATTCCACCTCATGATGACCTTATAAGGGGCCCACCTTTAACCTACACTTCTGCTTGTGCCATATAGGCCATGGCTGCAATTTATATGGAAAATCCTGTAACTTCTATTGGAGAAAAATCATGCCTTAAAAGAGATTCCTAAAGATCTCTTCCCATTTTTCTTGGCCTTCATATTACCCCAGTGTGGTAAACCCCTCATCAGATTCAAAGTTCCTACAAAGTTTTTGGTTTTGTTATTACGTTTCTGTTTCATGTGATACACAGTTATCTGATACACATTAACTGTTGTGTAAAAACAGATACAATGCATTAGAACTATTGAGACTTATTTTCTGCTTCAGCATTCAGAGATAATATGCCAACATGATTCAGATAATTATCAAACAATCTGATTGAACAAGTCCCAGAGAGTATTAAAAAAAAAAAACAAGAACACCATAATATATTTCTCTGCACTATTTACAGAGAAACCACAGAGATTCAAAACAAAAACAACAAAAAAGAATGGAATGAGATTTCTACATCAGACCTAAACACACAGTGTGCAAATATATCTTCAGCTCTTGATCTCTTTTTTTTTCTCCATACAGCTGAGCAAAAGGACTCAAAGGAAATTAACTGAATTAAAAGCATATACTAGCAAATGTTGTTATTCCTTGGTTTCAATGAATATATCCTTCTAAGAAGAAAGCAATTTCAGTCCTTGGACCTCCCTTTCAACATAAGGACTAAACACCTCACTGCATGTGGAAACAGCTTTGTATTCTTCACAGAGGATACGCAAAGTAAAGTTCTTGTTAAGAGCTGATTGTTTAGATAAGGGCTGTTGGTCAACTCTTCACCCTGCTAACATGCATATTTGCTATCCCAGCTCTAAGGACACAGGTAGGTAAGGTCTGATGAGAGACCCATTCTCCTGCAAGACTGTTCACTTCAGACGCCCTCGGGCTGGAAGGTATGGAAAGGTTAATCAGCTCCAACAACTTTCCTTCTTTCTTCAGAAGACACCTCTTATAGCTTCTCACCTCACCATCAGCTTCTGAAAATGGCATGTCTCAGGGCACACCAAGGGTCATAGGAAAAGGAAAAAGCTCCATAGGAAAGCTGATGCAGGACCCACAACTAACCCCAAGTTTGGTAGTTCCTTTAGCAATGGGGCACAGTTCCACTGGGTTCAAATATAGTGGGCAGAGCCAGGTGCTGATGTGGTACTCCAAGGCAGCAGGGGCAGTGATCTGGGTGCATCCAGGTGACAGACTGCTGCATATATCCAAGCAGTCTACCCAGGAGGCAGCTACCCACAGCACAGGCCTGAAGCACATCCAGAAGGCAGGGCCAGAGACAGAGCTGGAAGCAGGCATGTCTGTGACACAGCCCCAGTGAGGCTAGCACAGGGCCAGTGAGGTCCGTAGGTGCACGGAGAGCTGCAGAGTCCTCCGTGTACTAACATCACCAGCAATTTAAACAAGATCACTCAGAACAATCCACATGAACTGTTAAATTGTTTAGTGGACAGACAAAACATCTTCATGTGCCTGCAGTGATAGTGGCTGTCCTTTACTGCTCCATTGATGAGATACTCTGGAACATAGCTCTTTGTTTCCATACTCTGCTTGTTGCTTCTTCTTTACCAATTCAGTGAAACTACAATCTCACTTTTGTCATATTTCATGAGATATTTACTCTTGGCCTGGTTAGACACTGAGTCTTACACTGTCAAAAAAAGGCAACTGCAAGCAGAACTGTGTTCACTGCACTAAAATCCGAATTTTGAGAATAAAATGAAAGCTAATTTCTTGCACAACATAATCTCTGAGCAATGACTCTGATTACTGGGTTGGAAGGGGAATCAGAAGCTTGATAAAACCCCTTGTCTCTCTTTTAAATTTTGAAAGGAATTGCTTACATAATACTAAGGCATATGAACAGATCCTACTCTTTAACTTTGCAGATCTGTTCTGTTGTTTCATCACTTACCATATTTGCTTTGACATTTTATCCAAAACTGATGACATTTCACGGGCTGTTAATACACAGCAAAAATTAAATGCAGAAATATTCAACTGCACAACAACTTGAGATGACAGAAGTTCAGAACCACAGCACTAGCTGTACTTCAGCTGCTACACAGCTCTGTGGTGTAACTCGAATGTAGGGCAAAACACAACAGCAAGGCTACTCGAAGTACAAGTTATATTGACTTTGAATTGCCAGTAAAACACAGCATTAGCACTTCAGAATGTGTTATGTCCACAGGCATAAAAGAGAGCAAAATGCCCTAAGGACATTAGCTCAAGCTATTAAAACTTCCTATTGTAACAGATCTTGTAGGATACATACTGTATGAGCAAGAACAGCATTTTGAGACTGCGGTAACACTTAACAGACATGAATCAGATAAAAACTGAGTGATAAACTTAACCTCAGATGCCTTGGTTTCTATAATTTGAAAACTAAGAATCCTTCTAATGTAGGCCTACTATTATACACAGTATTTAATCCATACAGCCTTATGAAAAATGAGAAGTGACTTAGAAATGTATCCATCAGATACATTGAAATGATCCTTGAAACCTGCTTTTGATAATGAACACCAAATTAAACTATCTAGAAATTGTTTTAACATAAGGAACATACCCATAATCAGAAAATTCTCATTGCTTTTCAGGAAAACACATGCTCAGTTAGACCTCTAAATGTCTGCAACCAAATCAGTACTCTGAGTAGACTTTTATGACTTTGCATGTTTATGCACTTCTCCTTTTAATTGCTGTCATCTGTTGAGAAATCACATCTCCTAAACAATCAGAAACACTTGTCTTGGTGTCTTGTCTATGTGAAAACCAGCCACATTTCTGTTTTACCTGGAGAATCTTACCTCTTACCACAAGGTCAGCTGAAGCTGAGGAGTTGTCCACAATTGTCTGAGCAGTGCACATGTACCTCCCCGCGTGCCGCAGTTGAACATTTTTAATCAGCAGCTCCCCATTGGATTTAATCTGTCACAAAAACAACACTTAGTGAAACTGGTGAACATCCCTGTGCAGCTACGTGATACCTGTCTACACTGTCCCTCCCAACTGATTTACAGTAGTTGCTATTTCTAAAAAGTAAGTGCTTACTCTGAGAAGGGATCACCCTCAAACATACATCTGATTTATAGGACAGCTGTTGAAAATGTCCCGTGCTTCCTGAGGAGCTGCAGCTCTTTACTGGACATGAAAAAAGCAGACACCTTAGTAAATGATTATTAACAAGTCAACATTTCCCTCTTACTTTTTGAAGCCCATATCTGAACACTAAATTGAGTTAAGAATTTTTTCATAAACCACAGTCAGATGATTTTTCTGCACCATTACTTGCTTTTTTTAAACACATTGGCAGGATAGTGTGTAATGGAGTCCTACTAACAGAGCAGGATGCTGCCTGGCTCTTCCTTTTCAATCCTAAAGCAGTACCTGAGTTTTTATCTCAAAGAAGCTAGAAGCACAGCCTAAACAACGGTGCACCAAGACCTGCCCTGTACTCCTCTGGCCACCGTTGCTGCTGAGGCCCCTGCCGGGCTGGGGCTCTTCCCCTGGCTCAGCTCTCACTGCTCCCTGGCAAACAGCAGGACCCTCAGGGAAGCAATTTACCATTCAACAAGGCTCATATCCCATCATTCCAGACCCCAATCCTTCCTTAACACTCTTCACCATTGCCAGACTAGTGGGAAATATGCAGCCATGTTTGCAGATGTGGGTCACTGGCTACCTTTGGCTGTACAGAAAGGCAAACAGAATAGAATATTTTTGTCCCTATGATACTTCTGAGTAACCAGATGTGCACCCATGACACAATGAGTAGAACAGAGACCACTATGTGCACCATAGGTATTCTTAATGAAAAACACATTAAGATTTTAACTTAGGTGTTAAAAAATAACACACTTGAAATACTTTGCTTATCCATACTGCATTTTTTTCCAGAAAAAGATTACCAGGTTAAATAAATGGGTTATACATGTGCTATTCCTAAAGGGATTTCCCAAAAAACCCAAATGTTCTCTCCAAAATCTGAACTTTCTGGGGAGTGAAACATCTACAAAAAAATTAACAGATGGATGTATACCACGCTATATCAATAGGGACAATATCCCTATTGATTTCCTAGTTCAGATTTCCTAATTCAATAAAAATTGTTCAAAAATATAACTGAAAAAAACCCCCACAATCAAACACTGAGATAACTTACTGCAACCCACAGACCTTTACACACAGGAACAAAAGCAATTCCAATGCAAAATGGTATGTACAAAAAGAAACTGCAAAAATATTTAGTAAGAACTAGTGCTATCATCATTGCAGACTCTGGGTAACAAAAAAGACCTTTGAGACAATCTCGAATATTATGGGCTGTCTCTGCATTTAGACACTCAGAAGAAATAAAATGAAGCTATGCTACCCAGTTTATGTTTCCTGATTGAAAAGGATGGGGGTAGAAAGTAAGGTTAAATCTTTTCCAAATGCTCTGAAACTAGAATGAGAGTTTATAGTCTATATTTAGGGGAGATTAAAATACCCAGATAACTCTGCCCTTTTCCCTTCCAGACTCCAGTGAGGATTTTGGCTGCCAGCTTCAATTTCTGCTGGCATGAAATTCAGCACAAACTGAAATCTGTTAACACCAATTGTTTTTGGTCCAATGTAAGAATTCACATATTTAAGAAATTACTGTGGTAAATAAATAATTGGATAAAAGAAGAATCAAGCACACATGAAAGAAAATTATTTATTCTGGCTATCAGAATCAAGCCTTACAGGGTCAGCAAGAAAGGCAGGTTACACTGTACCTTCTCTCTTTTTGAGTGACGCAAGTGCTGCTAGCAAGGATCAAACAGATCAGCTGGATCAGTGAACAATCCAATATTCTTGATATATCCCAGATGATTTCTCTCTTAGTTATTATCAAACTATTTCCATGTGTATATATATTCACACTTTTCAAGGCTAATATAACATGGCTTGTAATTTAATTTGTCAAAGTGTATGCAGCCTACAGAGATGAGGTGAATCTGGAATATTGTCATTTCTGTGCTCATACCTCCCTAGTTTACTCATGAGAACTCCAGGGAGACTGCTGTCACAGACAGCATCCTTTGAAAATTTGCTGGAATTACTGCATAAGTGAACACTGTCTGGCTGAACACCTGACTAATCACATGCGAGCCCTACAGTGGGCTGAGCAATGCTGTCAACAGCTCCCAGGGAGAAATAACTGTCTGAGTGTCAGCAGCTCTGTGGGAACAAAGAAGGCAGCTACCTGCTTCTCTGTCCCCTAAAAAATTACAACAATGAAGCTGCAAAACATCAAACTCTTTGAATTTTCAGTTCCTGTTTTTCATTTGGTTGATGGTTTTTTGGTGTGGGTTGCTTTGGTTTTTTGTGTTTTTTTGTTTTTTTAATTCTGTACTTATTAGTTTTGGTTTTAATAAAAAAGACAAACACTTTCCTATTTGAGTGCCGTGTATAAATCCTCAGTTCATTAACAATATATGTCATCTTAGAAAGGACCACAGTGCCTGTGATTCTCTGATCATTGTTTGCATTTTTATCTGCAAATAAACATAAACAAATGCTGGGAAAAGCAATAAGGTTTAGAAACAGACCAGAATTCTCATAATCATATTATTACTTCAGTAACAAATGATTACAAATTCTTACTAGGACTGCTACTCATAAATTTCTGTGTTAGCACTTTAATTAAAATACTTTACTGTGTTTATTAATGATGTGCCCATATACTTGCCCTAACACCAATTTCCCTTATGGGAACTCAGTCTTACAACCTAAATAATGAAAACCAGATGCAAAAATGTAACATAACCATCAACCCATAGATATGGTGTTGGATCTTGTTGTTTCAGAAGCTCTCCTGGAGCAAGGTTTTATGCAGTTGGAAATGAAGCTTTCCATACCTCAGTAGAAGCCTAAGTTCTTGGTGGTAAAAGAACAGCTTACCAAGCAAAAAAAGAGCACAGGCATCAGCGAATTCTGTCCACAAAATTAGATAAGAATGTATTGTATGTTTTCATCCAAAAACCTCTAAGCTATGTTTAAAAATCCCTTCCTTAACTCAGAGAAGACTGAATCACAGACTGGAAATAGTGATAGCAATACTCAGGGATGTTCCAAGGGTATCTGTGGTTCACCACTCAGTATTTACCAAGTTTCAACCAAATACTTTCATCATATAAGCCCTATATTTATGATTTAATAGTGATGTCAAAAATAGCATTCTATGACCTATTTCTGATAGTCACTGTTTTTTTTGACCATCACCTTTGCCAGAACACTGAATTTCCAAAAGCCATCAGAATGTGCCCCTGTACAATTAAGTATCATTTACAGGAATCTAGTGTTTTGACTAAAAATGGTATCTATCCACTTCTGCTGGACCCTCAGAGACAATAAAGGAACTTCTGTTAATGTAAGACTAACGAGCCCTTGTTCAATACACGGTAGATGTAGAATGGTAAGAGAATCAGTAAGAAGTATTCTGGAAGATATGGGATTCTTGGTGATGAGATCAGTTTGTCCAAAGCTAGAAATAATTTAAAAAATCCTTTTGTACGACCTGTACCTAAAATTATTAACTCTAAATGAGTTCATGTGAATTTGTTTGATCCTGCCAGTAGAGAATTAGCTGTGTGTTTGCTACAACCAGAACAGATAATCCAACAGCTGTTGAAGAATGTTAATGTAAACATGATTATAGATGTTTTCTTGATATTGACATCAGAGACATGGGGACACCACCAATAATGTCTTAATCCTATTCACCTGAGACCTTGTTTTGTTTTATAAGCCATAGTTACAGATTAAAAAAAAAACTCAGCAGGATAATCATGACAGTCATTCCCACTAAAGAATCTTTTCCTTCAGTGAGATATATTTATATGTAAAGGATATACAGTGTTAATTCTACACTTGAGATGTGGACTGGGAAGTATTTCCAATGAATATATTATTCTTCTCCATTCAGCATACCACTGAGGATTCCTGAGGACACTGTGCTTTGTACCATCATCCCTGTGGTAATGGACCTTGTTATTTCACTTATAGGAAAAGAAAAAACCTAGGTATTTGCTCACTTATGCTCATGGCTCACAGCTTTATGGCTGATGACCAAAATTCGCAATATACTGAAAACTACATTTCTCTGAGTAGTGCTCACACCTGGATTTCTCAGCTCCTGCTACCTAACTAGGGATGGTACATGAATTTTGGTAGCCTGGTAAGTCTCAAAAGCACATAAATGTTATAGTCAACTGCTTTTGCAGAGTGTATTTTAATTCTAGCACAGAAGTTGGCACATCTTCATCTTCTAAACTAATTACAATTCTTTGTGCTGCAAGTAGAATAAGTTTCCCCAAAGGCTTCTGCCAGAGAAAACTGCTTGTTGGCTTCACCCTCAGCACTCTGTCTTTTGCTTTCCTTCCCCTCCTTGATTTTAACCACTGTCTCCATCCATCTCCTTCCATGCTTACTAGGGTATTATTAGGCCATTCCCTCAAAATATTACTCCAAACCTAGCCAAAATACGTGACTTTCAGCTCACTCACGTCTAAAGCACCTCCCTAATACATCAAGGCACTGAAAGCAGTGTATTGAGACAGTACCTCGAGAGAGTCCTGGAATTCTCTTTCATAAAAAAAACCAGTAAGCAGTTGATTTGGTTGGTCATGCTTCATCAACAATCACTTGCCACCTTAATATACTCAAAAACTGTACTAAATGAGCTCATTACAACTCTGGCTTTGTTCTAGTCCATAATTAACCTCTTCTTCCTAATCAGTGTGTGACTGAGCTTTCCTATTTTGAACAACCTGATTTCAACAACAAGGTGACCTATTTAGTGGGTGAGGGAAAGGCTGTGGATGTTGTCTACTGGACTTTAGGAAAGCCTTTCACATCATTTCCCTCAACATTATCCTGGAGAAACTGATTTCCTATGGGTTGGATAGGTGGACTGTTTGCTGGGAAAAATCTGTCTGGATGTCCAGGCCCAGAGAGTGGTGGAGCCTGGAGTTACATCCAGCTGGCAGCTGGGCACCAGTGGGGCTCCCCAGGGCTCAGTACTGGGGCCAGTCCTGTTTCCTATCTTCACTGACAATCTGGACAAAGGGATCAAGTGCACCCTCAGTGAGTTTGCAGATGGCACCAAGTTGAGTGGGAGTGTTGATCTGCTGGAGGGTAAGAAGGCCCTGCCAAGGGATCAGGACAGGCTGGATCAATAGGCCAAGGCCAGCTGGATAAGACTCAACAAGGCAAAGTGTTTGGTCCTGCACTTGAGTCACAACAACCCCAGGCAGTGCTACAAGCTGAGGGAAAAGTAGATGGAAAGCTGCTCAGTGGAAAAGGAACTGCGGGTGCTGGTCAATAGCAGATGAACATGAGCCAGGGTGAGCCCAGGTGGCCAAGAAGGCCAAGGGCATCCTGGCTTGTGTCTGAAAAAGTGTGGCCAGCAGGACCAGGGCAGTGATTGTCACTCTGTACTCAGCACTGGTAAGGAGGCACTTCAAGTACTGTGTTCAGGTTTGGGTCCCTCGCAGCAAGACATTGAGGTGCTGGAGTGTGTCCAGAGAAGGACAACAAAGGCTGCTGAAGTGGCTGGAGCACAAGTGTGATGAGGAGCAGCTGAGAGAGCTGGGGGTGTTCAGCTGGGAGAAGAGGTTGAGGGGGGACCTTATCACTCTTTACAACTACCTAAAGTAGTGAGGTGGAGGTTGGTCTTTTCTCCCAAATAACAAGGGAAAAATTTCTCCATGGAAAGGGTTGTCAGGCATCGGATCAGGTTGAATCACCAACCCTGGAGGTATTTAGACATGTAGAAGTGGCACTTAGAGACATGGTTTAGAGGTGCTCGGTTAACAACTAGACTTGATGTTCTTAAAGGTCTTTTCCAACCTAAACTATTCTATGATAATATAATTCTGGCTAAACATTTTACTCCAATTCTTCAGTTCTCTTGAACTTTTTATTAATTTCCTGGTCTACAGCTGGAGCTAGACTACACAATCTGCAAGGAGAACTACCAGGGAAAGCAGTGAAGAAAAATGAAAATTAAAATCCTTGCATATTTTCTCCTGCAGGAAACAGTAGAATCATAGAATAGTTTGGGTTGGAATACAGATTTATACAATAAAATGAAGTGTCTCCACAGCAATCTATTGAAGTAGGAGCATGCAGTAGAACAACTTTGTCTATCCATGTCCAGCCAATGAACTGAAATTTACAATAATTTACAAGGAACAGGCAGGTATAAATCTCTACTCCTCTGATCTGATTTTTATAGTTCAACTTGCACTTTGTTGTTTACAAAACCATCAGTTTTGGAGAAGAAACAAAGTGTTTTGGCAAACACCATCTCCAATCCAGAATTCATCTCACAGATTCAGAAATACGTAGTGTGAATTTAGGTTATCTCGACTAACCACCTTTAACAGTTAAACAAAAAACAGGCCCTTCCATGTGTGTTGTACTTAAATGAAAAGTACCTATCTGCTGTGTATGTCCAGAATATTATGACTGTAAAGCCTTCTGTACTTCAAAGAGAGATAAAGTAAGAGGAATAGTATTTGCATAAGGAAAAAGCAAGCTTTTGAGTATTCAGAGAAGTCTACACTACTGCAGGTTAACTGCATGGTAGCTGCAGGGATACAAAGCTGGTTATGCACAGACACCTTGGATTCAGAAGCTACATCAAAGCTGAATAGAGCCTGAGCTATGGGTCCTGCAAGTTCTATGCCGAACGTATTTGCCTTTGTGCCATGTCCCTGTACTATGAACACTGGAGAGAACACTGCAAACTCAGAATTCACACTTCAGAGCCAATGTGGATTCAGCAGGCCTTAATTCCTGCTCTGTAGCAGTCATGACACCAGGATGTGTCAGCATCAGCTTGAGAAATGCCCCTTTAGATGAGAAAATGTGAGGGGGTAACAAGACAGTTGTCTCTATGACAAAATTCATCACCTGGCCTTACTGTATCTTTCCATCACCACTTACTCTTTCTTTGAATACTTAAAAAAGAAAGCTATTTGCAAGCAGGTCAAGTTCCTGAACACTTGTACAGTAATTCAATTTAACTTATTAAAGATAAAATGGTGATAAAAATATCAGGGTTTCAGGTTCACTGATATTGCTTAAGACAACTAATAAATAAAGTAGCAAACAAATATTGCTGGTATGGAAAGCATTTTAAAATGTATTTGTGCCATTATGTCACTAAGACAACTACAGCCTAAATTTGGACTCTTCTTAAGTCTATGTTCAAGTTTCCGACTTGAGCCAGTTAAATTACAGAGTTCCTTTTCCTGACTATCCATACAAATGGATTAGTGGGACTCAAAAGTATAAAAAAAAGATTATTTTTTTGTAATGAACTTAAAGGAATATTCCTATTTGGATACTGCATATACTTTAAAATATAAATATCTTAAAAGTAATCTTTTCCATCTTTAAAAATACATGACAAAAAGCAGATCTATAAATAATAAATGAACAAACATTAGAGTTTTCCAGAGTACTTGAAGAGCTGTATCTTTTTGAGACTTGAAAAGATGTGATAATATTTAGCTCATAAATCAAATAATCAGAGGAACAACCATACATAACATTAAAAGCAATCAATTGAATAGTAAGATTTTGAAGATTCCATTTGACTCCTTGGAAGCTAACCAATTTTTTTTTCTTTTTTCCCCTTTACATACTGCTGTCACAGGAAATGAAAACAGAACTGACAAATGTGCTTTTGAGAAATTAATTTGAGTACTAATGTAATGCAAATTAGCTTTGCCTTCAGCAATGATGGAGATGCCAAAGCTTGCATTTAAAGAAAGAAGAATTATGCAGGTGTTTACATGAATATAATTAGAATTTCATGATGTCTATATGACAATAATAATAGTATTATTTTGAGAACTGAAATACTGTGGCCCTATCAAGTTTTAGCAACTTCATCTGCAGTCACATAAATTAATAGTGATATTACTAGAGGGACAGATGAGGCTCTTTCATCAACAGGAAGTTACAGCACAGAGCACATGATTCATATACCCAGTAATCTTAATATTCACAGTGGAATATCTTTTTATTCTGTGCTTGTGAAGGGCTGGGTGGCAGCACATTTCAAGCTCGACAGCTCGGGCTGCTGCTGTCAAATGAAAACCAGCTCACCCTTTACATCCAAGAAAGCCTGAGCAAACCTGCCACCCAGTGACTTCAGCTCAGAACTGCCAGGGAGAGGGAAATTGGTAGGAGAAAAGAGAAAATCCTTTTTCTGGCTTGCCCAGGAAGAAGAAAAACGCTTAACGCAACAATACAGTAACAAACGAATAGAACAGAAACACAGAAAGTGCATATTAATTGTTATATAAATATAAATATAAATATAAATATAAATATAATATATATATATATATATATATATATATAAAGTGCCTCTTAATTATATCCTACATAAACCATTGCAATGGATTTGCTGAATTTGTTAAAAATGCTGCATTTGTAATTTTTTAAGCACTGAACCCCCTAATACCTACAAATGCAGACTTCAAATGCAATCCTACTGTCCCCTCTGTCCCAGATAAAGAACAAGGTGCCCCTAGAAGAGTAACAAAGACTATTTGCACTTGCTTTGCATTTGAAAGCCCAGAATTAAGTCTTAGAAATGCAAAACAAGAAGATGCCTTTGCTAAAATAATGTCTACCAGTACTGACAGATCAAATGCAAAAGGAACACAACAAACCAAGAAATATCCTTCAGGAAGGATATCCTTCAGGGGTTATACACTGACAAGTAAATTAATTGATATTTAGATCTAAACTATATAAAAATCTAAGAGAATGAAGAGTTCCTCAACTTCTTCTGAATCCTGTGGAGTATCCAGCTCTACAATCTATTGAAAAAGGAAACATTCTAGCACAAGATTCAATACCCACATGAAGAGAAGCACCTCTTTCCCTTCCTCTACAGACCACAGAAATTTTGTAGAGACCAAGGTAGTCTAGAAAAGTTAGGGTAATTTGGTTTTGAAATGAAGCACTTCAATAAAGGGTCTAATATACTGTGGAGATAATCAGAATTTGAGATCAGGAGTCCAGGACCACTGGCTATCTAGAAGATGAAACAGGTGGTTGGGAACTAAACAGTGTCAATCTTCTAAGAGAACTGCACTTTTTCTGAAGGCCTTATTTGGTCCAATACTTGTCAACTTCAAATGCTTTACTAGAAAGTGCCCTAAAATCAGGATTAAATTTCAGAATTAATTTCCCCTAGAAGAAAAAAAAATCCAATTTACTTCTATTTTCATTATTTAGAGGAAACCCCAAAATTATATACCAGTGATTTAAAAATTTTTGTTCAACATGTTTGACACTTAGCCTACAAATGGAGAAAGTTCAGGTTCCTTTCTCTTGCATTACAAACTCTTCTGATAAAGCCACTTTTACCTTCCTTCCAGAAGAAAATAACATATTCATCAACACTTTCAATCTATTTTTCTGTTTTATGAAACAGATTTATTTGTGTGACATCCGTCAGGTAGCTAAAAGCAATCAACTAAATAAAATCTGATACAGAGTGATTTTATTTGCTCTTTTACAAGAAGGAAGTTTACTGGGGCTTAAGTCTTTAAGCTCTTATTTTGACTGACACTCAGACTCAATCTTTAACTAAGGACAAACTAATGCAATTAGGAAGCAATTCAAGATTTTTCAAGGTATTCCTATACATTGATTACTCAATCAGAGTGCAAATACAGACTTACCAAAAATGTGACTTAATAGCCACCTGCAGGAAATGCTTTGGAAGATGCTAGTGTACTCAACAACTACACACTTTTTAATTCCTGAGGCAACACAAAATACACTGCAGACTTCTTACAACCCTGCTACTGAGCGTGGACACAGAGCTTCAGGAGATTTATCACAGAAAGGGGTGTGTGTCTTTGGGTTTCAATGTTTATCAGCTGATCTTAGCATACTTCTACTGGCTTGTTGAACAAGGACATGTTCACTCACTGAAAGAGAGAAGTGTGGCTTCTTAACTATAACTCAGTAAATGAGCAGGTTGAGGCAACTCTTGAGTCCTCAAAGGGCTGTTTTGTTCCAAATCAGACTAAAATAGTAACACTTTACACATCTTTTCATATGGAGATAAACAGATACTGAAAGCAAAAAACGGAATCTCTTAGTCCATGGAAAATCAGGTAATACTGCCAGCCTAGGGGAAAGACTCTTCAGGAGGCATTGGTACATCATTTTGAACACAGCTGAAACTAAACATGGCCCCTGGTGTTCCCAGACACTACAACTACCATTAGCAACCTTTTCTCTCCATAGTCACAGTTTCTCTTGAGAACATAAAAAAACCAGGTATCTAAATATGAGGACTGTTGTATAATTTAAATCCAGAATAACAGAATAAATATTTACAGAAGTAGGCAACCACTTGGAGGTTGCTGAATATTAGGCAAATCAGCATGTGATTAGACATAACAAGAAAGGATTTTTTATAGAGATATTAATTTTAAATAAACCTGATAGAAGACACTAAAAACATAACCATACATGCAAATAAAAAAGAACTGATTGTTCTATATGCCAAAATGAGTGTCTCTGTAATAGCTTGTTTAGCCTTCACATAAACTGTTCTTCCTCAGTGTTTACAGACTGTTTGACTCCTACCCACCATCTGGCCCAGTTTTGTGCCAAATTCCAGAAATGCTGATGAGAAAAACATGGTTAAGTAAAAGTCAGTGCATATGCAAACTTTTCTGAGGTAATTTGCACTCTGTTTACCAACTATTTTCACTAATAATCAGAGTGGGATCTATCTGAGGTACTAAAATACATCAATTTAGATATCTGATTTCAGGTATCTACTTGCAAGTGTCTATGTGTCTGTAAGGTGTCTGAATTGTAATTCCAATTTATATTCTTGGCCTAAGGGATCTGAACCAACACAGAAAAGACAACTACTCATGACAAAGAAAACTAGGCTTTCATGTGTTATAAAAGGATCTATAGTATCTTACCATAACATTCCTTTCATAATGTTCATGTTCTTTCTCAAAATCTATTACAAAGCCATTTAGAGACCAAATAAATGTCAGGTCTAACGTGGGATCATGGGATGCAATGCACTGCATGGTAGCATTCTCTCCAACGGTGACATCAACATTCAACGGAGCTAAAGTAATCCTTGTAGCTTCTGTGAAGTTAATGGCAAACATGGAAAATTCCAATAAATAAACATTTATTCAAATATAAGCTCAGCTCCATTAACTGTTTGTTCATATATTAAACCCCTCCCTCAAAGTCTAGTTTACATTTTATTCATACAAATACATTTCAAAGGACCAAACTGAAGACAACAAAGAAAATGTATTTTGCTACTATAATACCTGACTTAGCTGTTTAAATCTCTGAATCACATTACAATTATTTTTATTCATTGACTATATCTCAAGTAGAAAGAAGACACATGATGAATCTTACATAACTTGTGTTGTGTTTCTTGTTTCAATTATAGTATTTCCTATGTTTTAAAACTTGTCTCTTTAACGAATGAAAAGTTCTACTTGGTTAGGCCAAGTCAGATTTTCATTAGAGCGTTGCAGGGATTGAGATCTTAATTTATCTACTGAGAAACAATATAATAGATGCACAAAAAATTGTGTAAATGGCTACATGTGAAAAAGAAGAGAAAACTCAAGGAAAGAAAGAAAGCTGTACAACCCCCAGCAATGTCTCTTATTATCAGAGGAACAAAAAGAAAGCAGACATCTCACGACACTTGCTCAAGCTCTTGACACATACATCAAACTCATATGGCAGATTAGCAACTGTTCTGGAAGAAACTCACTGGATCAGTGAGACTTTTTCCTTTTCTTAAAATTATTATTGTAAAACAAAAAGCCACAGAATAGCTTCCTTATGCCATGACATGTAATATCTGTCCCACCAAGATGAGAGTGGTAGTAGGGTATGAAAAGTTAGAAGACAATACCCATTAAGAAAAGAGTTATTGCTACTAGATAAAAGCTAGGCTTGAGCTTGCTCCAAGAAGCACTCTCCACTCCATCATACACAGAAATATGAAATACCCTCAGTAAGCCCAGTATTTTGTCAAGTCTGCCTCAGAAAGAAACTCTTCCCCAGATCCTACTTTAGTAATCTAAAACCTGCTTAGTACTAAGACTACAAGGATGGCATAACTACTGCCTTTCACAGTATGGAGCATCTCACAGTGCATTGGAGCAACCTGTTAACATCTGCTGTCCAGAGCCTTACCTATGGACACATGCTTAGGATGCTTGCACCATTCCAATGTGGTGGTGCCTGTATGCTCAGCACCAGTATCAGCCTAAAAAGTTGCTGAAAGAGTGAACCAGTGGCAGAGAATGAACAGCAACTGGGAAAAACCATCAGAGTTTGCAGCACCTGTCAGCTTCAGATCTAACTATTTAATTCCCTATAGTCATGTGCAATGCCTGAGAATTTTTATGTGCCACACAATGTACTTGGGAATGCCACTTTCAAAGCATTTTTCATGAACCCTCATCAGTACCCACGACGTGAAAATGATTTTGAAAAAAGTCACCTGACCTTTCTGTTTCTGCTGTGATGTCTTATACTCTTGGTATTCATTTTTAGATGAGTCAGAACAGAATTTTTCAAAATTTAAAATTTCTTTGTACTAGTTTATAAGGTTTACAAATATATTGGGTTTTGTTTCACCATGAGAATTTAGTATGCAAATGTTCTTCCTGATTTTAAAAGATAAGATACAACAATTACAGAGCTGGACATATTTATTTATATAAACTTTCAAAATGATTTAATTCCTGACAGTAATATTAAGATATATAAAACAGCAGGAGATAATAAAAGGTAACTGCAAACATCAAAATGCAGTTTTATATTTCATTTGGTACAATAAATTTGGAATGTATCAGCCAGAAAATTGAATTCATATGATGCTACAGACTAACTCTTGCATTAGCACGTCAATATTGTGCATTGAGCTGTCACATCCAGCATGATTTCTGGAACAGAGATTAAAAACGTATTTGTCAAATGACTCTTCCACTATCAGTGGTACTTGATAGACACAGGTGTTACAGAATGCTGTCCTTCCTGTCTGTAGTCTACAGTTATTTAATTATTTGACATCAGATCTAAAATACACAATTAAGGATATCAGTAATCAATCAGTAAATATAAATACTGATAAAGGAAGGTAATTTAGAAGTGCAATCATATGGATATACGCCCTTATCTGACAAATTTCATGCATATTTCTTTAACAGCAATGCTCTCTCAAACATGCTTACAACACCACCACCACCACCATCACCACACCAAAACCCGTCACCAAAACAACCAAAAAACCAAACCAAACCAAACCCCCTACAAAACAAAACCCTACAACACTCAGGAAGGTCAGCAGGAGTCCCATTTCTCTGAGTCATGGCCCAAGAATCACCCTTTAGCATGACTGCTAAGCTACCAAATAGAGTGAACACATTAAAATATATTGATTTAATGTATGTTGTTTAGTAATCTCTGATGGAAAAATCAATCCCGAAAACCGTGCAAACATACCCAGTTTTAACTGAGCAATATGCTTTAAAAGCATCAATTCATTGTTAATGAGCTATTAAATTAGAAAGATGTAGAAAAGCTTGAAAAGTAGTGCAATGCTGGAACAAAAATTAGTGATTTTGAATTAAGGGATTCTACCCAAAACAAACGAATGCAATTCTGAGGCTTACCTGTCATTTCTAGAACACCAGTGCTATTGGCTTTTCCTCGGTTATTTTCTGCAAAACACGTATAGCGACCTTCATCCAGCTTTGTGACATTGATGATTTCCAGGCTTCCATCATCCCAGATACGTATACTATGGAAAGTTCAAAAAATACACCAAGAGAAATTAGATTCTATATTAAAAAGTAATGCTTCCTGTAGAACTGTAGTAAGTGAAAGAAACAAACCACAAATATAATTTGAAAGCTCACATCCGATTACCGGATTTATAAACACGCCTACAGTAAAAAATATTTAAAGAGACCATGGCATGATGAGATGTCTCAGATTGCTGGTGCAAGAGAATGTACCTCTATTCACTTGTAATCATTCAAGTATTTTTCTTAGAGTTTTATGGGATAATTCAATTCTTAAACCAGACTGGGTGAAGTTGGATACCCTGCTAACTCTTTGAATCCATACTGCCAGAAACATTTTGACGTATTGTTTTCCTGAAGTTATACATTCTTCTGTCCCTGAAGTCTGCAAAATGGAGAACCATCCTACAGGATAGATAGATACACAAGGCTACATTTTTAAGCTCAAATTGTTCACTAACAGTTAATACTAACCGGCTCCCATTTACAAGCAATTCTGTTCCTTTGCTCCAGGAGAATTTTGGCTTAGGAGCAGCTTTAGGCTTGCATTCAATGATTACACGCCCCCCTTTTGCTGCCAGGATTTTCTTCTTCATAGGGTTCAGTTCAAAAGTAGGAGGTGATGCTGAAAGCAAAAATTAACACAAACACTGCTGTTAGTGATTTTACAGCAAAATAGAATTTGTTTGCAACATGCAATAAATGACAGAACTGTTGAATTGTTTACAAATGTTCATTATTCAGACCAGTAAGAAAAATATTAACAATAGAGAGATGTACTGGAAAATACATGGTGATCTAAAAGAAACAGGAAAAATCATTATGTAGTTCTGTGTTACACTAGAGGTTTCTTTCTATTGATTTCTGAACTTTCATCTGAGTTTAATCTAACAAGATCAAAGTCCACTAAAGTTCCTCCCTTTCAAAAGGCCTTTTGATCAGCCCTAATATAATTCAGATTCCTGGAGATAAATTTCTCTAACAAGTTGCTCACTCAGTTATAATTCCAAAGAATAGTTGGGTTTACTTTTCAGTGGTTTTAACCCTCTCTAGAAACTAAAGTTGTGCCTTTCTTATTCTTTGTGGTTTTCTGTTTGGCCAGCCAGCATTAGATGCACTTTAGATGTACAAGGGTATTGAGACATGACGTCATAAGCACCATAATTATGTCTCTGAGGTCAGATCTTTGCTTACTGATTTTCTCTTTACTTGAAATCAAATAAAAGAAAAAAGCTTTACATTATTTCACACCATGGCATATCATCATTAATCATGCAGCAAGTGTGTGCATAGCCTGAGGAATTAAGGCTTTTAGTTAATTCCAGAAGTAAAAAGCAAAACTCTGACCAATATCCATATCTTACCAACACTGATGTTGAAAAGGCACATATAAAAAGCGCTCATTTTGTGTAAACCAAGCTGGTAGTGAGTGCATAGCAATGGAAGAACAATGTAGAATGAAGCATTGTTCTGCAATGGGTTGGGAAATCCAAGAATAGTTTAGTTCTTGGGAAAGTCTGAAGGCAAGTGTGAGATAGAAAGAACAGCAACTACTGAGGGAAATCTATGAAAATATGTCACACAGCCAGTCTGCCTGCTCTAATGAAATCAGTGAAAACATCAGAAATTATTTTAAGGCTGAGAACTCTGGATCTGAGAGTCAAATTGCCAACAGGATGCTCCTCAGAAAAACACAGTGGATTCATAACTACATCCAGCCATCAAATGGCACAGCTATATTGCATACAAACATTGTGACTTCGGTGTAAGGGGTTGTAGAAAGCAAAAGCAAAGGGGAGAGTGAAGACGAAGAGCTTCAAAGGCCAAGTGACAACATGGTTTCTTAAAAAGCAGATTTTGCCTCACAGAGGAGTGATCATAGGTGAGCAAAAATGAAAGTGCTTCTTAACCAGTTTTGCAAGCTTAAAAGTGTAGGCTGTACTTCACGTAACTTCTGCACTATCAGCTCCTCTGAGGGGGAACAACAGGAAACAAACATCATAAATAAGAACAGAAAACATGCCCCACAAGTTGGTAACTTTATCCCTCAAGCTGTTGTCAAAAACCAGCTAGAGAGCTCAAATAAACCCCATCTCACCTAGACTGAGAGAGAGTTCTTAGCTTCATCCTCACAGGAATCTGTTACCAAACACTGCTTGCAAATGTAACTCCTATCTTACACAACCCTGAAATAGTAAATAGAGAAATAATCCCACTGACCCACAATCTTCAGTTCAGCATTTGCATAAATGATTCCATGCATGTTTTCTGCTATACACTGGTACATGCCGGCATCGTCAAAGGTCAGACTTTGCATTCTTAGTTCACCTTTCCGGAACTGAAACACAGAATCAATAAAACAACAAGGTATTAATATAAACTACATAAGCTGAAGAATCCACACCCATTCACATTTTCTTTTCTTTTTTTCCTTTTTCAGTGACATTGGGTTCACCTTTTTTTAAAGAAAGATTCAGTGTCATTCAATACCTAAGTTTCTGGAAAAGTCCTAGTTGAGTCACAGTAGGCAAATTTACTCTCCCGTCCCCTGTTATCCTATCAAAGCAAACACTACTGATTCAGAAATAAGAAACAAGGAATTAAATTAATTGTAAGCACATAAGCTTTGTTATGCCATGCTCACTGGTCAGTACCTTCTGTTGTTACATCATTTTACAACAAGAAAAAGTCAAAACAAGTCCCAATGAGGTAGGAGTTTTTCAGAAAAATCCTCTGGGAGACAGTACAAACTATTTTCTATTACTTTGTTTTAATGTGAAAAAGAAAAAACAGTCAATCAAAATAAGGTAGCTAAGGTGGGGTATTTTGTAAACTACAGATAGATGACAATAAGTTTTTGAAAGATCATGTTAATAAATTCTGCTTTCTTGCGAATATCAAGCTAAAAGCTTTAACCCTTGTATCTGAGTACATTGAAGTGCATGGAGCAGTGGAAGATGAAGAGAATAGTACTTAGTTGAAAAGAGAACAGATTAAAGGAAACATATTTTCTGACTGTTTTATGTGAAAACATTTTAATCAGATTTTATACAAGGAATCTCTGTTGTGTGCTAAATGAAATGCCTAATTACAAGTTATCTGATTTAGAAACAAATTATATTTTTGAGGCAATTAACATATTTTTGCTATCTTCCATTTGGAAATCATCTTATCATCATAGTAACACGCAGCATAATCTTCTGGTGTACTACTGGAGACTTACACACTGTGTTCTGCAATCCAGTATGCAGATTTTGTCAGTGAAAATGAAGTTCAGTGGGACCAGCAAGCAGTTCACTTGTTAAATTATTTGTTTGCAATAACTACCAAAGCCAAACAAAAGCATTGTTTTTGCAGGTTGAAGCCACCTCCATATAGCAGATGGTGATGTCCCTCTTCTCCCTCTAATATCACACACTTTTCATAAGGTATAGAGTTAAAAAATTATCTGCCTTCTTGTCTTTTTTTTTGTTTGCTTGCCAAGATCAGTCACCACAGCTCAACAGATGCAGAGCCTTCATATTCTCTTGGTTTTTTAATGGCTTTTCATACAGTACAACCAATAGACTTTAAACGAACTGTTGAAATGCCTTTGTGCAGATAAGCTGTGGATGTCCCATCCCTGGAATTGTTCAAGGGCAGGTTGGATGGAGTCCTGAGCAGCCTGGGCTAGTGATAGGTGCCCCTGCCCATGGCAGGGGGCTGGAACTAAATGACCTTTAAGGCACCTTCCAATGCAAACTATTCTGTGATTCCTTAATTCGAAAATCTACTTTGTTTAAACCAAATATCCAATGTAATAGAATTAAATTATCAAACAATACTTCTTTAAACTTTTTTTAAACATCATCTAGATATTTGCAACAGCCTGTGTCTAGAAAAAATGTGAAAAAATACACGATATAAAAAGAACACTGACAATTTAAAAAATAATCTTCCTTGCCATATCTCCATTATTTTGTCTTATATTTTTAACGACATATTGATGTTTAATGTGGTAAAAAGGATTAATTTTAAAGAGAAGCTGATAGACACTTTTTATCCAGACTGAAGAGCAACAACTTAAACAGGCCTGGAGAAAAAGGGATATCCACCTCCTAAACATGTAGTCAAAAGTTGAGTTCATAATTCAAAGCTGAATATTAAACAGCCTGGAGAAGTAAGAGATGTTTGAGATGAAACTTTAAAAAATGTATTTTAATGCCTCGTGCAAGTGGCATCAGCAAATACTTGGATCATTATAATTAACTTTACTTCAACCTTTTAATAATGCATGCTTCAAAAACTTGTTTCCATCAGCTAACCACTCAAGCCTGTGTTACCCCCAGCAGTACACTCACCGAGGCACCATTCTTCAGCCACCTAATTGTAGGAATAGGCTTGCCCGTAGCTACACAAGGCCAGTACAGGTCACTGCCTATATCCCTTTCTGTGTCATTGATATGTTCTACCCACTCAGGAGCAGCTGCAGAATAAAATACATGATGCTTTGTAAATATAGCATATACATATTTAATTAGAATTATTGTATTAATTCCACTGCTTTTTCCATGACACTTAAACAGGCAACATGAAGTAATGATGATAACTCAGCAATGCACCAGCACAAAAAAGAAAGAAGTTGTTTGTATCTTACAACATAGATTCAACATAGCTTCAAACTATCTTTTATCAGAAGAAAATTTGGAATTGAAATAATGGTTCCTGAATGACCAAAGACATAAGATATTACCACTTATATTCATCTGTAGATTATTCAGTGTGGAAATTACTCAGTAGCACCATAAAAATGATAGTTAAATGACATGAAATTGTGCAAAACTGTGTATGTACTGAAAAGACCCTCAAGAAATTATTCTCGTGGTCCAAACATGATATGTAAGAAATTAATATTGAAAACGGTCCCACATTTTCGCTTTTGCTAAGCAAATAAACCAATTTATTAGCTTTACTTATTATGAGCAGTAATAACCTTCCCACACGCATTCTGAGTTTGATCTACTGAAGTTCTTGCACTTAAATGAAGATCTTAACTCAGAAGATCTTCTGTACAGCCCATGAAAGAGACATAAATCTTCTGAGGGTGATTCAGATGTTCTGTTGTGACCTTATCATGTTATAGTTTTGTGGCATACACCACAGTCAAGGAGTCAAGTTACCTGGGATGGTTTCACTATGAGCAGTAAGATACAATTTTTGGTTACAGAATTTTACCAAATGCATAAAGGGAAGTGACAGAGGGCAGAGGAATAAAGAACTTATAAAGAGTTCACACAGCTTATAAGAGAGAGAGCTAAGACGGAAAACACAAACAAAATGAGAAAACAAGAGATCATAACAAACCTAACAGTCTCTTTTTCTTCACAGAAGTTCTTTCACTTCAAGTACTATAAATTGATTTAATTTACATTATGTGTAAGTATATTAACACGTAACTGTCAAGGTGTGTATACCACCTATCATAACTAGACAAACTGAGTAGTCATTGAATTATTATATAAATATTGTGCCTGGCATTTAATGCAAGAGTCTTGATTCTGCTCTATTAATTTGAACAGCAGTGTGTGAGTATGGTAGTATGAATCAACATTGACATCAACTGTGAAAACACAGAGATTTCCAACATAAGTAAAAGCAACACAGATCATCAAGAATAAAATTCTTCTTCCTACCTTGTACATAAACTCTTGCTTGATGTTTATCTTTTCCTTTATAGTTTTCAGCTTCACACTCATAAAGTCCTTCATCTTCATACTGAATATTGAAGATCTTAAGAACTGCACCAGACATGCTTATCTCAGCAGAGGCTGGCAGGGGTTCAAGGTATTTACTCCATCTCAGTTCAGGAACCGGACTTGAAAAGGTACAGTAAAGTACAAATCAGCATGTTCAAGAACTGGCTGTTAAATTGCAGACTACAAAAAGGGCATTTGATCATGAAACATGTATTTTCATTCCCTGAAATATGAAAGCAAACCGTGCTGTACAATAACTTTATAACACACTTACTTGCCAAGAGCAAAACACTCCAGTGTCACATTTTGCCCCAGGAGAGCGTATGTGTCCTTGAACTTCACCTTGATATCAGCAGGATATACTTTTGCTCCTAATATGTAAAAAGATACTCTAAGAAAAGGCATGTCAGAAAGTTATACTACTACTAAAATGTTCACATTTCAATGAAACTTTCCTTAAAATTCCAGACAAAATTCTTCTTTACACTGAACAAACAACCTGTCAATTCATAACGTCTGACTAAACACTGAACTCTTACTAGCAAGGCATAATTGTTTTAGTAACTAATTATCTTTCTCTGGATGAGAAATCCTAAAATTTTTTACAGACTTTCTAATTGCACTTGAAACATGATGATGTGCTCTGTGTGTGGGTAGACAAAAATCTGAGTCTCTGTTTTCCAGAGGTTTTCTATTGGATAGAATATTTTGAATTATTTTGAATTTAAGCTCTATTTTATCTCAGTAAGGGTATGAAGGAGCTAGAGAAAGAACATATACAGTTTAGTGAGTGCACAGAGATGTAAATGTAATCAAATCTACCAGCAATCCCTGTAGGAATCCTCTTGCTGTGTGAATACTGGAATATTTGGTAAAAGATTGCTAATTTGAAATTATTCAAATTCAATCAGTAATATGGAAAATTGTGCAGATAAAAAGGTCACTGAAAAATGTGATCATTTTTTGAAAATCTAGTGACTGACAGTCTGAAGTGGCAAAAGAGAACTTAGGTCCTATTTGGAAAACATACAATTCTCCTGAAGAAATAGCAGCAAATAATCCAGTAACACAAAAGCACAGAGGTGTCTTGGGAGACTGACTGTGAGACACAAAGCTCTTGGGCCACCGTTGGATAGGAAGTTTCCTTAGGGGAAAAGGATTTTCCTTTTTCATGGGGGATTTTCTGGGGGGAAAACCAGTAAATCCTGAAGCTGTTAATGAACATTTACATGAAGTTTCTGCTTTACAGTCATACTCCTTTGAACCAATGCCAAGACTAGAAAAGATATTGAAGATTTTAGAGTGAGATCAGGGGCTTATCACATGAAAGAGATGGGGATTCTGGGGATAAGAACCCTGTTCTCAATCATTTGAAAGGAAATTTGTGAATGAATCTGTGGAGATTTCCTTCACAAAGTTTTCACTGTGGATGGGAATGATTTGGACCTCTGCATCTGAAACACCAAGTAACATTGTACAGTAGCCAATATAACTTGCCATATAATTCTCCTTAAAAAATGAAAGTAGTTATGAATTAGCAACATCATAATACCAACAGTTAAAATACTGTGTATAGTATTTCCAGTAACTACTTACGATCAGATTGTGGAATAAGTGGAATAAATTTACTGAATACACTCTTTGTTATCGAAGGGCTGGACACAAAACACGAATAATTGCCCTTATCAGATGCCTCCACATTTGCAATGTAGAGATTGCCATTCGTCTGTGACACAAATCGTCGTTTGTCCAAAGCAATGAACACTGGGAACTCATTTAGAAGCCAGCGATAACTGAGGTCATCTGGAGGAAAATATTTCAGTCAATATTAAAACCCAACACTATCAGCTATTTAAACCACACAATGCTGTCTGCACATAAATCACTTGACTCTGATTTCTAGGTTATGGCTCTTTCTTTCAGAAAGGCAGCTATGTGAGAGAGATTTATACATGCCCAGCAGCCAGCTCATGCCTGTCTACACTGAACATTGGGGCACTGCTGCTGTGAGTGCAGGCTACTGGGAACCTGGCCACAGCGTGGACACCTTGCCCTGCGCACAACCATCCCACAGGAACTGGAGTGGGATGGGATAAGAGAGGCAGCTGGGTCTTGACCTTACGCAACTGAGAAGCTGGGAAGTTCCCACAAATCTTGTGATTTAGACAAAATCTTAGAATATTTTAACTAGTAATATGTCTCCATTCTTCAGTTCCTTGCAATGCTTAAACTGAGCACGAAAACAAAATCATTATTTTACAAGGTAGAAGAGATGCTAACAGCCAAATTCATCCCTCATGATAGAACTCCAGGTGCTTGAGATTACAGGTATAATCCCTGCAGAGCTCTTCAGTAGCTAATGATGAGAAAAAGGTCACTTCCAGAGAATAAATAACCTCATCTCTGACCCTCTCGGGGTGTTTCTGCTGTTCCATGATCTTAACAGAAGCCCATGATCATAGCAGTTGAGGTGACTTTACTAGGTGGAATGAATCTGGGGCCTGTCCAAGACCAGCAAAAAGTCTGGGGTAACAGAAACAGTGACATGTACTCAAGTCTTTTGATTGGTAGGCCAAGTCTCCCCTCTGTTATACAGATTAAACTGAGTAATTCTATTTGTAGTATCAAAACCTATTTCAAATTCAACAATATTCCTTACATATGGTCAACAACAAACACATTCTAAACAGAAACCTAACCTAAATGGTGATTCTAAAGCTGCATAAAAGTTACTGTTTAAATAAATATAAAGGACACTTGCAAAAATAAACATTAATTTACCTTTTAATCTTAAGACATTGAAAATGCAGCACTTTTAGCTGAATTACCTGGGTAGTGATAAGGGGGCTCACAAAGAAGCACTGCTCCAACACCTTCCCGCACTTTAACCTCATAACGTTCCTCGGGTGGAAAGGGATCCAGATCTAGTTTTAAAAAAAGTGAGGGGAGGAGAATAGGGATTTTAACTACAGTAAGTTTTTATTATTATCATTACTTTCAGTCTTGTAGAGATTAGTATAGAAATACATCAATACATGGCAGATAGATGCTTATTGAATCCTAATGTCAGCTTCGCTTATTTGTCATTATCAAATGAATTTTTTTACATTATTTTTGTAACTGCAAATGCCAGGGGGGAAAAAAAGTGATGCAGACTGCATCCCTAAGAGCAGTAATGTTTAAAATATTTTAGTGAGTTTTAAGGCACTGAATCTAAAAAGTATGTACAGTATTCTCAGGGGGATTAATTAATGAAGTAGATGAGAGAATGTGGGTTTTGTTCCATAGCTTCAGTAAATTTGACAGCAAAACAAAATTACAGCTGGTCAAGCCTTTTTTTGAACTCTTCTAAATGGTTGTTGACATTTTTCAATCAGTTTATGCATAAGCAAAAAACAAAAAACACTAAAGATCAGACATTTTCTATATTAATTTTAGCAACTCTATTCAGTCCTTTAGAAACAGTGATTGAAAAAATACATTTTTTAATAGGTGATCACTAAAAAGGAGAAAGGTTGTATACTTTATACAACAGTATAAAGAAGAATGAAAGCAGCCTTATTTTAACAGATATTTATCAGCTTCCAGCTATCTTTTCACTTCTATTCCTTACTTCTTTACCCTATTGTAGTTTACATATTGAAACATTATATATTAGGACTCTCTTCAGTGTGATATTTCAGCACACTGTCAACATTCAGCTCATGAAGCCAGTGAGCTTTTAAGCAGAAAACATGCTTCAGACTGTTTTGGATCTATTTTTTATCTATTATGTTTATTGGTTTAATTTTTTTATTCTATTGATTATTCAGGGCTGACACCACTGAAGTCTGCTTTAAGTGTAAATAAATGTCCCATAAACTGAATGTTGATATTTTCTCCATTAAAAGGAAGTAACCACCTGGCCTTCAATCTTTTTTTCTAGAAAATACACTGGGTAAATACAAACTAAGACTATATCAACTATGATATGATCTATCAGCTCATTATAGCTTCTGACTTCCCCTAATATTTCTTGTCCCACATTGTAAGTACTATCAGAAAGCTGAAACTCTACAGCAAGGAGTGAATTCTGCTTATGGAAGCTGGTTAAAGACAAGAGGGGCACCACACCCTTAGTGTCAGGGCACCCAGGGCTTTGAGAATGGACCCCAGTTAGACTGGATTCCTTTTTTCTGGGATTCCTATTTTTGCCCTTTGAAGATAAAATATATCTGGGGAGAAGGCAGCTTAAGGCAAAATAAAACAGAAATCCTCAACACTGTCTTCAGTCTGTAAAATTTTGCATTGGTCTTCATGTAGTACATAATTTTTTACAATGCATGTATTTGGTGATGTGCAGGTCTGTACACGTATATGTATTCACAAGACAAGCTCGTGACTGTCAGAGGTTGACAGATATTTCCCCCAGCAGGGTCCTTATTGTAGCCTAGGAGTTGGGGAATACTTTATTAACAAGGGCTGTGCCTTCCTCCTGCAGCTGTGTTTGCACTGTGGCAGCACCTCATCACCATATTCCCTCACTCATGTCCTTCTTGTGTGATTATTTCCCCTCAGGTCCTACCATGACTTTAAAAGAGTCTGGACATTATTATCTCCAGATCTGGCTCCATGAGTCTCTTCAATTAATAATTTAACAAGAACACGCTGGGAAGGCTGTTATGTCAGCCGAATTCTAAAGAATATAAAATGCTTACAAACTTATTTTGTGTTGATCTCTGCAGACTAAGGCAGTTAAGATCCTGTTTTTACAGGAGTAATACAGATACAGCACATGTTAGCAGAATACACCGCAGTGTAAAACATTGGGCATTCTTAGCTAACCATAATTTTTCTGTATTTTGACATAAAAACAGCTTACATCCAAAACTCAGAGTGGCTTCACTGCTTCTCACAGTTCCAAATATATTTGACACTACACAGACATATTTTCCAGCATCCCTTGATTTCTCTGGATTATTGATAACAAGTCTGCCTCCCACCATACTGTAGCGCTCCTTTGTTAAATCAATATCCCAGTTGTTGAGTTTCCACCTATTAGAAAAGAAAAGCCAGATGTAAGATTTGGCCCCAAAAAGCAAACCTGGTAAGAAATATGATGTGCAAAATAACTCATAAATTCTGATAAACTATACAGGAAGTTATTAATATACTTCTATACAAGTTTTGAGTTTTCCTTCAGCAAGAGGCATAGACCTGAATTCCAGAGGTCTTTTAAACGTAACAGTCTCAGTTCTGCCTTTCTGGAGTTTGTTAAAACATAATTGCTGGCCAAGCAGTAAGAGATGCTTGAGCTGGCTGTGAATGAGCTAGCCATTCACCAAACACACGGATCTTAAACATATCTCAAATAAAAATCTAAGGCCAGACTGGATAAAAATATATTCCCTCTGCACCTTTAAAGTACAGGGTAACGAGAGATTTTTGTAAACCTGCTGCAGATAATGAAAATTTTTATAAAACATAATGTGCCAGTAAAGTCCATGCAAAAACGGTGGCATGCCTCATACGAGACCTACCTACTACTACTTCAGATAATTGCTGGACACCCTTCCCTTAGTTATGGTAAAACCCCACAGCCAATTCACTGAATTACTGCAATTTTCAATTGAGGGATTAAGACAGAAACTGGCAGCCCAGTTCTGGTCCTGACTCACTGCTACTTATTTTAAGAAATGTTAAAAAACACGGAGTGGGTATCAGCAATCATGATTTATATTTGTGTCTATGACTGTGTCCAGAAGAGGGAGCCCATAACCTTAGAAAGGACCTGCCTGGTTCCTATGCAAAAATAGCAAAGATGCAACATAAATACAATTAAAGATCATAAAATTATTTCTGCATAAATATTTTCTTTTTTCTTACGGTAAGGTTAGGCATTAGTATTTGACAATAAGAACACACACACTACCTGTTCATTCACTATTGAAGATGTACCAAAATATGAAGAGCTCTCATTTGGAAGTGAAACTTGTAATTGTCATACAAAGAAACAATAGTAAGAGTGGCATGAACAAAAAATAAATTAAAAATATAATGAATTAGAAGAATTTTAAAGATGAAGCAAATAGCATTTTGATCTTCTAGAATTCTAGAGGTATCACTTCAGTCCTGTGAGACATACTGCATGTCTGTGTTAGAAGAAATAAATATATCCTCTGTTCAGAAATATCTAGGTTTAAATGTCCTGAGGACAGCTCATCCTGCAATGAAAATGGCAGGACAGACTTATTTACCTCTGAGATAGAAGAACTTTGGCTCTGTAACTGTTAGAGGTCTGAGATGAAGACAACATATTGAGGTATACTAAAAATAATTATGTCAGGAAATAAGAAAAGTGGCCTTATTCTGTAATGCAATTATAATCACATCACCTATCAGTCCTAATTGTCAGGTTCCAAGACAGAGAAGCTCTGGGGGTGCAGTGCAATTCTTTGAGAGTGATTTTGCTAGTTCAAATTTTGTTGAGTCCACAACAGATGAAGAAGAATGTCAAAATTTATTTAGATCCTGTAATCATCCACAGATGGTACGTTTACAGTCTTGCAGACAGGGTGGGGGGAGTCTCTGGACCAACTGGAAGGGATGGGAAAGTATATCCAAGGGTATCGAATCTTAGCATACGTAATCTCTCCACACATTCCAAGTATGGCAAGAGGAAGAAAGTGCAACAAAATATCATGTAGCAGGATCATATTCAAATGGTAGCTCTGTACAGGTGGACAGCCTGTTTGCATATTTTGAAAAGTGGCAATGAAGACTACATAAGCTGTTGAGATGGAAGAAAACCAGAGTTGATCGCAATACTGTAACAGATTGAAAAGAATAGCCAGCAGACATCATTGCTTCTTCTGTTCTAGAAACCAGTCTGGGAACACACTTAAGTGAGTACTGGGGGCAGGTCATAGGGTAATTTACTGAAGTGGATCTCTTTTGCTGGCCAGAAATTGCGTCTGTCTTTAGTACAATGACAGCAGTTTTCTGCCTATGATCAGGTTGTAATTTAGTCACAGTCTTAATACTGACGATCTTAAGTACATTTCTCTTTACGCAATGAGCAGATAACACCTGACAAACTCATATGAATGCACAACAAAGAATTGCTTTCTACAATAATATAATTATTGTGAAAGAGGTCATGTGGGAATCTGTATTAAAACCAGTTGAAATGTTTTTTGACAACGAAGTTTTTCATGTCTTCAGTAGCATAGCTGACACATTCTTTATCACTGCTCTACAACACATAGGATGCAAAAGCAACATGGGATGTAGAATATCCAGGTTCAACAATCAGTACTTCTCCTTTCAAAGCAAAATAGAATAAAAAAAGCCATTCTGAGTCAAGAAGAACAAAGACTGAAATCTCAGTCAATCTCAGCTTAAGCCAGAAAGACAGCCTCTCAATTTTTTTAAAGGTCACTTTTTAAAAAATTTACATATGGATCAGTATTTCTTTCAAAAGCTGAAAATATTTAACACAATATACTGCTTTTAACACTGATTAAACATTCCGGCAAATCAAATCAAGGTTGAGTCTCACTCAAAAATTGCGTATCTCCCTGTTTTCTCCCTGCCTCGAAGACTTTGTTCCAACCTTTTAAGACAGTCAATCATTTAATAACACAACCTGAAATAGCTGCTGAATAAAATATACAGGATCTGAAAGTCAAAACAAGAGATGTTACCTGTAAGTAGGAAAAGGAATTGCTCGAGCTCTGCAGTTCATTGAAACTTGTCCATCTGAAGATTCTTCTGGATAGATGGTATCTATAGGTTGCTCCTCAAAAACAGGTCCATAACCTTTGTTTCCTTCCTCTGAAAACAGAACAGAGTTTCAAATTAATCACTTTTTAATTAGCAGTCAAACTGAAGACGAATTTGCACCACACATTCAAGAATCAAAATGTGAAGGTAAAATAGTGAGTCACCCAAAGTAAATTCTATGTGCTTCAGCAAAACTGAAGCAGTACAGGTAACAGAAGTGTTGTCTGTCCTTCACTGAGTCCTGCCTTCTGAGAACCAAAGTAACTCAAACTTTCTTCCTCTAATACTACCTTTTGTGCCTTCTCTGATGAAATAAATTATATGACAGTGTTTAGGCCAAATGTAGAGATAATTAGAAACTGAAGATACACCCCTTAGAAATACAGTGAGATCAACTTACTTCACAGAGAACAACAAATTCTAACCTAAAAGGTCCACATCCAAAACAACTATCCATAGTTATTCCTGATCTTATAGCCTAATCACCTCCAATGATTTTATGTATTTAGAAAGAATCTTTACTACATCAGACAAAAAAACCCCTATATTGGGTATCAAAACTGAAAATTACACTGTTTCCAGATCACACCTGGTGTACCTTTCAAGGTGCGGTATGTTATTAGCTTTCTACACTTCAAAACACAATTTTAAAAAGGTCCTACACTGAAAATAATTTCAATTTACAAAGTCAAGCACTCAAAGGTGAATAAATGTAAAGCAGGTTTGACAACAAACTGTATATTTTAATCTTGATCCTTAATTTGTTGATTCTGTTGTAAAGGTGGTAGGGTCTTCCCACCCCTGCTGCACTCCCTTCTCCTTTATCTCCTCCAAGCATAAAAGGTTGCTCTTTGGGGTCTAAGAAGCAAGACTAACAACAAAGGTGGAATGTCCTGGGAAAATCCCAGTAATCCAGGATATAATTGTGTCTTTTTTTCTGTGAAAATGTCAAATACGCATTCTAGGTACAGAATGAGGAGACAGTGAATGCTCCATATTGATAAATTTTGAGACAATACAGTAGTGTAATTCTCACAGGTCTCTACTGAGACTGATACAACAGTGTGGACACTGGTAAGTAAATTCATGGGAGAACAAAGGAGTACATGACTGCTAACAGTTTCACTTTCCATTCAAGTTCAGAGCCTTGCTGTAAATCCTAGAAACACCAGAGACTTGTAAAATGACTGCAAGAATCTTGCAATACAAGGGATACAAACAAAACAAGCACAGTTTTACTAATAAGATCTTCAGAGATGGCTGGATAATTTAACTCAAAAGCAAGGATAGAAATAATTTCCAAAAGCAATGGTTAAGGATGGAAAAATTCTAACATTTTGCAATAGTATCTGTGCTGCCTATAAAAATTAGCCACATATCTTGCAATTTTAAAAAAATCTTCTCAGATCAGTAAATAAACTGGCAATGTAAAAGATGAATGCTCTTAAATCAAAGTATGATTTTGTACTCATGACCTTAAAAGTCCTGTCTTTGGTTCTAAAACAATTTAGACTAAATTAGACAGTTTTTAGGAAACCTATAAAAGAAGAGTCTATCTCTATACTCGTGATTTATACCAGTGTGGAAACACGACATACATATAAAACATTCTTTCTGCAGATATCTTTTTGATTGTTCCTAAATTCCCTATTCATAGATGGACACTGGATTACAGCACTAGAAGAAGAGTGGTTGCAGATCAAAAGCAAGTTCCCTTTTGACTTCAAATTTGGGGAAAAAAATCACCATTTCCCTTGAGGACAGGAGCACGTCTAGAAGACAGTGTTACGATGTCAGATACATGGTCAGGCAACTTAATTTCAAAAAACTAATTCATGAGAATTCCGTCAAAGAAGCAAAGAAGAGCAGCTAGAAAGGCAGAGCTTTTGAACAATGGTCTGCTTTCTTTCGTATTTTAAAGCACAACACAATATAAAAATCTACATAGTGCTAGACCAAAAGAAGAGATTTCAGATTGAATAGGCAAGATTCACATCCTTGCTCAGAGACTGGAATGGATAAGCCAGAAACCTGATGGCATATTCCATGCAGTTCTTAAATATGAATACAGAATAACAACAGCCTCTAGCAGCAAAAAGCTGTATCATATGCAGCTAATCCTTCACCCTAGGACTCAAATGATGCTACAGAGCACTTAGGCATTTCATGGCATGCATTTTTAATGCTGCCAGCACTATTAATTATACTGAGTGAATGCCTGCTTCTCACACCTATCAAATGTGCTTTATAAAAGCACTTCTGCTGCAATCTATTATGAATCTGGTTTCAGGTGTCTGTCTGAGCAAAATAAGATGCGCACACTGAATTTCAGGTACGGCAAACAATAAGCCTTTCATTCTCAGCCACAAGGTGAGTGTGGACCATATGAAACAGCACACAGGAGAAAAGAGAAAGGGGTTGTGAAAAGATCTGCAAGAACTGTTCACACTTTAAGTACCATGACTGTGTGACAAAGTTTGGAGAGTGAGGAAGGGCAGACTAAGAGTACAAGGAAAAGCATCAGCTCACTGAAGTTGTGCCTACATGAAAAAAAGAAGTAGAGAAAGAAGAAGAAAATGGATGTATTAGGCAAACTGAGGATGTGATGAAGAGCACATTTCCTATGTTTGGATCCTGCTATAAACAAGAGGATAGACTATCTGACCTCTCAAAAAATGCCCTATGTTTTGAGTATATTTCTTGTGATTTGTATTTTAAATTGGAGCAAACGCTATCACCTGATTATTATAGGCATTCTACAGTGAATTCAGAAAACAAGACTCAGATCTTTCAATAGTGCTAAAATGCATTCGGAAGTCTGTGCAAAGGTCAAGAAAATCTCTTCTCAACTGATGAGATCACAGATCCTGTATAAGAACCTTTCCCTCTGGAAGGTGGCCCTGTCATCCATTCTAAGTGACACTTTGCAGCTGAGCAGTGCAATTTACCCTCTAGGCTTTTCTACAACACCACTCGTGCTTGTCTGACTTCTTAGGTAGCTGCTGAAGCTAAAGAGAGTGGAAATCTATTCAATCCTTGCTTTCTCGCTTAGTTTTCTGTCAGTTTAAGCGAGGTGAATTTGTCCACTGATGAAGACCTGTGCCAGCGCAAAGGATGGAATAGAAACAGGGTTATAGGCTTCCACCTTTTGCGTGGAAGAAGTATTATTGACTGAACCATCTGAAAGAACTACTATTTAAATAAGGTACATTGATCTGGAAGCCTTACCACTACTTACAGATGCACTACAAAATTATATTGACACACCTTAATGCCCCTGAACAAGCCTAAGACAGATCATAATACAAAATACCCAGCATATTCAGAGAAAAAGTTATCAACAGGATGTCTGAAAATAATAATCACAAACCACCTGAGGCAGTTCTTTTTAAATCATCTCAAGAAACATCTCTCAAGAAGAGGGAAAAGGAAGGCACAATAGAAAGACTTATTTAGTGCATCCTAATTCCATATAGTTCAGGAAATGTCAAACTTTTCCATATAAGCATATGGAAAATTAAACTAGCTTTCTATATAAAAATTGACTACCTTTCAAATGGCTTTATTTTGCATGCTATACACTCCATATTCACTCATTTTTTATTACTTAGGCAATGAAAAGAGCAACTAAAACCAAATTAAATAGCCAATCATGCTTGAGTCAGTCTTCTAAGGATCTCCCTGCACCTCACATTCTTCCATGCCCTAACCATTTGCCCACTAAAAGAGCCTTGCAGCCTCCATATACCTTGCTCCCAATTCTCCCTCACCTCCTTCTCCTCTTTGATAAGGAAATTATGCTTATCTGTAAATATAAAGGTAATTTAAAACTTTCTGATATGCCACAATATAGGTCCACTTCTTGTGTCTTATTTCCAAAAGTTTAATCACTGTCTGCTATTAGAGAGCAAATTTCATTATTAGAGAGTACATTTCATTAGTTCAGCATTTTCTTAATATAATTCCACGTAAATTTTTTAATAACTACACTGGCACTAAATTACTCATGACCAGTAAAATTTTACAACATAGCAGACAAATTCTGACTTGATATTTGGAAGATTAATAACTTGAGCAAAGCTAGTTATAAGTCACCATAACATTAGTAGGAAGAAGGGAAGGGACTGATTAGTCAAAATCAAGTGCAGTTATCGCACATTAAAAATGCCCTGAATTACCCATGTAACCTTGCAGTTTACATATCTTCATTTAAAAACACATAGAGGGAAATTAGTCACTCAGCTCATTATACTAGAGGGTCTTATTATCAGTCCTTTACATGGGATTGTTGCTGACAAGAAGAAGGTTGGGTAGGGTTGGGGAGAGTATGGTCACTTGGTCATTTGGTGATCTGAGCATCAGGAGCCTGAGACACACAGAAGATAAATGGTAAGAGCATCCCAGGAATGAAACTTGGGACACTGTGAAAAAGGGAGAATGAGGGTGTTACATCTATGGGGATTTTTGGGGGAAATAGCAAAGTTTTCTTGGGATGCTTTGATATTATTCTGATAAAAAGAAGAAAATCCATCTACAAAGTAAATGACAGTTTAACTCTGTCTCTTTTGGTATCAGCCTTCACGTGACTGTAAAGTCTGGAGAGCTGTCCCAAATTCTTTTATGAAGCAGAATTAAGTTCTAGATTAAATTTGATATTAAATGTGACAAATGAGACTGTGCAAGAGCTGAAGACACCTCTTGAATTTAGCAATTTTATATGTCATAAGAGAACCAAGAAAATGGTAACTCCAGGCAGCTGGCACATCAGGGCTGAAGTAAGGCATCTTACTTACACAGCAGTACTTCATTTAACAGTCAGGCTCATCACCACCACCACTAATTTTTAATGGCTCTTTCTAGGTTCAATTACGATCTTTTCTTTTTTCTATCAGTTCTACACTTGGTTAGCTTCAGAGAGTTAGGAATTTCCTGGACTGGCACTGATGAGGTGAGGATTGGCTGCTGGTGCACTGTTTTCCAGGACACCAGGTTAAAGGAGCAAGTTGCAGTAGACAAAACCCAGTGCAATACACTTCCTCTGACTTTGTTGCTACTTTTCAGCATGGGGAATCACAAGACTGATACATAATACACAGGCAGGGAATGCACACTGAGAAGGAAACAATTCACTGATGACCTGAATTGGGACTTCTGTATCATATAGCAGAAAACATGGAGATGGGAACGAGAGACTACTGTGTTTATTGGGAAATGCAGCTACTAATAATTGCACATGACCTCACAGTTAACATTTAACAACCACAAAAATTCAAACACATCTGTTTTCTTCTGCTCACGGACAACTGCACAGGAAGTACACAGGAAGTTAGCTTATAAGTTACCTGCAGTGTCATTTTGCAAAGAACCTGAAATGGACCATTCCTACAATTTGCTTAATTATTTGTAAAGACTGATATCTGTCCTTTCAATATATTAATTCTTACATTTTCCATAAACAATTCTTTATCTAATCTGAATACAGAAAAGTGAAGAAAACAAATAATTCCCAAAGGGAATAGCATACAGTAATTTTACAGCTAGCTTTTTCTAGTGATTTACTCAAATGTCTTTCAAATACAGGTAACTAAACCACAATGGACTCCTGTGCACCATTCTGTCTTCATATGGCTAGTATGTAAAGAAGCAAAAATCCTGTAAATTAACATTTACTCTTAGTTCACAAGATATATTCTTCCATGTTATCTCACAGGGTCGTTACAATCCAAATTTCCACACGGGAGCTTGGTGTGTGTTCAACGTCCAGTAAGTAGTAGAGTGAACCTTGCCAGCCAACTTTGTCAGGCTGACACTTAATATTAAATCTGGTTTTTACTGATACCCTTGCCAGTGATATTTTTAAATTATCTCAAACACTCCTTTGTAACATCCTCAAATTAAACAACAAAAAGAAAGTGAAGTAATTGAACCATAATCAAAGAAACAGCTCTCTCATTTTCTTTCAGGAATCCAATTCATCACAAAATTTAAGCAGGTAAGTTTATCCAAATGAACGAGGTTATGCATAAGTGCATTGTTAAGCACATATTCAAGTCCTCTGCTGAATAAGAATCAATTCTAAAAACCACAAACAGTGGTATGACTATCAATAGCAAGTCACAGTGAAAAGTTTTCCAAAGGTCACTGTCAGAAAGAAGCTAAACCAGGTTAATACTGAGGTTCCCATCACTCCCACTGTGTACCAATATAAAATTATTTTAATTAACATCTCTATTTTTCTGATGAGTCTTCTTCTCTTTCTATTCCTGCTTCCTGTACACCTATCTATTTCCCTGGCACTCAACACTGCCAAAAGTGGCTGCCTGAGACGGTCGTTGGGGTGAGTATTGATCTACCTGAAAGCTTTGTATCCTGTTACATATTTTAACATGAGAGAGGGACAAGGATCTGTTGACATGGTGCATGGCTAGATTAACCTTGAGTGCTAAAGGATGCTGAGTGTAAGAGACATGGAGTCACTCATTATCAGTTTAACTAAGCTGTCAGGTTCTGCATTAGCCTAGCAAGACCAGAAACCATTTGATATTTAGAAGTAGATCTTGTGCTGTTTTCAGTATGTCAGAGAAATGAGGACCCACTCATATCTGAGAAGCTCATGCTCAGAAACAAGATGGTCAGGGAATAAGCCAAAGTATCTCTACCAGACATGCAGGAACATAAACAGGGCACTTGCACATTTCTGAGTTCTGTGATCACAAAACATATTATGATTATTTATTTACAAATGGCAGACTCTCAGCAGTAGTATGAAATGGTCTTCTAAGATCCAAGCAGGGACAAGACAGACAAGACAAACAGGTATTAATTATATCCATCCACTTCTTTTTTTGGAAGAAAATTATTATCTCTCTTTAGAAAATGTGAATAATTCTGTATGCCATGATAAAAAGCTTTAAATAATGTAGGTTCTAGCCCTCAGTTCAGAAATGCATTTTTGAACCTACTGTTCTGGAAAATGTTCAAGCATGAATAATTTAAGGTTTGGGGGATTGATTGTTTTTTTACTTCCTTCAATCATGTGGGAAAAGTTGTACTTGGCATTCATGGGAAGATTACGTGCTGAAGCAGTAATGTGTTTATGTTGAAAAAATGCATGATGTATCATCACCAGGATGGAGAAGAGAGGGGTACATCATAAGTGTAAGTTAACAAGATGCCAAAGCAAAATCATTTTCCAAGAGCCAGTCAGTACTCAAACAGATGAGGTAACCACTCCAGCACTCCCACTTCATATTATATGAAATACTTAGACTGTCCTTGGGAAGGCTGCCTCTATTTTTCTGGACCCGAAGAAGCAGGATGATTACTTCTATTTCCTATGTGCCAGTGAGGACCTTGAAGAGACACATAGTTAATGATACACTTTCACCTTTACAACAAGTTTTGAGTATGAAAAGCTGCAGTCCCTGGCAGAGTAAGTTTCTCTAGTTGTGCCTAACAGTACAATTTTCCTGTGTTCTCATCCTGCCAAGTGGAATGTCACCCAATACCAATTATTGCATTTTAAATATGTTCCCATTTGCCTATTCAATATTTAAATTTTTAGGTGATTCTTCCTTAAAAACCTAAGTGTTACTTCAAAAGTGACTGAAGAATCTAACACGTTGATCCCATGGGAAAGCCAGTGCTCAGCAAATTAGGGATGCAGCTGAAGTGCAGTAGAGAGTTATTCTGCACCATGTCCCCACACAAGCCTTCCTGATGCATATGAAATACCAGCAACACAGAAATTCAGCATGCTGTCTAACAGCATCCCCATGTACTCATCAAAACAACTGCCTTGCACTGAGACACTCTGCATCTTACTGGCTTTCTGGATTTACCAGCCTTCTCTAAAGTTACAGTTCCTAGTGATTTTTGGAAATTTGGTTGCCTAAAAAAGCAGAAGGGCCTTTGACACTTTTACCCCTGGACTATTGTCTCATTTTGCACAATTCAGAAGAGCTACTAGATTGACAAGCTGCCTTTTAAGGCATGATCAGACCCAAACTCAGGTACTATCTGGCTCTGAACTATCAAATCCCGAGGTAAAAAGTAGAACAGTTTTATGAGAAATAAATTATTGGAGAGAAATTTTTTACTATTGATTCTTTTCATAGCCAAATATAATCTACTATTCATTAAGCACAATAAAATACAGGGCCTTTGCAGCTTTCAATTAGTCTTTTGGAAGAACAAAAACAGTCTTAATTCTTTTGGTGACAGATTACTATCCCAAGTGAAGATACACTTTAGTTCACTGATTCATATGGGAAGTAGCAGATCACAGAAAAGTTTGAAATTCAGACTCAGCAATGGGACATGAATCTAAAGGGGAGTCAAAGGCAACTTGGAAGTGCATTGGAGAAATGTCAGGGGGAAGTGGAGAAGAGTCAAATATTTTCAGTAATAGGCATGAAATAAGTTTTTTGGCAGTGGACTGACAATCACTGACACGTTCCCTGAGGAGTGATTTGCTGCTCTCATTTGCCTTGCATGACTCAAAGTGCACTCTGAAAAGCAAGCCTTATAATAACTGTCTGCTCTATCAGTAACTGCAAGACTGAATTATTTACAGCTTTTTCACCAGTTCGTATCTGCAAGACTACATTCCAAGCACTAATTTACCTGGAAAAGAAATACTGCTCCTGTCTCATTGCAGAAGATGATCTCTGCCTATGCCTCTGATGCACTGATTCATGTAATCTTTGCTTTCCTTCAGGTAAGTAAGTGCTCATTCACCAATGGTGAGAAATGGCCAGTCCACACAACAGCTTTCAATTTCTGCCTTTGATTACCACAAAATAGAACTGGCTAAAAAAACCAAAGTGTTTACTCCAAAGCAAACTCAAAATGTCTAAAAACATACGTATTTTTTCAGAATTTCCCGCAGTGAAAAAAAGAACAATTTGAAAACAAATAAAACTCCTTAGCTTACTGAGTCTCAGAATACCTGTCCATCACTTCAGACCCAATTCTGAGCACCTCAAGTCAGTGCAGCTCAGGTTACTAGCTCTGTGTTTCCCAAAAACTTCTAGCTGTTAAAGTCTGAAAGCTCTCAATGCTCATCCTCCATTACTGTTGACACTGCAAGCATTCCCCTTGATAACATCATGTGTGAAAGATCTCCTAAAACTTGACCTGATCACTCTCCTTGTGCTCCTTCCTTCTCTTCAGTATCTTTCACTTTTTAACCACACTGAGAACACTTCCAAGCAACCTGTTACATTTCATCCTGATTACTGCAGATACATATCTTCTGGATACAAAGGCATTTTTATTGCCAAGAAATAGATTCAAAAGGAAAATTTCCTGAGACTAACTGCCAGCAGCTCTCATACCCTTTTGAAATGAGAAACCTTCCAGCAAGATTCAAATGCTGGGGCTGAGCAAAGGCTTGCAACACCAGATTTATATAACCTAGATGGGTGCCATAAACCCTGGATGATAGAAGCAGATTTCCTCTCCACTCAAAAGGTTATTTAATGATTTATGTGAAGCAGAGCAGGTCCAGGAGCAGAGAGCGTGTGCACTACTCAGCCTTGCAGTGATACACTGGCAGTAACAAACACCCTCTTATTATATTAAACCAGGAATCTTCCACATTGGAGGGCAGTGCCATACCTTTAGAGATGGTCATAGGTCTTTGGCTTTTGATGAAAAATGCAAGCCAAGTATTTATTCCATACCAGAAGATAAGTAAGGAAATTTCTTTGAATGGTAAGAGCATCAGAAAATCCTCAGTCAAACCCAGACGTGAAGTAAAGAACAGCATTCAAAATAGAATAAAGAGGTTTTCCTGCTAAACCAGAAATCGTTCCTGGGAGCTCTGGACTAATTTCATCAAGGCAATGAACTTACAACACAGTATTAACCTGATTTTTTGACTCAATAATAAGGAATATGATCTCCTGGTAGTGAAATTGAGGCAATGCCTGTAATGGTATCCCAGATTAAGTAAATCTGTGACCCTCAAAGTAGGGAAGGATCTAAAGCCTACCTTGAAAATAACAAAAACATTAGGACACAATGTCTGCACTTTTCAAATGTTGGTTGATATTTTGTGCATGCCCTGTTTACGGTAACAGTATAATTCATCACAGCAACTAAAAATCAGCATTCATTTAAACTGGCATGGAGATCTGAAACAAGCTTTACTAATCTCAAAGTTGTTTGGAAGAGCTGGAATTTTGCATTTTCAAAGACCTCCCTCTATATCTCTTAAAATGGAACTAAAATTTGAAATGCAAACATTTATCTAAATTCAGATGCTAGAAATATGACTGCAGAATGTTTTAATATTTCTGATCTCACCTCTATTTTTGAAAAATTTTATAATTTTTAATAAAAAATAAAAGTCAGACTATGCAGAACTACCCAAATGTATTATGAAAACCACCACTACACTGGACTTCTAAAAAATTATGAATTTTAGACGGTGTTAATAATATAGAATTTTGTTTTTCATTATTCTAAACATGTTGATCATCTGTGCACAATAGATATACTTTCTATAATCTAAAGAAAGATTCCATTCTGTAGATCAAATTAGAACAGGCAACCCCAAACTTAAAGTCCAGATCTGTCTTTTTTCAAACTTTTTATTATGGTAGCCATTGTAATAAATTTGCTTCCTGCCAGTTTCATTGTTCACATTTGGTAATTTGTTGTATCTGCACAACTAAATTAAAGCCATACAAACATTCTAATTGTCCTTGAAATTAAAAACATGAAATTAAAAACAGACAGTTTAATGAATTAAGACAGGAGGTTGTCTTACCTGCCAGAGAGTACACAAAACAGGGTGTAATAAGATGATAGATGAAGAACCAAATGGTTATCTTCTGTTCAGCCATTATCTCAAAAGGAATTGTGCACTGCAATGCCATCATTCAGACAGCTAAAAATGCCTGTTACAGAAAAAGAAGAAAGAGTTAACAATTCTGACATAAGGCTTTATCTCATATCACATTTGGCCTGGCATACTACGTGACTAAACCGAATACTTAAGAGTTAATATAGGAGAGAATCTTTTGAATAATAAATGCATCATCAGAATTTCTGGATCAAATTAATGATCTCTGTTATTCAGAGAGCACTCTGTTTCAGAATACTCAGATTTTCAGGTGATAGCACAATATGATAAATGTTAAAACTAAACATCCTTTTTTACACATATTCTGGATTATATCCTCTATCTCAGTAAATACTGTATTTCAATTCATGACTTCAAAGTCTGTAAAAAGAAGATTACAGTGAAACTGAAGTACATTCCTCTCTTTCAGATTCATGTATTTTGTCTAGTATATCAGTATTTTAAACTTCTAATATACAATTAATGGTCCTTTACAAAGGTGGTTTTGTTTTTATGAGTTTCCTTTCAAACACTGAATATAATCATTATTGCAATATTGCTTTCAAAGGTTTCTCTTTTTTCCATGACAGAAACTTTACCTGTATATATACTAAAACCAAGCTAACAAAACACGCAGCTTCTTTTGACTATTCTAAGATTTTATAAACAATTTTTCAGACACTTCTGCAAGATTAGTTACTACTTTCGATGAGAATATTTTGTTAGCTTTTTGTTTCTTGCTGGGGACTATTATCTATTTCTTCAGAGAAATATGTCACCATGTTTGCAGTGTGCAATTCTGTGGGGTTTTTTTGATGGATTCTTTGTCATTAATATATAAATGCATCCTTTACATCCATCACATCATCTTGCTTCTTGATTGGTTCTGCTGTAGCACTGGTTAAGAACTTCACACAAAGCAAGGTTTCCAGCTTATCACTGATAGAATATTGTATCTCAGGCACATGCTGATATCATGCAGTCCTCTCAGTACATTCATTTCGTTACTATTTCACTATAAAATATGCTCGTACATACTTAAAACACCCTTCAGCAACATGCATCCCAGGACATGCTAAAAAAGAAGACTTGTAGATGTGGCACTTAGGGACATTTTTTAGTGGTAGACTTGGGCAGTGCAGTGTTACCAGTTGCACTCAATGATCTCAAGAGATCTTTTCCAGCCCAAATGATTCCGATTCTAACATTGCATGGTCACTTTTTGCAAGATGTAATCTCAATGCTCCTGCTTTCCAGCCTCCTATGCCAACAAATGATGACTCTGACGGTGACTTCCACCTTTTACCATGACTCTTGCCCTTTCCACGTCAAAATTTTTACTAAATTGTTCTTTATTTACAAAATCCAAATATTTTAGATCTTGTTTTGGAACTGCCCCGCTTCCCACCTCCAACACCAAGAAAGACCAATTTTAAATTGCAAAGCACAAATACAAATATACTTGACTACCTAAGTATGGTCGAGATAAATCCTGCCCTTATTATAGAGAGCCTTTCATCTGAGCTGCTGCCAGACACGCCTGCTGCAGTGTATGTGTCTCAGGTCTCCCCTTGAGGTGGCTAGGACTGTGTCTTGGCCATTGGGGCCTTTACTTGTCCCCTCTTTATCAGAATAATACCAAGATGTTCATTTGAACATGCTTCAAACAGTGAACTTTCCTTAGAACAGAGTTTCAGGAGTGTTTTGATAAACTCATAATGCAGGAAAATGACAAGAAATATCACAAGAAAATCTTCTGGCTCAGAAATTACAGGAGCTGTGGCATGTCACATTTTTCCTTTTTTTTTTTTTTAGCAGAATAAATCCTTAATAAAAAGTTAAAGAAGATATGACCCTAGAATTATGGTAGTTGTATGGAAACTGTGTTCAGCAAAACACAGACAGGAGTTAAACAGCAATTCCCCAGAACTGAGATTTATTTAGAAATATTCCCTAGAAAAAGGCTCTTATATTGGCAACAAACACATATGCTTACTGTGGCTGGATCCAAGAGGAAAAATTTATTCAACATCTTTACCTTCCCACTTCCCACTGAAGTTTCTTCACATTCTGTCACACAAAGGACATCCACAACTATTTCAGGCATCTACCTTGACCAATGTACGAACTACTGTGTCTGTGTGATTCATCCATAAAGCAGTTGTAGGTTATATCAAGAAATGACCTTGTATACTTTTCCACCAGCCATGTCCTGGCTGTGACATCCTTGTGATATGACACTGCCTTGCCTGAAACATTTGTCTTCAAATGATGAGTAAAATTGCATAGTTATGTTGAAATAATGCACATAATTAAATAGTGAAGAAATGGGAACTCTTCTGGGAAGAATGGTAATTACACAGCAGCTCATGGTGATAATAACTGTGTATTGATAGAGGAGACTGTTAAGAGCACTGTGTTCTCTGACATTATTGTCATAGATGGAAGATCCCCCCTCCCTCTCTTTAGCAGAATTAGGTTCGATTTTGGAAAAATACAATATCCTCTAGTTCTCCAAAAATCCCTTTCTGCTGGCTAAGAAAAAAAAAATTGTTCAAACAATGGTTCCAATTACAGTAAATAAAAATTGTGTCAGTAAATGCTATAAATACTTCACTTTATTCAGAGACAAAAATATCCACCCTGCCAGGATTTAAATCCTTTCCCTACTCTCACTTGTTTCGGCTGAGTGGGTTCTGTATATATAGCACAGCCATCCCTCCTGATTCATCTCAGCTTGTGGGTGAGAAGCTGTTTCACATCGCTGTGCTGAATTTTGGCAGAGCTGCCTGCTATGAGATGAGACAGCACGCAGGTTATTGCAGTGTGTGTGAGGTGCTATGGCTGTGCACAGCATCACCACCCAGCTGCCCAAGGAGTATCTGAGGTAGCAGCACTGATGCCACAGGCAGCACCGTGGGCTGCAGAGCTCAGGCAGCACAATCTACTGTCTCTTTTGCGTTACAGCTCTCAATCTTTTTTCTTTGGAGAGTGAGAAGGATATTGCTGCCTAGATAAAAACCATTCTTGAACAAAAGAACAGAAGAGTTGCTTTTCTCCTCTGAAAAAGCAGAGTGACTACATACCTAGACACACTTCCTTCCATCTGCACAGTACATGACCTTTCTTTTTCCAAATAAAGCATCACAATTTTGGCAAACAAGTAAGACATTTTAAAAATATGTAATAAAATGAGCAGGCATTTAACTGCAACCATGTCATGTTTAACTACTAACCAATGCTTGTTAACACAGTTAGGTCCCTTTTGACTGTTTAGGTTTCCCAAAAGAGTCAGTCACCACTACAGAGCCTTTGCTAGATTAAAAAAAAACAACTTATGGTGAGCTGTCTGGAGTGCAATCTTCCCAAAGGAGGTGGAAAAAACTGGGGCATTGGCTGCTGAATGGGAAGCACATTAAATTTTGAACACAGGGACCTGCCAGAGTGCTTCCAGAGGCTTGCAGTGTCTCGTGATGGTTCATTAGGATGAGAGGTATTCCCAGGACACAAGGGTAAACCTGTCTCTGTATAGTATGCAATTGTAAGGATTCTTTAATCTCTCAAAATGCAGTTTAGGAAAATGTCTGCATTTTCTTCCATATCCTGTGTGGCTTTCTTCAGATCTTCAGCACACTTTGGCATTTATTAAGGAGAAAAAGACATCTATTTTACAGCTATGGAAGCAGACAGTGTTTTCCATCACTTCCCTGCTAAATCCAAACATGCAGATGACATCATCATTTTGCAAGGACATAAAGGGCTGGACTCAGTGATCTTAAAGGCCTCTTCCAACCTAGTGATTCTGTGAAAGCATTTATAGGGTAGACACAAAAAGAAAATACAAACAGCAGGCAATTGATGTCAATTGAATAAAGATTGCTAAGATCAAAGGCAGTATAAATACCAAGAAGGGATAGGGATAGGCAAGGGAAAGAAGAGCAACAGTGGGGGATGCTGAATGGGTGAAGAGGAGACAAACAAAAGATCTCAACACTACAGAGGGAAGGGATGTCATGTGGGACATGTTAGTGATGTGTGGGAATATGGAAGCAATAAACCAACCCAAAAGGGCCCATAGAAAGAAAAGCAGAGAGGGAAAGCAAAGGAGATATAAGTAGATAAAGGTGTACGAGAATTACCGGCTGCCTGTGTCAGTAAATCTCAACATTTACCATGGAATAGTTTTCCTGAACCTTGCTTGCCAAGGCTTTCAGAGTGGGAGCAGCGTGATTACTGCATCAGCCCCTGACATCCACTCAGGGCTCCTGTCAGGAACCCCAGTTGCTGAAGGGGAAGAGAAGGGGAAGCAGAAGAAAGTGTTTAAGAGCTCTGGCACGGTACACTTAGTTAGGAGAGGTAAATCAAGATGCTTGTTATGATCCTCATTTCCTGGTACATTATGATAATTATAGACATTCAAGTTTTAGAATTGGTAGAGATTCCATCCAGATTAGACTATAAATAGATACAACAATCTAGAAGGGATCTGTGGTTCTCTACCCTTTTTCAGAACATGAATATATATAATTGCAATAATTCACTAGCAAGTGAACACAGTGGCAAGTTATAATCAAAGTCTTTTAGGAGTCACACAATACTTCAGCCTAATCAGTGTTTTGTATTTGTTTTTACTTGAGACTCTTTCAGTGATTTTTGTAAGCATGTAATTGCTCCTTGTCTTTATTTTCTTAACAGGGCTGGCATTTTCTTCTACGATAAGTAACTCCTCACAAATCTCATTAGTTGCTCAGTATGCAGAATTACCATGAAACTTTTTAATTAAAAAAAATTAAAATTTAAGTGCATATTACTTACTGTATCACTCTTTGTCCTTTTCTGCTATTTTGGCCTTTGCAAATTAATTTTGTGATCAATGAATGAGTTTTGACAATCTAGGTAAAAAAAGTGCCATTAAAAAGGGCACTGAATCTTTTTCATAAGTCCGGCTTCTCAACCATCACCCACAATCCAATTTACTTCTGAAGCCAATACTTTAGCCACTAGTATTTACCAGCTTCTTCTCTATTACTGGAAAAGTAATGACAGTCAAGTTCCTTGCCACTGCACAGATTTGTTTCATTCCAGTGGTCCGGGATTGCTGTAAGCAAAGTTCCAAGCCAACCCTGCTCTTACAGTGCTGCTGCATCTACAGAAGATTTTAGGTGTTAGCTGGCTCTCACTTAGGAGTCCAAAAATGATTTCAGTTCCCCAGATAAACTTGTAGAAACACTTCATTTCCTTATGATTTCTATAATTATAATCTTCATTTCTGACAGATTTGTTCAAGTGGAAATGGAATCTCAAATCCACTGCTCACAATACTGCCCACTGGCCCAAACAGTCCATCAGCAATAGTCGTGCTTCTAATATTTTCCACTTCATCCTATATAAAGAATATAGCTACACTCCCCATTTCACGTGAATGAAATCCAGCTAAAAAGCACACCAATTTGATAGCCCATAAATAAGATACTCTTCTTGAACAGAATTTACAATTTCAAGGACAATATGCAATGACATAACAAAGAAGCACGAAGTGGGAGGAAAGTGCAGTCTAATTCTTCCTCTCCAACAACTCAACCTTTTTTAACTGCTTACAGGTGCTAAATAATCAATAATGATTAAAAACTGCCCAGAATCAGTTTATTAATATATTTTAACAGACTAAATTAGCAAGTGATTCTATCATTACTGGGTATCTCAACCAGCTCTGTAATTTTGCTTAATAAACATTGACTTGGAAATACAAAGAACCAGTATATTAGAGGTGATCTGCAATTTAGTTCCATCAAGAATTAAATCTGGACAAGGATGCCAAGGAAGACAAGAAGGGCTTCTTCAATTACACCAACAGCAAAAAGGAAAGCAAATGATATAATGTGGGCCCATTGCTAAATGGAGTGAGAACACTGGTTACAGGAGGATGCTCTGAGAGAGTTAATGGACACCCTAACAAGGCTGCTTGGAATTATCTTTGAAAGGTTACAGTGATCAGAAAAGGTCCCTGAGGACTGGAAGACAGCAAAGGCCACCCCGGTCTTTAAAAAAGTCAGCATCACCTCAATCCTCAGAAAGCTGATGTAGTGCCTCATTCTCTACCCACATAGATGACAAGAAGGCAATCTGGAGTAGGCAACACCGATTCCCTAGAGGTAAAAGATGCCTAACCAACCTCATTGCCTTCAACAATAAAACAACTACCTGGATGAATGAGGGGAGAGCAGTGGGTGTTTTCTAACTAAACTTCAGCAAGGCTTTCAACGCTGTCTTGCACATCCTCATAGGAAAACTCTGGAGGTGCAGGCTGGATCAGTGGACAGTGGGGTGGATTGAGAAGTGGCTGAACTGCAGATCCCGTAGTATCCTAGTAGGTGGCACAGGGTTTAGCTGGAGTCCTGTCACTGGTGGTGTCCCCTGAGGTTCAGTACTGGGCCCAGTATGGTCTAGCTTACTCATCAATTACTTGGATGAAGATGCATCCTCAGTAAGTTCATTGACAACACAAACCTGACAGGAGGGCTGATACCCCAGAGTGCTGTGAGCCATTCAGAAGGGCCTCAGCAGGTTGGAGAGATGGACAGACATGAATTATCTGAAATTCAATGAAGGCAAATGCAGGTTCCTGCACTTGAGGAAGAATGCACCAACACTGGCTGTATCATCCTTTCCACTTTCATTATTTCTCCCTGTTTTGTCTTTTTGTTATTTTGTCCTCATATTTCAGGCAACTAATAATATGCCTTAATTTTCTTATTTGCATCCACGGATTAATTATGAATCAACATTAATTCTCTTCCCTTCAAGGCCCATGGAGTGGACACACATCTGTCTCAGCCTGCAGTTAACCAATACCTCTGTAATGAAGGGTCATCTGGTAATACCATTATAAAGATATATTTTCAGGAACATTAGGCATCTTCTAATTTGTAGTAAGCTCAACAACTCAGCTTTATTATTAATACAGTTTAGTTACATTCCTTAAGTCAGCTGCAAAAACATAGTTTTGAAATACTTACAGATCATGAGCTGTTGCTTAGTGGTACTTAAGCATTGCCTTTAATTATCATGTCTACAACAAAGGGTCAGACAGACAGTTCCTATCCACACTATTTGCTTTATCAGCACCTGGTTGCTCTTTTTTCTAATGTAATAAGTAAGAAAAAAATCACTTGCAACTGTCATACTCACAGGCATTACTCACTTTTCTGAAAGCTTGCTGTAAGGGCTTTGCTGCTTAAAGACTGCCTGGTAAAATACTTCAGCAGCAAAAATCAATAAATCTTCTTCCAAGTCCTGAGCATCCTGCAGAACAGCATACTACTCTGTTCTCATACATGTAAGTAGCTTCCACTTGTGTCTTAAAGACTAAGCAGTTTAAATTTGACTCCAAGGTAACCAAACATACCAAGTCTCTAAAATAAGCATGAAAAAGCATCAGCAATTAATACAAATAAATACCCATTACTAAAACTGGGTATTCCTTCATGATAACACAGGTTTTTAGATTACTTTGGCCAATAACTTTTAAGGGACAAAATAAATTAACTTATTCAGAAAAATTAAGTGTATAATTGCTGCTATTTTTTGGACCTTTAAATTTTGTTAAAATTTATAATAGAAAAGAACATACTAATCAGAACATCATCTTGAAATTTAATCTTAAAGAGATCCATTTCTAAGTAAAAAGCAATCATTTTATGTTTCAGAAAAATGAAATGAAGACTATGAGAATCTTTATCATGCTCTTGGCATTTTCATTTGATATTCACATTTTCTTGAACTTAGTAATACCTTTTTATTCATCTGTTAATGGAGATATGGGAATGAATCATGTATATTCAGTAAGTGCACAGCAGAGGTATTTATATACATAAAAATTTAACAGTTTATCCATATAATCTGTAACTCAGTATACCCTATAACATACTTCTTATACAGCCAAAGACAAGCTCAGTGGGAGATTTCATCTTCAAACTGCATGTTTCCTAGCAACTCTCTTGAAATCAGAGTAGCATTTTTTAAATGTACATCAATCACTTGGAACTGTTGAGAATACTTAAAAACATCTCTTTCATCCTATGAATAAACAGTTTGAATCAGACTAGCAGCTGCAAAAAGGAGAAAAAAGGAAAATCAATTCAATGTTTACTAGAACTTGCTGGTGGATTTTGCAACAATACATTATTTGTGCCTTTTGGTTTCAAACTTACACATTTCAGAACAGATGTTGGTGAGACCCACCCGTGTTTTTTATAGGTTTGAGCTGCCATCACCATTTCAAAGATCCTCTGTGTTTTAAAGACTACTTTTAAAGGATACATACTCATGAGGTAGGCTTAGCTTTACTCTGAAGATTTTAGCAGACAAGTGATGGTTTCATTCTCTTAGTTTCATGACCTACAACTTAATAATTGTTTCTGTAGTCTTCAGATTTTTGGGGAGAAAAAAAGGAAAAAAACTGACTTTTTAAAAAGCTTAGTTTCTTGCCTCCTAATTGTCAGGTGATATTTTTCATACATGTGCTATCTATCAATGGCAGCAGAGCCTCAGAGGCACACAGCATGTACAGAAAACTCTCTTAACACTTAGTCAGCAAGGAGGCACTCAAGTACAAACACCATCAAAACAGCCTTTGGAAATCCCTGTGTCAAAACCACTACACCTGACGTAAGAAATTGTATTTTCCCACAGCTACTCAGAATCATGATCTCACGACTGAGATTAAATCAAGGTGGATAAAGGAAGACAATAGATGTGAAAATGGACAGGCAAGGGGACAAAAGAGCCTGGTTGTCACTCTCCTGGGTGAGGAGCCCTATTCTGTGTGCATGTGTGTGGATGGAGGCACAGGTGCCCACCACTGAGATGGTACCATGAGCCCTGTGGTGGCAGCAGCAGGAGACAACAGAATGTGTCACAGGTCTGAGTGGTGGCACTGGACAAGGGGTCACATGTGGCAGGGTGCCAGCAGCTATGGAGGTTGGTTAGATATGTTGGTGTGGGTGTGAATGCCAGTGTGGGATTGCTGACAGCCATAAAACAGCCAGCAATCACAGCCAGAGGTTTGGGAGCAGGTCCTGGTGCTGCTGCCAGCAGCTGGGGATAGCTGGGCATTGGGTCCAGGCTCCAGGCAGGCTGGGGGCCTAAGGCCAGCTCCAGCAGGGAGGGGTTCAGGCATGTATGCACATGTGCTTCCCACCAACGGGATCATCCCAATCAGCCAGGCAGGCTCAGGCTCTCAGGGTTGCTTTTGTTGGCATGTCTGCTGCTGCAGGTGGCCAGCCACACACAGAGCTGTGCCAGCACTGGGAGCTGCTGAGCAGCACTGCAGCTTCGCACGGCCACAGGGAGCTGCTGCATGCTCACCTCACCCAGGCACCCAGAGCTGGCAATCCCCCCAAAAAAACCTCAAAAATTCACTGAAATGCATCTGATGCTGAATTCCTACAATAATGTGAAAGATCAGCTCCATGAGAGTGTCAGTGTTTTATCTTCGTAATGCAATACATTTGAAAATGCCAGTATTTTACCTCTGTAATACAATAATGTCTGTATATAAAGTATGAGAATTGTATTTTAAAAACAATGACTAATCAGTTTAATGACTGAATGCAGAGAACTATTTAAGATCACGTCTAAGCATTAACAGGTCTATAAATAAAACCAAAAGAGAGAACAGTTTGATTTTATACATGCAAAACATTCCGATTTGCTTTTTATACTTAAATACCAAGGAGGGGAAAAAACAACAAATCAAAAACAAAACAGATATATGAAAGCCAAAAGCCTGACCTACTGACATGTCTGTAAATATTTAAATATATAATGAAAATATACAGCAAAATCACAAGAGGCAGTCACCAATTTGCAAGAATGAAGCCTAGAAAACCTCATGTCAGGGATCTTGTTCCAAGTTTCATATTTTGGTGTCAAAAGATATATTTTGGTATGTAAATAAATACAGCTTAGGCACGTCAGCCACAAAAAAGACATTTCTCTTTAGTTATCAAAGTTGCATTAGTAAGTCCACTTTAATAGTCTAATTTCAAATATTAGAGTGTATTATTTCACAGATGCTATTTCACTATGGTGATAAGCCAAGAAATCAAAATAACCTTCTCACTCAGAAGGTGCTGATTGCAAAGTCATGCTGTCACATCTTGCAGGAACTCCATGTTTGTCCATGCAATGGAACAGAGTCCCCACAGACTTTGTTAAACCCCTGCCTACAGGTCCTGCATAGCTAATCTGTGTTTACTGCACTTCTGATATGGACCTGATATGATCTCCAACACACAGACTTTCCCTGTTTAGGTGCTTCTCACAGAACAGGTATAATGAAAAAAGAAGTAAATGATATCTGAAAAAGATAATTCTTTCAAAACAGGAATCCTACCTGTTCTGAAAAATAGCTCTGAATTTAAAGTCTGAGACAGTATGTAGTGGTATTAGGGCTCTGTGCTTACTACTCCTGTTTTTCAGCACTGAAGAGAGTTTAAACATAAAGTTTTCATCTTTGGCCAAAGAGCAATACTTTCTAATTCTTGATTTCCAACTCCTGGATAAAAGAATATAATTATTATGACTGTATTTTAATTTTCCAGCTATTTAGGTTTATTTGGGTCTTTTATATGACCAAAACTGTCCAACAAGCCAGATTGGTCACTCAAATTGCCCTGTTAAGTACTCACACAATATTAACGGTTCTGATTTTTCATTGTCTGGTACCACAATTAAAGGGCAATAAACCCATTATCTAAGAAAAAAAAAAGCATATAGTCACCCACAGTTAATTATAAGCATATAATCTACCCAGCAAAAGCAAAGTAATCAGCATATATTCTAATATCTCTGGTAATATGCTAGTGGATCTACAAATTAGGAACATCCACAGCTTAATGTCTTTGAAGGAAAAAAATCCATTAACTTTTACACATATTTTCTATCATGCCTGCCTTTGTCCTTCTTCCTTGACCTTTTCCTCAAAGTGTTCAACTTTTCTTAATTGATCTAATTTAAATGGAGAGGCATGTAAGGTACTTTTCACATTCAATTTATTAGTAAAAAACTTTGATAAAATTACCCCCAGATGTACAGCTGAAATGACAAGAGAACAAAGTGTTACTCATAGTAACAAATGCCAAAAATTAAATAGCACCACTACCTTCATTGAAATCTGTGCTGTTATACTGATGGAAATCTGAGAACATAGTTTAGCATCTGTAAGAATATTTTAAAAGGCTTTGTGAAGGATGACGTTATTTGTAGCTACCCAGAACTGCTGTATGTCACATCCTGTGGTCTGCTAATGCATCTGTCAAATGAATTATAGCAACACAAATTTAGTCATTTAGTATTTCCATTTCTCAAAATATTACAATAAATCACCTTTTAAATGTACAATGTTTGCTCTGTAACATTCTTGGGGGTATTTGCCTTTTTTTTGGTAAAAAACCAAAAAAATTACTATTTCCATTACAGCACCAACAATATGAAAAAAAGTGTTCTAGTGGAGAAAATGACTACAAAATAATTGATATACAAAATTCAACTAACCAGGCATTTCGCATCACAGTTTTATATATCACCTTCTAATAAGAAAGCAGCTAGAGAGTAGCTCTATGTCACAGCACAGATAGCTTCTGTGCTGATGGTGTAACAGAAAAATCCTTTTGTAAGACATTGAAATTTGACGATAGGTCAGTATTATCTTAGATATGCCATCTTACATTTCTATTTGCTTTGGTAATTTATTTTAATGCTGCAATCTGGCTTTCCTTTTATAGCAAACACAGAAATGCAAGGGCATTTCTGAAGAGCTAAAATTTCAGGATTTGTGATCCAACACATGATCTCAAGTCCAAACTTTTGCAGATCATTCTTTGGACTCTTCAGCTGAAAGATGAAAACGAAAGAAGCATACAGTCCTTTGTCAGTATAGCATATCCACACTGAGCAAGGTTATCTGAAAGTTATCATCTGCTGTTGTGAAACAATTTAATGAATTTGGCTAAAATCTGTATATATGTTGAATGTATTTTGAATAACTTTGTATTCAAAACTGAGTATGTACTTTGAAGATGGTTCTAAAGAGTTGTTTTGTGTTTGAATCACCAAATTTTTGTTCTTGATTTTGCACATGTGATTTTTCATTTCCTACGTGGTGTATAACCCACTGATCTTCCTAATTCCCAGCAGACACAGGACAGATCTTAAAATAATACTCAGGTGGAAGAAGCCTGACAGCTCTTGTTAACAGCTCTTACAGCAGGCATTGTAAAAGTTTCCTTCAATTCAAGAAGAGACATGAAAGTATATCTTTTTGAGGCTATATTGCAGGCTCACTTTGACACAGGAAACTTCCTTTCTGATGTCTTCCGTTTCAGAAGTGTATTGATGTTTGTGCTGCCAGGTAGGCACACAACTGCAAGATACAAGGAAAGATCTGAAGTCTTGAGTCTTTCACATGTAATAGTGCCAAAGGAAGGACATGGAAAAATAAATTACATTTTAGAGGAGGTTTTTGACCTGTTCAGCTTGGTGATATTTGTTATTTGGAAGTAAATGTAAATTCACTCTTGGTATAACTGCAAATGGAAAAAGTCTGGTTTTAAAAAAACCACAATTAACAATAAGTACAAAGCAGCCACAGTGTTCTTCCATGCTTAGAAAACCAAGGCATTCAGTGCAGAAAGGAATAAATTACGAAGGTCATAAACCAGAATGGGAGTTCTCTGGACAGCAACAACTCTGAAAAGCATCTAAGGGATGCAGTGGACAAGCAATTTAACTGGGGTTTCCAGGACAATGTTGTGGCTAAAAGAACTGTGTGACTCTTAGGGATTAAATGACTAAGAAGTACAATTATCATGTGGATTTGCTTGTTAGAAATAAGCACATTTGCTTGGAACTAGCATGACTCATATGTGAACACTATCAATAATTGTGATGCTGGGTGATATTTATTTAAAGAGACTGAATAAAAACAGAAATGTAAAATGTAAAATACACACATATATACAAAAAAATACACTCATATATACAAAAGGAGAGGAGAAAAAGCCCTATTGCAAGAACTTTCTTTGTTCAACCATACCAAGGAGATGACTGGGGAATATCCTGGTTACAGGACATAAGTATGGTTTGAAAATACGGGAGACAAAAGGGTACTGCTGTCTTCTAGAGAAAGACATCATAAAACCAAAAATCTGGAATTTGATTCTGGAATGATTTAGATGGGATGTATGGTAAAATTTTAGTAAGGCATACAGTGGCATTTACAGCTCTTGAAGTCTTCAGTAACTACTAAATAGTTTCTTGCAAGGCAGAAAGAACCAGCACTGAGGCAGCTGGCTGAAACTCACTGACCTACCTTGGAGCCCTCACTGCCTTTCAAGACCTCGAGCTGCACACGGAAGGCAGATGAGGATGTGCTGCCATAGTGTTTCCCCAGAGTGGGATCGTTTCAGACTGATAAGCCATGTTCCCTGTTCCCAACCCCATTTTACAGCACCTCCTTTCAGTGTTTTCCGCAAAGGACACTGTGAGTCCAGAAAATAAAGTGCCATGCTCCAGTGAGGTTCAAAGTAGATAATTTTTAGTGAGCAGCAACTTTTATTGCTCCTAACAAGTAAGAAAAACTACGGCCTACTTACTTTCTGAATACTACAAACAGATGTGGAAGCTGCAAACAAAGCTGTGATCAAGAGATGAAAAGCATAGAAAGAACTGATTGTAAAAGAAAAACTTCTTGATAATAGCTACATCAATTACAAAAGGTCTGGAGATGATACTGGGTTATGAATGATGGTGAAAGATGTTCCACTTGCATAGAAATAAATTACCTGCAAGAAAAAAACCTTTCTAACCAGCAGTCACTCATCATTTCATCACCAGTAAGATAAAAAAAATAGATCTCCATATATTCTGGCTAGATTTTGCTGCTTCTCTCTCAGAAAACAAGCTCCATGGTACATTTTAAGTTTATGTGTCAGAGTATTGAGAAACTTTAACCTTGATACTTCAAATGCCACAGGCAAAGATTTTCAAGACTCAGTTCTATACCTATTATTAAAAATAAATTTTTCAAATAATTTTCAAATCTTTGGGTGCTCTCTTCTTTCCTTTTTTTATCCTAAGTATTTTACCCATTTCCAGCAATTAATTTAGCACTGACACTTCAAATCACATTACTCAAGATGAAATGCTGCTCACTCTGACATCTTCTACACCCCCACTCTTTCTCCAAACACAATTCACTTCTTATGTCTCATTTTTTGTTTTTGGCCATTTTTGCCTAATTTCAGACACATTCAGACAAATACATGTACATCCATTCAATTTCTTGTCTGCATCTGTCTAGCGCCAGGAAGCAATAGCATCAAGAACCAGCCTTTTTGTAGCTTTATTTACTAAACAAAAGCTTCATCCTATAGGACTAAACCATTGCTTGTAGGTATTAGCTGAGTCCTTGTAAGTTAAGTACTCTATGGTATTCACCCCTTATGATAAAGCATGCTTTCAAATACTTCCATTATTCTCAGGATTTTTCTGTGAAGCCACTCAGATATTTTAAAATCTGCCTGAAAGGCATTTGCAGTTCTTTCCTCAATCTTACTGAGTATTTCCTATTTAATTGTAATTGAACATCAGAGAAAGAATATTTACACATAGCACTAAGATACTGATTCTGTCCAAGACTCCCCATGTCTTTTTAAAGCCATTCATCTCATGGAGATGATAAACTAATCCAAAGAAATATCTGAATTATACCGTTATCTATCTCAGGGATGGGGAGGAACTGAAAACCCCAGGAACTGCTAGTCTGTGAATCTTTCCATTCTGTTCTGCGTTGCAGCTATTCCGTATTAAGGAAGAAACTGTTCATTCCTTCAACCTGTTTTTAAAAATCATGTGGCATGCTTTTAGCTCTGTGAAATGCAGTTAATGAACTGTGCACAATGATTTTCTGTTAGATCTTGGCCTTCCCTATTATTTAATTGGCAATTAGTTCAACACACTGCACTGCAAGCACCGCTAATGTTACCACGTTACCAGGACAGAAAGTACTTTTTCAGAAAGGAGAAAAGCAAAGAAAAAGGGCATATGAAATTCCATCACTGGAAAGGATGTTTGAAACCACATCACTACCAGCCCTTGGCAAAGACTAAAGGCTCGCAGATTGAAAATAACCTGACTCCATAGGGAGCATCCTGCCAAAGGTCAGTGTGATGGCACATAAAAGAACAGAGTAAAGGAGGCTTAAAAAGTGACCACAGCATTCTTCAGATTTCTTGGCTGTAATCCACTTATGAATCTTACAGCTTTTATTAATTTCCCTTTCTTTTAATGAAAACTGAAATACAACACCAGCATTTGTATTTACAATGTTTCTAGCTTCAATATGACAAGTGGAGGACAAGGAAAGAAATAATTAATACATTGGCTGCTGCTGCTTTTTCTGCATGAATAAGACCATTATGGCTTTGACTATAACCTGAATTCTCAGACAAGTCAGTCTAAGTGAATCTCAGGTTTTGAAAATGTACTGAGAAGTCACCTGATTCACCACTACTACACCTTCTGGATAAGGTTATACGACATAAAAATAGAAACAATGCAGCATTGTACTAAAAGCATATTTTAGTTGTACAATTTTCTGTTTGTATTTAAATAATTTTTTCTACAAGTTTTTGTGGGATAAGAAATGTCATTTCCAGAGTTAAAACAGAAAGCAGATGATTTTAAGCACCGTATGGACTCTTTTTTCCTAGGTAGAGAATTACAGGCAACAATCTGTCCCAATGTCTTGTAGCAGATAAAGAGTAAGTGATGTATGTAACTATTGTGCATCCCTGCCATGATGCAGCTGCTGCTTTTGTGTCACTAATGTACTCCTCTCTTGGCAGAGAAGGAATCTCCAGTCCTTTTTCAACAGGTGACAAACAAAAATAAATTGCATATCCTTGAGTTGGCCTGTCAGGGAGCCAATTACCATTTCAGCTGACCAGAATCACTCAAAAAGAAAAGCAAGGAAGAAGAAACATGACAGAAGATGACAGAAAAATGACGTGAAAAAAACAACAGAACTGGGCAAAAAGGAAAAGTGGATTCAATGCTAAAAATACAAGCAATCTCAAAATAAAATTAGGATAGCCTCCTAGTAGTTGTGCTGTTTTTCTTGCTTTCTTTTTCATTTGATGGGAGTAAATGCAAAGACCAGGCCCCTGTGGATCTTTTCTGGTATCTTAACAAAACACACTTTGCCCCTGGCAAGGTTTTACAGTTCATTATTTCAGTGATTTGGGTTTTAATGGAGTGCTGCATCTTATTCAGCAGTAAGTACTGGCATGCACTTGAGAGACAGCATGGTTGGAAGAAGGGGAGGAGACAGAGGGAAGGCTTTCTCATGCCTCCAATTATAAAACACTCCACAGCTTGCCCAGAGGAAGGAAGGGTACTGGCCTCAGGGACAAGGGTGCAAAGAAAAAAGGAATAAACATGGTGATTTGGCTTAATAATATGCTGCCTACTATATCAAACTGGATTAGATACAGTTCATTTCCTGAAAAGGTTTCCCAAGCTTTGCTTTACATTGCCTTGTGCCAAACTAGAGAGTTGTTTCCTGCTACCCCATAAATGTGGGTTTAGTAGGGTACAGTTTTAGTATGAAGCTGGTTGCTGCATGGTCCTGATGGTGACATTCACCATCAGATGTGTCACCAGATGTGACACCTCCTACTCTAAAGCTTGCTCATAATTTGTCCCCCAGTACCTCAGCTGGGGGAACAATGACACCCAGGATAGATGACAAAGATTTCTCTCACAGAACCAATTTTACCACATGTAAAAGTTTAGAGCAAACCAATTTAGGGACTGTTTAATGAATGGCAGTCTTAACGTAATACCTACATCTTTCTTTCTTCAAAGTTTGCAGAAAGCATGCCAGTACATATGGTGTTGCTGGTTTTGTAATTCACAGTGTAAGGTGTTTGATTTGATTTAAATTATATGTAAAAACAAAGTGGAGAGAAACATAACTGAAAATCACCAATTTGCTTCCAGCTCTTATCTTCATGTTTGAATGGGTATAAAATATGAGTCCTTTGGGAAAGGAAATGAGTGGTGCCACTGGAGGCCTGCCTGTGCAAGGGTCAAATGATAGGAAGCTCAGACAACATACTCATCAGCAGATCTGGGTCCTGTCCTTCACCCAGCATCCCACTGAGCTTCCTGCCTTTGCACCCAACAGTAAATAACAGCAGATTTGTGGATTCATACACAGATACCTTCTATCAGGAGGGAGTGGCTTATCTTACCCAGATTACACAGAAGCAGGTCATCAGAGAACTTTAAATCTTTGTAGCTCCTGACATGTCTGGTATCCTGCTTTCCACCACAAAGAAACCTGTCTCTTTTCAATACATTTTATTAGAAAAAAAATAAACTGGTCTCTATCAGATCTGAAAATGCTTTTCAGAAGCTTCCCCAAGAACTTAATTTTGGGTAAAAAGACAAGGTTGTATCAGTATTCTTATTTTCTAGCACAGAAACATAGGGTTAGCATTCACTCATTGTCACAAAATGGGGGAAATGACAATGTCTGAAGGTGTGTTTCTGTCTTCCCCTAGAACTGCTGTGCAGGAAATGACTACTATAATTAAAAAAGAAGAGCTGGTACGAAACAGTACTAAGAATCTAGGTAGTAAACTAGCATGCTATGTAAACCTGGGATACTACTGAGTATACTAAGCAGTAAACTAAACAGTAACAAAGTTTCTAAATAAAAATAAACAATAAACAAACTGGAAATAGTCTTAAAAGCATTATGTTCTTAGCATATGGCTGCAGGTTGCATGGAAAGAAGACAAATACCTATTGTTTTTATAATTGGGGTCTATACAGAATATTTAGTACAAATTGGAAAGTCATTGAAATTCACACGTTTTCAGATATAAGATTCTGTTTTATCAATGCATATCAAAGTTCAACAGGTTGTAGTAATATCAAATAAACTGTAACTGTATCCTCTCTTAAATCTCAAAACTCATTTGGCTGATAATGTTTTCATTTATAAAATGTTGACTGGGGGTTTGAGGACCCACCACCCCTCACTGTGCCAAATTTGCCATTAAGGAGCGTGGGGCGGATTGCTTAGACAGAGCTGGTCTGACTCCTGTCATGCCAAAAAACAATGCTTACCACAGATTGTGGGAATGCCCTTGGTAGAAGTAACTTCTTGAACTGTGTTTTTGTGTTTTGCACACCTATCTGAACACACTCCATAGGGTCACAACCCAGCTATGAGAATGGGCTGTAGGAAGCCTCCCCAAGGCCTCCACACATGCATGTGCTGACCCTTGGGCTGGGGGCTATGCTGCACTTGGGCTCTTGGCAGAGAAATGCTGCAGACATCTGTGCCCAGACCTGACCTTGCCTGGCTGACTTCAGTCCAGACGGGCAATTCAGACTCTTGGCTGACTCCTGATTTCCATCACTGAACCTCCTCTGCTCTTCTTATTCAGTTATAAATAGCGAGGTGCATGTCTACGTGCATGTAAATGCACCTGAGTATGGTTTCAGCCATAAGAAATGGAAGGACTGACATGTTTGCATGTGTCTGTGTGTATGGAAGGCGAGTGGGGAAGGCTGTGGCAGCAGGCTGAATATATAAATGGGGACTGTGACGAGGTGACGTGTGTGGGCAGAACAAATGGTACTGGTGTCATTGAGGACACTGGCCCTGCCTTGGCTCAGGCAGTGCCTTCCCCTGCTGAGCAGCCTGCTCTTCCGGACCCTGAGAAATTGCATCATCTCCATCCCAAGGCAAACAAAGAGCTGAGCTTGTACACAACTTGAAAGAGATACAGAAGAGGTAATTTTTTATAGAATGTAACAATTTGCATCAGACACGATGAGGTCATGGAAAGTCATTTTGAATTTATTGTTTCCAAAAGCTTAAATAGTACATTTAAGTTAGGATGAAGACAACTGGCTAGCTTCCATATCACGGAGACACTTCCATACTCTGCATGTCTGCAGGAAATAAAATGAAATTAAAAGTTTGAAATTTTCCTGTGCTCTCTGTAATCATCCAGCCAGAGGATTATTACTGTTCATTGCCAGCCAAACTTCAGGTTCCATTTGTAGAGCCAGAGAAGAACTCCAGGATGATCACTGAAGCATTATCCATGCTTTTGCAACCATGTGGCAAGTTTCCTATGTCATGAAAGCAGCTGGAGACTGCTTACTTCCAAATGCCCCAATGCCAAGTTTGTTTGTCCCAGTTTCAGAATGTTACAGCAAAACAAAGCCAATTCGCATACTTTATATTCTAGTTTTCAGCAATACTTTCATCTTTACTAGTCTGTTTTGAACTACCAATCTTTAACAAGTGAAGATGATTTTTATCACACAGGTAGTTGTTCAAAAGTTAATTTTGGAGATGCCCATTAACTGATATTGTCTACTGTTAGTATGTAAGACATTTGATGGCACTGCTGCTGTACTGCTATTGAACTGCCTGTAAAAGTACATATAAAATAAAAAAGGAAAAACATATACACAATAGAAGATAAATCAAAATAATTTGTGTTTTGCCTGTTTAATGCTGATCCTGCTTGCAAAAATGCCACCATTTGATTTGACCATGAAAGAGTTAAAGGCATTCTACCTTTCCTCATCACAACACACAGAATTATTCTTTTTTTACAAGTTTAAAAAAGGTAAGGGAAAATATTAGTGGTGAGAAAAGTCTATACTTTTTTAGCTGATGTTCTGCCAACACTTAATTGTCATTATTCTGCATGCATTGATAGGAACTACCTACCAACTAATCTTATGGTTTCCATACATGGAGGAATTAGAATAATACTTGTACTTAATAAACAAATAAGTTTAAACCAGTTATAAACAGTTATAGTACTTAGTTAAAGAAAAAAGGTATGCATCCACAGAGACATTCATTCAGGTGCAGATTCATTCAATGGTCCTGCTTCTTCTCATTTCCAAAGCTGAAGTATTTTATGTGGCTTAGACTGAATGAAAATCTTTACACACGCTGAATTTTTCTTCAAAGTGTTATGTAACTTTAAAAATCCTGCTACAGTTCCTATCTTTCCAGGAATACCTAAAAATTCAACAGTCACAGTTCTGTATCTCAGTGTTCTTTGTATTATCATGCTATATATCACTACCAACATTATGTTCCTTTGACAGGTCTGAAGACATGGACAACTGCTTTTCAAGGAAAGTAACCACACTAACATGAACTGTTATTTAGTGGCAAGGTAGTAAAAAAAAGAAACATATTTTTGTATAGATAACTGGTATACGGCCTTTTAGGTCCCTACTGAGCCTCTAACTTTTCCTTGTCATTCAGCCCGTAATGAAGGATTTCCCACATATGCTTCCTTTTAAATGTCACAGAAAAGCAACTGCTTATTTTAAAAAAAAGCACAATAAAAAGGTCTGTCTCTACAATTTAAAATAAAATGCCATCATGGGATTAAATCTGAACTCTATTCACTTCACGATGTGTACAAGGCCACGTAACTCCCCAAAGAAAAACTGCCTTAGGACAGATACACCTTTTGTCAGTGCAAGACTCACAAACTCACAATTGTCTCTCACAGTCTTTGCAGCAATAAATTAACATTCAGTTCAGGAGGATCATCTGTGTTACAAATGCCAAAACAAACCCAAACTAAATAAGGAGACACTAGTGATGCAAGCTAGATCCTACAATCTGCTTTGTTCTGGTCTCTGGCAATTAGAGAGAAGAAATATTTCATAGCCTACAAGCTCAGGGTAAAGTAACCGTGTCACAACTGCCAAGCCCTGACTGGTCTGTGCCCTTTAACTTTCAGGAGACAGTTCTCACTGTTCTGCCAGGAACTGATTGCAGCAATTCAGAGCCAATGAGGGTGTTGTCATGAAAGGACATTTTCTACAGGAAGAAAATCCCGGAGGCTGCCCATCTCCAAGAGGGGACAGAAAATGCCTTATAACATCTGTTGCGGAATAACCTGCCTCTTGTCATGGTGGGAATAGCTGCAATGACTTTGCAATTCACTTCTTTGCTGTGAAAGTACATCAGACATGATGGTGATAGTGTTTTTGCTGGATCTTAAGGTTAAGATAATCAGGCATTTCCAGCAAAGTTCACAATTTGCAGTACACTGGGTTGTTCAGTGATGGCAAAAGTTTGCCCCTGCCCATCTACTGGGTTTTGGTGGGCCTGCAGGCCACCTTAGCAATGATTTCTACAAGCAGATTTTCCTTTTAAATATGCTGTAAGCATGAAGGGGAAAGTTATAAAATGTGCTAGACAGTATTAGAAACAGAAGTCCTGAATGGGTTAAAAATAGTAGAGGAAACACTGATGGTAATTTCACCATAATCCCTTTCTACTGTCTTCTGAAGAAGAGAAGACAATTGGCAAAGCATCTCATCTGCTGTAGTCAGCAACATCAGATAATTGCAACGGAGTTTCCTAGGATGGGACTTTTTTCCATTTACATGGTACACACCAAGGTTTATTGCAAATGGTATCAAATTTCACTATGTAACTAGCTGAAGGCACCTCCAATCCTTCACTGCCTCAGCTTTACTATCTTACAGCTATTCACATTTGGACATTTATTCCACTCTATTATCATTGGCACAGTTACACAAAATTGGCACCTTACAGTGATCTTTATGCATAATCATTTAGACAGAATTTGGAGACTGAGTCATGACGTAAAATTGATTTGATTAGAGCTTTGTTCATTTAAGCTGGAGGATGAACAGTTCCAGAAGTGGAGCATGGAGTTCACTTCTTTGATTACTCTGATTTTCAGTTAACTGCATTGCTGTAATTTCTCAGCAGTATCCAATAGTACCTTCATGTGTTTCTGTAAATAATTTTGGTACAAACAGTAATTTCGGTATAGTGTAACTGTTGGGCAATTACCTCTTTTATGGAGAGACATTTGCAAATGTTTGAGAGAAATGAGACTGAAGACTAGCAAAAGGTATTTCAATAATTAACTATTATAAACCAGAAATTTCCTTAAGGGTCTGTGTAAAAGAAAAGTAACATACATTATATACACAAACTGTAGAGCACAGAACATTATTTAAGTGGCATGGGCTCTCTATTAAATCCCTTTCACTTCTTGTTGAAGAAGCTTAAAGATGAAGGGACAAACTGTAAATGTCATGGCTTCTTCTAAAGCACCGGAAGGATGTGCACTTACTACTGAAGACGGCCTCATTTTTTATTATGCAATATAGAATGCAATTGTTCTTGATATTGATTAAGCCACCAGAGAGGTGGCTTATTTCCACCAAATGGCAAAAAAGAGATGCTCACAACCTGGCATTTCATTCCAGTGAGTCTCAGTAGTACTTACAGATGTTCAGCACCTATCAAAGTTATCCTTTGTCACTCTAAACTAATTGATTGGTTTAATTTTAACACGTACCTAGCCATATTATGAAATTTTCATCAATTAATGAAAATACATAGTAAATGCTATAATAAATGATACTTGTAAGGAATACATTCAACTGACCTAAGAGATTAAATGGTAAGACAATTTTAAAGAGGCTATCTTTGCTTTTAGTCTGGTGCTTTAATTCTTCCTTAGAATTAAAATTTATATGCAATTTTTTAAAAATTACATCTTTTGTTTTGAGAAAAAAATCTATGGATTTTCATAAAGAATGAATTAATGCTTAACCCCCATCAAATGCCTAGAAATCCAGCAGCTCTCTTCTGTTACTCTCCTATTTGTAAACAATAGTGTTATCCTGGTAACAGTGAGACAAAACCCATTTACTGCTAATAAAGTTAAGCCAGGTTGCCTTTGCATTGCAGAGAAGCTTCCTCCATGTAAGGTACTAAGGTTTAGAAATTTCGTTGAAATGAACAGAAGAATGTGAGACTGCAAAGAAGACTTACAGAACCAGAAATTTCTACAGTGAATATATAGAAGATACTTTGTCCATGGTGTGGAGAATGGCTGTATTCTCTCAGTTAGATGTTACAGTACTAATACTTGGATGCACCAACCTGTTCAGATCAGGAATGTTTTAAGTAGATGAAAACTTGCTAAGATTTCCTAACAAAACTTGCTTTGTTACATTTTTTTTCCCCAATTTAATACATTTTATCTTACAAATCTTTCATATCTAATGATATATACTATCTTGTGAAATTGAGATAGAAATATGAACTAAATGACATTAAAACAAAGCTGTTTTGGTTCTCTGGTTGGTAATGCAGTCATACATCTCATATAATTAGGTAATAAACATAAATCAGTATATTTGAAGACAAATACGTTTTAAAAACTTGCTCTCTGAGTATTTTTCCCCAGGTGATATTAGGATTAGTGTTGGAATGTTCTTTTCTGCCATGATAGAACTGGGAATATGAGTGGGCTCGAGTGTTGTTAAAATTGACACGTTTTACCAGTAATGACATTTAGGTTGTATTTTACTTCAATTCTTTTTTTGTTGTCAACAAATCTTTCCAATAAATTGGTACTGTTAAGAAGATTTATTCTAACAGCACTGACAGAGATAATAACACTAATGGTTTGATAAATAATTTAGAAACTTACCTACATTGCTACAGGGTCCCAATTCATGGAGTTTAGACCTTAAGTTCTCTTAGTCAGGGAATTAACAGGAATTAATCAGGAACAAACAGGGAATGTCTTTTCTGCTTCACTAGAAAATGTACAGGACACTGGTTATCACTATAATTGTGCTATAAACAATCAGCACAAGCCCCAAGATTTGCTACAGAAACTGTAATATCCTATAGTTTACAGCAGCTATTTGCATGCCATATGGACTCCAAGGAAAAGCAGCATTATGTCAAAATATCTATTCAAGAAAAGCATTCATGGCTTGGAAATTTAATTAAAAACAGCTAATGATTTTAAACATGCTTTTTTTTTTTTTTTTTTTTTTTTTTAAATAAACTAATCAAGTTAATGCTTGGGAAATCACATTTTAATGGGTGATTTTTCAAATGCGTATCTTTTACAGTTGCATAATCTAGAAGCAAAGGCTAATACTCTGAAGCACATCCTGAAGCCCTGTTATTACAAACTTAGGAGTAGAGTCATTCAAGACACTGCCTATGGTTGGAGGATAGAGATCTCCTGACTTCAAAAACAGGTCAGCCTACCAAAGATCTAAGTGTCTTAGTGGGTGCTTGATTGTCTTCTTTCACTTGCCTCCTCCTAAGAGGGGCAAAGCAGACTATAAATGTAGCTCATGCAACTCACTTGGATGGATAAAGTTAGATGGGATGAGCCTGGCCCCTGGCTCCTAACAATTTGACATATTAAAAACAACAGGATCTGTACCTTCTATTCCTTTTAGGAACAAACCTGCAAAGAGTAAGACAAAGTGCTTATAAAGAGCATAGTTTTGAAACCATTTCTGATTTAGTGACAGGGTCTGGTTTCCAGTTTTGTCTTCTCTGATACATAGCATGTCTGTCTCCATACAGTCTCTGTTGTGGTCCCCCTCAGAAAAGAATATGGCATTCAACAGAACAATGAAGTTGAAAAATTGAAATAAATACATGATTTCTCACTTTGCAGAACTGACCTCTTCATGTATATTTCAAAAAGATTGTGTCTCTGGGGGAAAAGAAATAAAGCACCACAATTTCTGTTGGAGAGACTACTTTCAGGGGTTTTTATATGCAAAGCCCTACTACAATCCAATGTTCCCAGTTCTGCTGATGACAGAAAGACCCAACAACACTAAGTTACAGAGAGAAGAATCCAGCATTTAACTGCTCTCATTTACAGCTCCAACAGGAAAGAGCAACCTCACAAACTGCTGAAATTATTTTTGAAAATGTATGCACTTAAAAACTAGTCACTCCTTCTAACTGATATAATACATCTAGAGGCCAGCTGAATGCCAGACAGTTGATACTGCCATGACATTTTCATCTAGTAAGTTTGACAATTAACATCCTGACTGCATTTGTCTTGTGCTAATGCTGAGTATCAAGGGAGAAATTTAATATAGGAATAACGATTCGTGGCCAGCTGAGATTTAAGATTTCTCTTACGTAAAGTAGAAGGATACATGGTTTCAGCTTCTGTTGTCAACACTACAAATAAATATGAATTCATCTCTAATAGGCACTGCAGGAAGTCAGCTATGCAATCTTAATGATCCTAGACTCTTTTGCTAAAATACACAGTTTGTAATCTCAAGCAGATTCCAGAATTCTATGTCAATTAGGATATCATGCAGAGCAACAAAAAAAAGGCAACACCAGCTGGAGGCAGTCATTGAATCTCATTGTCAATGCAGCAGTAAAAGAAATCCCGTTCTATCAAAATGAAAAGCTTAAACAAAGATCAGATTAATTGGGTGAGGATGTAAAGCAATCCCAAACTGCCACCTTCAAATGGCTGAGTATTAAAGATCTTGGGTAACTCACAAGTCAGCAGATTGGGAGCTGTCTAACTGGATGTCACCACCGGATGTCACTGGTGCTTCCACAACAAGCCACCGAATGCACATTTGTCAGGCTGCACAGCTTGGAAATGGCAGTACAGGGAGTTCGAAATACTGTCATGTTAACACTTTTCTTTAAGTTGCTTTTCACTTTTATCATCTCTCCAATTTACTCCAGAAGCTGAAATTACTCAGTAAGCCTCAATAATATTTGAAGAGGTGAACAAAAATATAATTTTATAGCTAGCAACCATATTGCTGCAATTATCCTAATCCTAACATCATGTTTTGTTTTCCTTTAAAGTAGGTATAGCAGGCCTCCTGGAATATAATCTGTTGTACTGACTCTTCTGTCTATTCAACTCAGAATTGAACATTTCCTTATTGTATGCTAGTATCTTCATGTTCTACCATACCATGTATTTTACTGGCCAGGTAAAATGCGATACACACTCACCACAAATATAAACAGCATGTTTTTGCAATAGATGGATCTCAACAGCTGAAGCTGGGAACCACCAAACTTCATGCATCTACTGTTATCTTACTTTGGAATTCAATCATGATACAAGCTTCCTTTCACCTAAAATGATATACCTATAATGAAAACAGCATTTTTGCTCTTCTGAGTATTTGCTGTAGTCCACTGACAAATCTAGAAAGAAAGGAAAAGAACAGCCTAATCATATAAGTGTTGCATTAAAGCATCCTCCTCTGCTGATTGGCTCTGTGAAGGAAGCAAACCCAGAAACTCACAAAGCAATGGATACTGGAGACCTGCATGCAGCCTCTACCCACAGCTAACAGGACACTTCCTTGGAAGATACTGTTTCCTTCAAGGATCTATTTTTGTAGATTAAGAAGCAGAAAATAAGGGGAAAATGTGTAGACATAATGGGTTGGTTTTGACAAAGGAATAATGCTGCCAGAGGGAGATATTTTGCTGTGCAGCAGATCCACAAAGGTGAGGAAAGGGGGCACAATATTGAGATGATGAAGTGTTTAAGACAGAACACTCTTCAAGGCAGTAAGATCTAAGCTACCTGTGAAGAATTACAGGAGATCATGGTACCAAGTTACTGAAGGTAAAATGGTAAAATTGCAGATGAAATTCAATTCTGAAAATAGAAAATGATGAACATTGGTAAAAGTAACTGCACATACAGAAAAAACAGGGTCTAAGTCAGCCATTAGGACGCAACCTCCCCCACATTTTAGCACAAGTGAAGTCTCCAAAAATATCAATCCAGCTCTCAGCAGCAGTCAAAAGGAACTAGACTTGGGAATACTACTGGTCCAGTTGTGGCTATGATGAGTTCTAGATAAAAGCAGTGGTAGTTTCACAACCAGAGCTGTCTCATTTGGGTGGAAAAAACTAAAAAGCCTTTAGACTTTCTGACTCTTCTGTGGCTCCTAGCTGTAGCAGCAGCCTTCCAAACTTACTACAAGCTGAGAACAGTAATTTTGACTTCAACTTAACTATTGTATGCAGTTACACCATGTTGAGCAGAAAGGGGGTGTTAAGTATGCTAACTCTACTGGGCAGCTTTAAATGAGCTCTCCAAACACCCTGCATGAACTTGCTTTGATGGAGAAAGAAGTCTCACACTGTCATATATCCACAGATGTCACATACAGCCTTCCAGGAGAAACCACACAGAATAATCATTTAAGAATAGTAATCCACATGGAAAAATGATCCTACCTCATGTATTTTTCAACTGCTTCCCCTACTCAAGCAATCCCTTAGCTTTGCTAAGCTTCTGAATACGAGCAGCCTCTCCTCACACAAACACATGCTGGCACTGGAACCAGCTCACACTGGGGCAGCAAACGCAAGACTTGGTGACCATTGGCACAACCTGCAAACAAAAGTAATGCTCTGGCAAGAACCACCCAAATTCCTGTACCTGCATGGCTGCCCATACATTTGATATAATGTACCAAATGCGCTCATTACAGGTGCCTATGTTGCTAACACTAAACAGTCATTTTGACAAGAACAAACAATTTTCCTTCTCAAATTAATGGAGCTAAACCAGTATTAGTATTCTTGCTGATCTGCAACCTGGAAAAAAAATTTTAAGGAGGACCCATATTAGTGCCTTGCTATTCCCAAGCACTGGAGAGAATGTGCCATATTACATGCAGGCATCCTCTCCCTACATCTAGTTCACATTCTTTTGGGTGTTCATCTTTCAGATGGACAACAGGCTACAACCTCAGTGAAATTCATCTTGCACAGAGGGAGAGATATATTCAGACTATAGTGAGACATCAGCTCCTGCTTCCTCATTTAGAAAACGATCACTTCAGCTTCCATAAGCTTCGCGTTCTTTTGGATTTATCTGCTTTCTACCCCCTCCAGCTCATGAAGGAAACCTATCTTTCCTTGCAGCCATGGCAAGGTCACTTGCTGCAAACTGGGAAGAGAAAACTGTCTGCAATTACTGGATGTAAGCACAAGCACTCCTTCTCCTCACTTGAGAAACTGAGCTATTGCTATCAATTACATGTATTTAGCTTTTCCCTGGCAAGCATAAATGCTTGCATACAGTAATTACAGCTGCTCCGATGTCCCCAGAAGGAAGAAGGGGAAGTAAAATAAATGATAATAATTTGTTTTTATTGCTTTCCACTTAAATTTTATGCTTTTAATTACATAATATTACAATTAATAGTTTAAAACATATTTCCTTTTTTTAAAAAACAGTGTTCTCTAGTGCTTTGTAAACTTAGGCCACAAAATATTGTAGCATTGTAAAAGCTTCTCGAAATCTACTGCATTGCTTGTGGGCTCAGAATAAATAGCTTGAGACTCATGGTTAAGTATACTGATTGATTTGATAGACAATATTTCACATATGTGTATTATGTATAAGAAATTTACCACTATAATTAATAAAAATGCAGTAAAATATATTATTTTACACCATGTTTAGTAGTTAAGACACAACTGAAATTTACTTACAAAGAGCTATTTTTCTGTAATAATTCTTTGTGCACAGACTAAAAACCACAGCATTTTCATATTCCTTATGTATGCTATATTCTTTTGCAGTCATCAATGCTACATGTTTAGTAACAGTAAGTTAATTATTAGGAATTGAACACAGTATGTAATGATATTGGTTTTTGTGGAAAAAAACAGCAAAGAATTTAAGGTATTTATGCATGTTACGAGAGAAAGTAGCACTTTTTTTAAAATTAAATTTTCAGTGGAATGGTAACTCAAAACTGCATATAAATTCTTGTATTTGTTTAGTGTGATATACCAGGGAAGATCAATTGGGTTCATTAGCAGGAAACCATCTCTTCCACTTCTGCTGAAGTTCTTCAAGGGAACCAACAAGATAATCAACTTATTGCTTATTAACAGTGAAAAAACCCCAAAGCTGGTAAGTGTTACTCAGAAAGAACAGAAACTCACCAGAAAATGCCATTATGCCATCCTATAGACACTGACATCCCCAGTTTAGGCGCTTCAAACAGTTCTGGGATTTTTATTCTCCTTCACTCCAAAATACTGTAGATGGACCCTGCACTGACCCCAGAAGCAGTGAGGAGGAACCAGCACCAAGGATCTCACCCCACCTGCACTTCAGGTGTTCCACTTCTGCCCAGCTCAGTGGTGGCACCACTGAACCCTGGCTGTGTACCCCCAGCTGAGACTCAGCTGTCTGTGGTGCCAGGCTCAGCTCGGCACAGATCAAATATGCAACTACTGCTCCACTTTATTCATGATGGGAAAGTGTAAAACACTATGTGACCTACAGTTATGTCAGGTAAGAAAAGTGCAGAAAGTGGTGTTATTGTAGAGAAGGCAAAATGAAGCAGCACAGCAGTTCATAAGAAAAACATAATGGTTTAGAAACGTTAGGTTTTAAAGGTTTAAACCCCCAAGGTTTAAAACCCCAAGAATAGAAAACAGGACTTGGAAGATGGTAACTCAGGAAACTGAAGATAATAAATCATCCCTTCCCCATGTGGCTGATGCCCGCTATGGAACATCAGGACACATGCAACATCTTTTTGAGAGTGGTATTTGGTAGCTTTTTAATTCTATCTATTGCATACATTAAGTAATATATTTGAATTTCCAAACCACACATATCCTGCTTGCAGTCTCTTGAGGAACAGGTTACTCATGCAACATGTCCCAAAGAGAGTATTAATTTAAAATAAAGATGTATATGAAGCACAAGTTTCACATCAGTTTCCTCAGAAGAAATTCAGTTTGTGTAATGCTCGTGCCTTTACAGGGAAAAAGGAAAATCTGGCAATTGCCATCAAAGCTCACTCCACGGTAGGCATGTGTACCATGGATCTCACTACTGATTATGTAAGGCTGTCAAGTTTCTTTGAATTAATTCAAAAGCAATTACATAATCAAGCAATACAGAAATCTCTAAAACAAAATTAAGCCCAAAGATAGCAGCTGTGATTTGGGAATTCCCAAAGCAACAAACTTCTGGGGATAGACAGAATACTGTAGGAGTACATTATGCAAACTTTCCCATATTTTAAAATATTCTTCCTTCTTTGTATGTTATTTCAAAGTCCTGGAGAGAAAATACTAGGCCAGATAGATAGACTATTTTAAAATCTTACATAATTCCTGTTTCCACTTAGTTTTGATAGTATGTACTCTATATACAAACCAGTAAATCTTGTATTCATGCCCCTTTGCATCCACAATAAATAAGCAGTAGTTTTCCATTCATTTTCCTATTACAAAAGATGAGGTTTTTCAGAGGTGGTTTCTTTGACTTTACTTTGCTTGTCACGTCAAACTGCTGCTTCAGCCAGATGAATGACTTTGCTCAAGTACTGTATAGAAGTTACGAGCTATTATACATATATATACATATGCTATAATACCTCTCTATACACAGTGAAACACTCAAATGTCAGTGTCAAGGAAAGCCAGGATTACCAGGCCTCTTAGCTTAGCCACAATCGCCCTGGAATATGTCTCTTCCCTGCAAACTCAAAGGACTACCTAACTGATGCCTGAAGGATTTTTCTGCTTTTCTCCTGAATACTACTTACACTGTTCCCTATATTCACAAAAATAAAGCATACTTGTGATGCTTTAGGTGATAGTTTAGCCTGGTTTCAGGGTGTTTAGCAGGCTGGTAGACTAAACACCCCTGAAACCACGTAGAGTTAGAAGACCAAACACCCTGTTTTCGTGAGCCCTCAAGGTCTCCTAGTAGGACAGATTTTGTAAACTAGAAGTTAGCCCACCCAGGCCCCTTATTGGGCCCTCCTGGTAGATATGCTAATGTGTAGAGTCTTTAATTGTATACTTAACTGGGGGGACGGGGCTTTTGCGGCGTGTTCTACCTGGACGGCAGAAGCCATCGAATGGGATCCTATTAAAATACCGAGGTAAACGACCCCCAACCCTCTAACCGTGTCTGAGCCTTTATTTCCTAAGACCAGAAAAAGGCATCATAACGCAGACAATTTCCTTTCATGACAGAATATTTTTGTGCTCTCCCCAGTTCACTCCATACTAAAATGACAAAATCAACTGAACTCAATTCACTTGTATATTCACCATAATTCACTTAAACTTCTAGCATCATGACCAAATGCTGGATATGCAGGACTCTGTCCCCTCTCAAGACCTCAGTCTTGTGATAACACAAGCTCCCTGGGAAAGGGAGAATCAAGCTGGGAACAAGAGGGTCACAGCTTCACTATGGAACTCCAGACATTAACACAGGAATAAGGATGGCTGCATATAGGGCCATGTACTGTAAAGCAATTGCAATTACTCTTTGGATGCATGAGGTTTGTATGGCAGTCCACACAATGATGAAGGACAGACCTTTGGAACATATGAACAAAAAAATTAGTCCTCCATGGAAAACGATTTTCTAAATAAATTAGCCCTCCCTGGAAAACAATTTTCTAAGACATGTATTTTTTCAATCCCCTAATTATCATATAATCACAAATTTATTTCCACTTTGAAAAAAGTCCACAGGCAAAAATATTTGCGCTAAGGAGGATTGTCTAAGCAGATAATTAGTATATGGAAACACTGGTGATCTTTTTTGATTATCCGGGTGAGAGGATTGCATCTACCATAGGCAAATTTGTGGACAAGAAGTTGGGTCAGTGTGTTATCTGCTGGAGGATAGGACGGTCCTGCAAAGGGACCTGGACAGGCTGGATTGATGGGCCAAGACCAGTGGCATGAGGTTAAACAAGATCAAGTGCCAGGTCCTGCACTTGGGTCACAACCACCTCAGGCAGCACTACAGGCTGGGGGCAGAGTGGCTGTAAAGCTGCCAAGCAAAGAACAGCCTGGAGGTGCTGGTTGACAGTGGCTGATCATGAGCCAGCTGTGCTCAGGTGGCCAAGGCCAATGGCACCTGACCAGGATCAGCAATAGTGTGGCCAGCAGGACCAGGGCAGGGATTGTCCCCCTGTACTTGGCACTGGTGAGGCCACACCTTAAATCCTGTGTCCAATTCTGGGCCCCTCACTCAAGAAAGGCATTTAGGGGCTGGAGCGTGTCCTGAGAAGGGCAATGGAGTTGGTTAAGGGTCTGGAGCTTGTATCCTACAGGGAGCAGCTGAGGGAGGTGGGGTTCTTTAGCTTGAAGAAAAGGAGGCTGGGGGTGACTTCACTGCTCTTTACAATTACTTGAAAGGAGGCTGTGGGCAGGTGGGGGTCAGGCTCTTCTCCCAAACAACGAGTGGTAGAAGAGGGCTTAGTCTTAAACTGTACTAGGGCAGGTTTAGGTTGGACATTAGGAAGAATTTCTTCACAAAAAGGGTGACATTGGAACGGACTGTGCAAGAAGGTGGTGGAGTCACCATTCCTGCAGGTGTTTAAGGAAAGACTGGACATGGCACTCAGTGCCGTGGTCAAGTTGACATGGTGGTGTTTGGTCATAGGTTACACTTGATGAGTTCAGAGGTCTTTTCCTACCCACTTGACTGTGATTCCGTGACTGGGGACTAGCAAAGTGGGAGTGCCTGCACTGCCCTAACAAGAGAGCTCATACGTGATCCAGTGTCAGGTATAACTTGTAGTCCCTGTTTTAGTAAACATATGTTCTTAAAGGTAGGTTAAAAATTCAAATATGGCATTTTAAATAAAAATTACTTGCACTTTAATGTCTTAAATCTACATATCCATTTGCAGTTGAATAGAATTAGCTTGTCAGCATTTTTGAAAGCTTAATCATGTTTACTTAAGGATTTGAAAAGCTGACTTTGAAGGCTCAGAAAAGTTTCTAGCTTCTTGAAGCTGCAAATGATATAAATACCATCTCAGGGGCGGTGCTCCAACCTCTAAAGGTCCAAAGGTGACAAAGCAAATCCACTGACATTTATCTTTGAGACACGCATTATTGGAAGGCTTCTATTTGATATTCAACACTTCCAATCTATCAATTTTCTAATTTTACTGATTTCATACTTTACTGTGTGCTTTTGGCAATGTTATTAGATTTATGTGCAACAAAAAATGAATCTTTAACTTACTATTTTAAAATAGTACCATAGAATATCCTGATTTGAAAGGGTCCCCTAAAAATCCTCAAATGCAACTCCTGGCCCAGCACAGGACCATCCCCAAGAGTCAGAACAGGTGCCTGAGAGTGTTGTCCAAACATTTCTTGCACTTTGTCAAGGACTGGTGCTGTGACCACTTCCGTGGGGAGTCTGTTCCATTGCTTAACCACCCTCAGGGTGAAGAAGCTTTTCCTAATATCCAACCTACACCTCCCCTGACACAATTTCTGGCCACTCCCTCAGGTCCTGTCACCACACAGAGATCAGTGCCTGCCCTTCCTCTTCCCCTCACAAGGAAGTTGCAGACTGCAAGGAGCTCTCTCCTCAGTCTCCTCTTCTCCAGGCTGAACAGACCAAGTGACCTCAGCCACTTCTTGTATGGCTTCCCCTCAAGGCCCTTCACCAACTTCGTAACTTTCCTTTGGATGTTTTCTAATTTCTTAATATTTTTCTTATATTGTGGCTCCTAAAACTACACAAAATATTTAAGGTAAGGCTGCCCCAGAGCAGAGCAGGGCAGGACAATCCCCTCCCTTGCCTGGCTGGTGATGCTGTGCCTGATGCCCCCAGGACAGGGCTGGCCCTTCTGGCTGCCAGGGCACTGCTGACTCAAATTCAACCTTCCCTCAACCAAGACCCCCATGTCCCTTTCCATGGCACTGCTTTTCAGTGTCTCCTTCCCCAGTCTGTACATCCAGGGTTGCCTCGTCACAGGTGCAGAATCTGGCACCTGTCTTTGTTAAAATTCATACAATAGGTGTTTGTCCAGCCCTCTAATTTCCGAGGTCTCTCTGTGGGGCCTCTCTGCCTCTGAGGGAACCAACAGGTCCTCACAATTTAGTGTCATCAGCAAACCTACTTACTATACCTTTGCACATCCAAGTTAGTTATGAAGATGTTGAAGAGCACAGGGCCAAGGATGGAGCCCTGTGGAACCCCACTAGTGACAGGTCACCAGTCTGATGTCAACCCATTCACTGTAACCCTTTGTGCTCAAACCATGAGCCAGTTGCTCACCCATCACATGATGTGTTTATCCAACTGAGTGCTGGACATTTTATCCAGAAGGATCCTGTGAGAGACAATACTGAAAGCTTCCCTGAAATCCAAAAGGATTACATCAACTGGCTTCCCTAGGTTAACTAGGCAAGGACAATTGGACAACTTATTTTAAGTTCTGTAACCTTTTTTAATTGCTCCAAGTTTTAATATCAAGTATCTGCACAGGTAACTCTTACAGCAATTTCTAACCCATCCAGGCTGCAATTTTGGGAAAAATATACTGATGCATTATGCAACTTGAGATCAGAGAGGAAAACACCCTCATCCAAACATCTACTTGCAGGCAATCATTTGAGACTCTGAAGTTTGGGGAGGCAGCCCCACTGGACTCCAGCCGAGCGAACTAACGTAGTGTAAGCATGGAAGATCTGCAAGAGCCTGAAGCACTCAGAACATACCCAGACAGGCCCAGGGCCTGGCATCACTGCACTGCCAGCTTCCTGTGGTATACTGCTGTGCCCGGTTGTGATGTGTGGTGTAGGCATGGCCTAAATACTTAATAACTAAGCACTAACTAATATTCATAGAAAACAGATGGTTTGGAGGAGATTCCAAATGCCTGAAGCTCTTTTTTGTCCTCATCCTGCTCCTGCATGGAGTACCCGGCAGCTGTACTCTACTGTTTTCATTACTTTTGAATTAAACTTCTCTCTGCTCTTGTCCTACCCATTTCTTTTTTCATACTCTGCTTCTGAGCATCTCTGCACATGTGTCTGTTTTAATTATGAAACTGCTTGAGTAGGGCAACCTGGACTTGGCCTATCACAATATTTACCTCTAAATCCAGAGCGACTTTTTAAGCAGCACTTTCAATGCTGGATTAATCTGTTACCTTGTTCTACACTATGCCTTGCTACAGAAATCCTCTTAGAGGTGTTTAAAAGAATGTTTTAACCCATGGTTTGATATAAAATACTTTTTTTTTTTAGTATTACTTCTGAATTTAGCTGATTAAGTTAAAATCACTACTGCAAACTTCTCTGGTTTGTGTAACAAACTAAGTCAACCCCTAATAATTGAGCTTTTTGAGCTCTTTTAAAAATGTCTAATCAATCTGAGCACATTTCATTAAAATCAGAAAACATTTCATAAAAAAGTAAGAAAGAAAATGAAGGCAAAGTCTTTGACTGAAGTATGTGTTACACATATATGTGAGAACTTGTGTATACACACACGCTAAAGTACAGCAGATCTAGATGATGTAAAATAGAAAAGACTGACTTGCCTACTCTCTAATCTGATTCATCACTCATTTATTATTTAAATTTTTTAAGTATCTTAGTTTGATTCAATGTCATAACTGAGTATTTCTATTAATGTTTAATAAGACATAAAGTTACCACAGAAAAGCCCTTTGGACCACTACAATTTACAAGTTGCTAGAACTAATATTAAAATGAAATCATTTAAAGAGAATTGCATGCCACTGAAGTACTGAAATTCATTTTCAGTTTTTTTCCTCTGGCCAGACTAAGATCCATCTGTATGCTTACTTCCTAATCCACATCTGTAATTTACTTCCTAAGGTTCATCACAACTCCTTCAAGTCACTCTGCTACAGTTGCTTCTTTCTCTGATTCAAAAAATCAAGTTGGACCACCTTCTCCTCATATTCTTAACCTTTTATTCTAAGTAAATGTTAATAACAAGTAGCTTAAAGCAGAAAAGAAATTCAATTTATTTTTATTAGCCTTTTACAGGCTTCATCTGCTTGTACCAAATATGACGTTTGCTGCTGCAGCCATGGTACAGTGCATTACTGCTGTGTTTGGCTACAGCAGCAGCCCTGACAGTCTAAGAAATCTTCTTGATGCCTCTTCTTGATTGCCTCGCTGCCAAGGGACTCGGATGAAGAGCAGATTCAGAAACCTGACAGAAAAACAGTGAAGAGGTTTCCTGCAGTCTGGTTTCCTGCCCCACTCTCATTTTATATCTCCTCAGCTAAGGAGGCTACTCTACCTGATTCATCTCTATATAAATCTGGAATTGATTTATATACTGAAAAAGGCTGAGCAGTAAAATATAGATTTTTATAAGAAACTGGTTAGCCTCCCTAAACAAACAGTCCAATGAAAGGATGACTTTCTTGCATTTAATGACTGAACTACAGCAATGCTTGAATAAAGTGGACACCAGGAAAGAACACCATTGTATTCATGTTGGAGAGAAGTCTTCAAAAGTTTGAAAAAGGTCCAGCAAACTGAAATGGGATTAAAAAAAAAGCCAGCACTGTGCCATTTTAGAACAATCAAGATGGCCTAACTTGCTCACTTCTGAATGAATGGGACGGGAGCTACTTTAAGACTATCTTAGACTTCAGCGTCCAGAGGAATCTTTAGTCCTCAGGGTTTTAATTCTTCTCTGGCTCAGAGGTCAGAGGGCACTCTCTGGTGCCATCTGCTCTGGACTCCAGAACTGTGACAAAGCAAAATACCACAGAACGGGCTCCACCAGTGAGAATTTTTGCCTGCTCATCACTAAATGTGCTTGGTGAGCATTCAGAGCCCTGATAATATCAGGTAGGTTCACACATGACTCTTCATTGGTATATTCCTGATGTCATCAGTGAACCTGGACAGAAAAACCTGGACAATCTGCATCCCATGAGGTGGCTTAATGATTTCTACTAAGATTAAACCTGAAAAATATTCCAGTTGACACCACTGTCTTGAAGACATTTTGTTAATCTCTGATTATCATTGGAGATTGTACTTGTACTAGGAGAGCAACAAGCAAAAGCCAGACCTGTCCCTGCTTGTGTTTTAGAATAAATGACTTCACGAGGCCTGAAAACTGAATGAATGAAAGAAAAATGAAATGTAAGGGCAAGAAGAGGTGCTAGTTTCATAATGAAGTAATGTTAAGGACTTCAGCAGAGTTACTTCTGGTCTGGACAAATAAAAGTGGGACTGAAAGATTCTTTACAACTTCTCTTAACTGAAATCTTTAAAGATATGCTGTCCCTAATAAATTCTGTTGTAGGCTCCCCTGCAGCTATAGAATAGTTGGGACAAAAGGAAAATAAAACAACTTTAAAAAAAAGTTTTAGTCACCAAACCTGCCATGCTGCACTGAACTGCACTAAAACCAATAATCTGTAAGAGCACATTCAAACTGTGTGGGCACTGCATCTCAGCTCAGCAAAGCCGGAGGGCAGTGACACTGCACATGAGAGATGAGGCAGAAGGAAGACTTGGTTTGGTGCCTAGGCACACCTCCTTTGCATGTCTCTGATTTAATGTACAGCAGTGGGAAAAAAATAGAAGAGAAGCAGCAAAATTTACACTCAGGGGCATATCATACAAGGTAACTTAATGTGTACAAACACATTAGAGCAGGGATGGTGTCTAGAAATCAGACCTCACAAACAACTCTTCAGAAAAGTATTTAATTCCGGGATTAGTTTTAGAAAAATAAATTGGCTTTTCATAGGATGAAATCTATACCCATCAAAGGAGAGGGATTCTGGAACAACCTTCCAAAGAAGGAGCCAACAACTGTTCTTAAAAATTGAGTTATTTTTGAAAGAAGTTAAAGAAGCGAATGCTTTCCTTATTCTACAATCCTGTATTTTAAAATAAAACAACTATTAAAAAAGCACTAGAAAACACCTTGTTCAAAAAATTAATTCAGAAGTAAACAAGTAACAACTTGAACACAGTAGCATTTTATGTTTCTGGATTTCGACTACCTTAAGCTCTTATTTAGGCACCTGTTGTTTTCCAGATCACTATGTCAAGCTCCATCCTTACCTCCTATTCAAGAAAGTAAAAGGAGGTGTTCAGCTTCACTTTAAGATCATCTTGCCGTGCATAAAAGGTTTGAGAGGCCTAAGGAAATTATTCATGTCATAGTAAAAAATAATGCCATCATTTTTCAAATAATCATCATGAAAGATTAACCATGAAAATCTAACAGTACTTTCCTGCGGTAAAACTGGCAGATGGAGCAGAAGAGGATACAGGCAAACCTGTAAGGATCACTTCTGGATCCTTTTGTAGAGAATTGTGGTGCAGGGGGATCAGTCCAGGAAGCAACCAAATGGGTATAGAAATGCTCTTCTAGATTTCAGAGCTATGGATTGACATGGACTTATCATTTAAATCTTCCCTCTTTCCTCCTGCTTCTCCTTCCTGGCTGCACAGCCCACAGGCAGCCATAGGACACACTTCTGGCACATGTTAGTAAGGGGCAGTCAGAGAGAAATAATATCTCAGAAAACAATTCCTACAAAATTTAGAATAATCAAGATTAACTATTGATTAAAAAAATAGAGTGGTATAAACACCTTTACTTTCAGCTGAATATTGTGGGTTGCTTTCTCAATATACTTGTGCAGTATAAGTATATGGACACAGTCAATCTGGTGGAGCATCTTCTAAGGAGGTAATTTTTCTTAATTATAGCAAGCATGCAGGACAACCTAACATAAAATTAGAAAATTTATCTACATGATATAATAAGCCACTGATAAGTAGTTAAGTAATGGCTCACAAGAAGGAATTGTTAATTAATTGATTTACAGCCATTCTTCTTCCATTAGTAGCAAATTTTGGGCTCAAAAAATAACAATATTTGCAGTTAAACATTTCTTGGACAAGACCACAAAACAGACTTTTCAGTGGTTTTATTGCTGATCCCCTCAGAAAAAATACTTAATTTTCATTTCAACATCTTAACTTCTAAAAAAATTATATCTAGATAATTTACAATCTAAATATCATTTTAAAGTGAAGTTCTGGAGAAGATAATGTCTAAGCCTAGTGCATGAATTGCATCCTGCACTCTTTTAGGGGAGAGAAAGAAGTGAATTGCTTGCTGAATATAAAATCAGCCCAAGTTCTATTAACTATACATCAAACGAAATTAAAAGCAAAAAACTGTGATTCTCATGGTATAAAGTCTTAAATATGTTCAGCATTTAGTTCTCAGCCTCATCATAAATAACTTATAAAAATCAATGGAGTGCATTTTAAGTAGACTGATCTCCATTGCATGAATGCTGTATATATTATCTACAGAAATTAGCAGGAAAGGCCTTAAAGCTACTTTTAGAGTTTTAATTTATCCCAAGCTATCAAAATATGAATAATTTTAAAATTAACCAATTGTTATCTAACTTGAGCTGTTTCTGAACTGTCAAAGAAGAAACATTTATCTATTTCTATTTTTCAAATTGTTTTTACCTCTTAAAATACATTGAACCAACAAGAAAATCTTACTGGAATACAGGGGAAGGATTTAGATGAAGCAATTTGCTTCACACTTTCTTACAGAGTTTGCCTGCAAGATATTCCCTTAAAAAATGGTTGTGACTCTACACCACACCACTCTCAACCTCAGCTATAGAGAATTTCTAGATACATTTTCGATGGACCATAGATCAAACAAACACAACTTGAAGTTTGATTTTATTCACTCGAAAGTCATACACAAGCATGTCAGATAGTTTGATAATGAAGAGGGCATTGACCTTTTCATCTTTCATGTCCTCTGGCTATTCCAGCTCCTGGTGGCATTCCCAGAGTCTCTCACCCCGTGACAGAGCACATCACTGGCCACAGCTGCCTGCCAGCTCTGGCCCCACAGCACATCTAACTGAGTTTGCAACCTGTAAACTGCATGTTTGTCCTGTGGCTGAAAAAAATTGACTAAGTAGAAGTTTTTTAAATCCAAGTACTCAGTATTCATTAATGAGAGGACAGGAATTGGATCAAATCAGTGAAATGACCACACCCTGAAATTTAAATGTCACTTTCAAACTTGTAATTCATCTTAGAAATCCCTCATCTCAGTCTGCTGCCCCAAAGACATCACTTCTTCCCCTTATATTTTACTTAGCCATTTTTTATGATTTTTTAATAATAAATGAAAATTTAATTTTTTAAATTTATTTATTGTTCTTTTAGCTTTCATGAACACACACACATACCTAAGCCATTGGTTTATATACTGTATCTGGTATGTTCCAGCACAGACATTACTGCAGAAATGTCTCTGAATAATTAAGTACAGTGGATAGGTTATATGTAACCATTGCCAGCTGAGCTCCACACAGAAAGAAATACTGACAAAGATGTATAGAATATTCACAGAAAGAGTTCTGACATCTTCCAGTGCTGCAGAAAGTCATTAAAATCAAGGACACAGTTATCATCTGTGCTATAGTAAAGTCATAAGACTCCCAAGCGAGGACTCAAAAGCTGCTGTTCTGCATGCAAGAAAAACTATAATCAAGTTTCCCAAGCATTTTATTCCAAATAAAGAAGTTTAATAAACATGGAAAGAATGAAGCCTTGCTATTCTCACATTAAATCTGATGAACTTGAGTAAAACAAGAGCTTAGCATTTTTGATTTGTTCGTCATTGCAACCAAGAGCAGAGCTCAGTCCTTGTATTTATTCCCCATGAGAAATCCTGGCTCAGGAAGGAGGCATTGCACTGCACAGCCACATGGCTTACATCAAATGACTCAATTTACAGCATCAGGCCACTGGGCAGGCAATGGGTCTCATTTCACAACTGGCAACCTCTAGTGATCAGTCTCATTTTGCCATTTGCTCATTCGGTCTGAGAACCCCAGCTGTCAGTCGCTTGAAGTACCTCCTCCACCAGAAGTTGTGGCTGAAATTTAATTTAAGTGAAAGGTTTTGGATGTGCACAAAATTCAGCACATGGCTAAGCATAGAAGGCCACTACAAATAGCATTAAATGTTTCCTGTCACCCCTGAAAAAAGATATCTGCAGGGTTTTTTTCTAAGTCTCATGCTAACTTTCACTTTTTAACAGAACTTCCTAAACAAATTATTAGTGCAAAATAATAACATTTATGTAGGCCCTAGTTGTTCATACCTCTTTCAGTCTGAGAGAAAACAAACATGGAAAGTATAGAAATGAACAGCACACATTTGCTTCTCTTTTTCTTTTCCTCCAGTCTCCATAAAAAATAGCTGACAGTGTAAGGAATTCTATAATTCATGGTAAGATGTACACCAGAACCAGGAAAACAAAGTCACCTGTGAAGTGTCTGCAGGCACAGCAGAGATACAGTAAAAAACTCCTAAAGAGTCACCTTGAAAAGTACTAAGGCACAGCACTTACCTCCACTGTGGGGAACAAAGAGGAAGCACATTATAGCATCCAAGACACACTGTGGTAGTTAAGAGAAGGAAGTTTCTCTGAGAAAGCACGTATTTCTGGTTTTAAAATCTTTTATCTTCACACTTTCCCTGTTGAAGGTAGTTTTGACAGAATTTTCTAAAGTCCCATTGGATTGAAAACAAGAACATATTACACGTGCAGAGAAAAGTGTCATGAGAATGCTTTTCTGAGCATTTGAAGAGAAAAATCAGTTCAAAAAGAGATTAAACAAATTCCTGGTGGACGGGTTAATCAGAGACTACTGAACACCCACCAGCTGGCTCTGGATCAGGGATTCTCTGAGTAGTTGAAGGCTGGAAGCTGGGGAGGTAAAGCAAGGGGAAGCATTTGATGTTAGTGACTGTTTCAAGCTAGGATGCTGGACCATAAGGTCCTCCTTATGGCCTTGCTTTATGCTCCCCAATAAATCTGGACTCCACCCACTTTCACCCAAAATACCCTGTGTGAAAAGCTAGTCCTGGGTGTCTCAGATAGGTATAGGTAGGAATGATGGCAGCAAAATAACCAACACTACCAGTTCTCTGAATGCTACTAAATGCTTACCTGGATGAAGTCCTTGGCAAAGGTGCTTTACTAGACTCTGGAAAATAATAGCTCTCATTTTTCTCAGCAAAAGCCCATTAAAAAAAATCGTCATGGTCTGGATTGTTACCAGGCTACCAACGGACTTCTGGTTGCTGTAGCCCATGCAGATCTTTCTCAGAGAAATAACGCGTAAGAGGGGCCTATATTTTATGCCAGGTGATACTCAACTGTTTTGCATCTCCTTTAAAGTGTTACCTCATTAATGACTAGATTCCAGGTGAAAATTAAGGTAGTCTGTTTTATTTTTGAATGTGTCCCAAATAGAGATTCAAAGGACAAGACATTGGGGGAAAGAGGAGAAAAGTGTTTCTGTCTTCTTAGTATGTGATCCTAGATACAGCTTCACTATAGCTCCTGTAGTATATGTAAGCAATACTTTCACACCCAAGTGTGTCTGCATCTATTTCAATTTGGACTGGTTTTCTTTATTTGACTCCATGTGTGAACATGCCTTTATTTTATACAACATGTAATGCCTAGAAGAACTTTTCATTACTTACTCTATCAGATTATAGAAAACAAAGCATTAAAAATACACCAAACAAAAAAAATATCCAAAATGCGAACCTCAAAATCACAAAGATGATCCTGCTCTGTAAATGTACTAGTAAGTGACAGAAGGTACATACCCTCTGAAGAAACTATCACCAATACCAGGAATAGTAATCTCCTGATTTTGGCCTGTAGTTTTGGCTCGTGGCATAACCCAGAAGGTCCTGGGGAGTTTGGCTGCATCCCAGTGATCACCTGCATATGGACAGCTCTGCTGCCCAGAACCTCTACAACACCACACACAGCAGCTTGTTTGGCCATCAGCCACACCGCTGGCACAACCCACACCTTAACACCTGAGAACAACATGCAGGGTAACACCAGGCTGGATCTGATCTGCCCACAACAGAGCCCCAGAGAATCTGGCCAGGATGCTGCCCCATACTGCCCCAGAACACCCCGTCATTACAGAACTTGGGGATTTTGGAACTTTCTGCATCAGTTCGCGTCTTTCTGGCTAATAGTCTTTAATGGATTGCTCCTCTGCAAATCTGTCTCATCACTTCCTCAGTCTGTGTAAGAACATTTTGCACCTATATGCCCCGTAGCAATAACATGAACAGGTTAACTGTTCCTTAAATAAAAAATACTTTCTCTCACTTATTCTGAAGCTTTTCTCACTACAGAGCAAGATTTGAATGAAATAATTGCAAGAAACAGCAACAGTCATTCCCTTCTGCACATTCGTCATGCTGTCCTCACTCTACCTGCTTCCACCTGCTTCCAAGGCTAAAGACACACACTTTATATCTATGCTATTTCATTTTTTTTCAAGAGTCTGATTATTACACTTCACGACAAAATTCTTCCAATGTCACATAAGGTTTCCTCCTCCTCTTAGTCAAAGAACTAATCAGACTAGATATGAATAACTGGAACGCAGAAAATTATATATGAATCAAGCACTTCCTGTATATAAACTGAAGGCCACAAAAATACTCTTAAACAAATACAAGAATGATTTGCTCTGTATGGGTAAAATTCAGGAGTTAAGTGCTCCAGTGGACAAGAGTCAGAAATGTTTTGTAAAATACACATGTATGTCCTCTGTTGCTATCAGTGTTAGTCCCAGCTCAGGACACAAAAAAAATCCGGAGGACCTAACTGAAGTACAGCTGAAAAAGGCTGAATTCAGTACACTGCATTCAGCAGTGAGCTGCTATTTTTGAAGCAGATCCTGCCCCCATCTGTGCAGGTATGGCTAAAGCCCCGCTCACAGAACTAGGGCAATCCCTGGGAATAAAAGGAGAAGTATCCTTCTCTTGGCAGGCAGAAACATCCAGCAATGGAGTATTCCAAGCGCAGATCGTTGCATTTTCTTGCTTTACTAGGATCATGAGATGACATGAAGCCTCCTTAGAAAAACTTTATTTACATGGTTTTCCTTACAAATTGTCTCAGTTCTGAAGCTGTATTGCAGGTTGCAGCTGCTTGTGCACTGCCATCAGGATGAAAACTCTTTTTGCCTATTTAGTGAATTAATCAATAAACTACAATTTCATACAGTACATGTGAAACCCTTGGGATGCTAAAAATAGACCAAATGATAAATTTCTCTTTCTGGATTTTTCCATGCTTCTTACTACTAAAACCATTAATAGACAATACACAGGAGACCATCACACATCATTGGTGCAAATTATTAATTAGCAAAGTCTAACTTTTCCGATGGGAAAGCTGCCTGTAGATTTCAGAGCAGCTATGCAGGCTAGGAGGATAGGAAGAGAGGAGGGGGTAACATGCTTTTCACGTGTGTTGAAGCTGCCTAGTAAGAGGATGAAGAGCTTATGCTCAAAGGTCAAGGGAGGATGGTGTGCCCTGGCCCCAACACTGATGCTTGGGGTGCTTTGGGGTCTGAGGTGTTCTCACTACACACCCCTGGAACAGTGGAGCAGAGGAGACAGAGCAGAGAGAGAGATTAGACCTAGGATGAGGAGTTGAGAGAGGAGGAAGAAGGAAGAAGGACAGAAACTCAGCAGGAACTGATGTACTGGTTTTTCTCCTGGTACCTTGGCTCTGCTGGAGCATGTTTCAATGCTCACAGCAGGCTGTTCCAGCCTGTTAAATGTACTCCGTGCACATGTAGCCTGCTGGGAAGCATCAAGTGCTCCTCTAGTTAGGGTGGTGTAAAAGGGAGAAAAATCCCCACCTGCTACCACTGGAAGTCACACAACTTTGGCTTGTATAGCACCTTATTCTTTAGCCTCTAAGGAGACTAGTAACTAACAAGTATTTCTCTAACTCCAGCAGTACAAATGCCCCCTTTTCCATCCCCAGGTACTTTTCAAATGGATGCTTCAAACCAGGGAAAGAGAGGAAAACCCAGGTCAGGAGTTCTAAAAGAAAAATGGCAGAACATTCCTGTTTCCACTGCAATGTTCAGTTCTGGTAAAGACAATGCATTTGAACCCAGTAAATAGCAAAACTATTATTTTTTTCTGGAATAGTAGTAGAACTATATAACTATTTTCCAGTAGTTTTCATTGTTTCAAGTGGAGTATAAAACCAATAATGAAACAAAATGCAGAACTGATTCTATAAATTCAGCCCTGATCAATACAATGATACATTACCATCACAAATGCAGTAATGCCTTAAAAAAACAGTTTGGGATTTCTTTCTGTCTTAAGATAGAAAAGAACTTATTTGTGCAGGTTAACATCCTAAATTCTCTTCCTTTCCATGAAAAAAACCTGCACAACTCCCAAAGTATGATGTTGCTGCAGGCAAGAGATCAGAAGCTACAGTGCTGGCAGTAGTAGCCAATGTGAAGATCCTGAGCTATGTGTATTTCATAAGAGTTCAGGTACAGCTCCTAGGCTTGGCTTACAGCCTCCATGGACAATGTGGCTGCCTGAAACCCTAGCTGTGGTAGAAAACCAGCACTGTTCTGTGTTGAGGCTGCCATTGCCAGTTGATGCTGAGCCCCACAAATGCCAGTGCAGGGAAGCAAAGCAGCTTACATTTCTATGCTATTATTTCTATTCATATGAAGCTTTGTTTTGAAGTGCCTGATTCACGCAAGATGTAATAATCATATAAGAGATGATTGTGTTGCGTGGACAAATCAAAATTTGTACAAATGTGATCCTGCATAATGAAATATCTGATCAATAGCATCAAATACCAATCAATGCTATCAGTAATTGATGTATTCCCCATTTGTGCTATTAGATTAATAGAATCATTTAGGCTGGAGAACACCCTATCCTAAATTATTATGAGGAGTTGGCAAGGCTGTGACTAAACAGGCTTCACTGTATTCACATAACAAAGCTGCTCATTATGAGGGTTTCAAACCCTAGAGCAACCTAAATAATCTCCCAGTCACTCCAAACAGACCACCCTGATAAGATGCAAAGGAATCTGGAGGTCTTGCTTTTCCTAGCAAGGCTTTCCCTTCTCGATTCTGAAGCCTTTTCCTTCTCCATCACACTGAAAGACTGCAGGAACAGCAGCAATGGAACCTTCTACTGGTTTCATTCGCAGTAAACTGCTATGTGAATATAGCAGAAGGAAGCCAAGTTACTCTAAGAAACAGGTTTTCTACAAGAAGTAAAAAAAAAAAAAAAAAAAAAAAAAAAAAAAAAAAAAAAAAAAAAAAAAAAGTAAAACAAAGCAGAAATCCTTCTGATGCTTCTGTCCTATTTGGCAGGAGAAAGCTGTCTGCCAGTTTCCAGCTCACAGCCCTTGGCTGTTTCCCGGCTGAGACTTCTCCCTAGGGTTGTCCCTGAAATATTCTCATCAAAGAGCACAAGGGAACAGCATGCTCTGCTCTAGGAAGACTAAGATTAGCCCAATTTGTGACCACTCTGCAGTCATTCCCTGCAGCTATGAAATCCCACTCATCCCCCACTAAGCATTTTCAAAGGGGCCCAGTCTTCCAGACCTGGAAACTTAAATCAAGAGCAAATTCAGGAAGAGTCTGGTTCCACCCCTACCATGGAAGGCTACAAATTTTGGTCCATAAGAAAAGTTCAACCTTCCCTACACAGCATAAACTAGAACCTGTCACAGGCTGGATACAAGGCCCCGAAATTTCTAAGCACTTTCTGATGATGGTGTCTAACATGTAAGTTCATTATTTTGCCTGTCTAATGAGTTAAAAGACTCTGTTTATTCAGATGTCGGTGTTTTCCTACAAGGGAATAAGGCCTAAACTTTCCCCAAGTGTCTGCTGGGATGTCAAAGTGAACACCATTAGCACAACCAGATATGTACGATTAATAACACAGTTTTTCATTTCCATCAGTTAATCCAATCAAAATTTTTATTACCGTTTTAACACCATTTTCTGGTCACTAACAACAAGTATGAAGTCTTGTGACACAAAAATTTCAGACTGGTGGCATTCATCTGATGTCAAGAGCAGCAATAACACTTTTACAGTCTGCTGGGTTTCTCCACACAGAAGCCAACAAACAGCCCAAGGGTAATCTATTTCATCCTGTAACAGGGTGCTGTGGGAACAGCCTTGTGTCTAATGAATAAGATCATCATTCCCATGCCTTTGAAGAAGGACTCAGGGTGGAAGATTGGTTGCTGGACTGAACAGGAACAAACACTGTGGTTAACTCATATTCCAGCACCCAGAGTAATGGCCTGTGCTTGAACTCCCGGTGCCGAAAGGTCTGCAGGTTTCAGTGCCATTATGTTATGCAGTATACCTGCTTTCAACATCAAATCTTGAGGAATAGATTTTGCTGTCTATGACTATTTTATTTTCTGCTATATTGTTCCTCCAGTCCCTTGTGCTTTCCTGTACCCATATCAGAATGGTGTTTTCAGATACTAAAGCCATTTTAAAAATAAAGTATGTGATGTAGCTCAAGAATCTCAGCTGAAAAATTCTAAGTAATTTCACTGACCTACATTAATCAATGAATTTATAGCCTCCAGCCCAACAGGCAGGTGAGCAATTATTTTTATAACATAATCTTTAGTGTGCCGGCCTTTTTTTTTAGTAAAAATGCTATCAGTAGAAATCCTATGACACAGGCTTCTCTTACCAGTTTCTCCTAAGAGACTGAAGACCTCATTTCCAATATACTAAAGTATTATTGTACTGTGAACAATGTCTTCAGCAAATGAGATAGAGAAGTTTCAGTTCTCTTTCTGCTCAGCTAAGTCAAATGAGTTTTTGGTGCTACCAGCGAGTGAAGTTTAACTCAACTCTGCCATTCCTTTAATTTTATCTACAGGAAAATGCTAACAGAAGGAAAACGTTCCTATTCTCAGTTACTGCTGAAAAATTAGTACTTAGGGAACAGACTTGTTGAGTAAGCAGGTATTATATACAGACATATTTTTCTGTTGATAAGCACTGGTAAAGTCTGTACTTCAGGAGCTTGAAATTGTTTTATGTGATTGCTAATTTTTAAGTGTCTGAAGATCTATTTAATCAAACAAAAGCAATCTGATTATTCTCAGTGATTACTTCTCAACCGTGGGATAAAATGTAAAAATAAATAAATTACTAATAACAGTGTATAAGTCACTGAATTACAGGAAAAAAAGCATTTTTAATGTGTTATGAATAATTTAGAAGCATGCTCCTGCTTGCAAAGATATATGCTGAAATATTTCTTAACAGCTAATCTAGTATTTTGCCACCTTTGGAACAAAATCAACTGCGTTAGAATTTAATGTGTATTAATTCCTGTTATTAATTCCTCTTACTAATATGTACTAATTATGCTTTCTCTTTATAGTGACAAATGAAAACCAATATAGAGCAGAAGAAAAAAACTTTCCTTTTAACTAATCACAAGGCCATAACTCAGAAGTATGACAGTGCTACTTTACTGCAATAGGGAGTGAGAACTGGTCTGCGTTCATTCAAGTTCTCATAATGCCTAAGCTCTTAAAGCTCCTGATTTTCCTACTAGTCACCTCTTCAGTTACTAACTGAACTGAATGGATCTGCTCTACAGCCCAGAGCAAGAACAAAATCAGTAAGATTTGGTAGCATGCATCAATTCTCTGATTGCAAATGTATTTATCAAAAGACAATTTTCCGGAATTAAGTCCAAGTCAGTTAAAATTTTTGAAGTTGCAATTTGAGAAAACCAAATACTGTAATAGGATCTTTGGCTTTATAATGAGAACAAGAAAGACAATATTCCAACACATTATTAATGGACACTTCCGTCCACATTAAGCTGCATTTTTTTTCCTAACAATATCCCTTACTAATAAGATGCTTACAAGATCATCCCTTCTTGAGCCTTTTCTCTGTATAGTACCATGGATTACTTACTGGTATTTTAAATTATATAATTACCCAGTTATCTGTGGACAACACCACCACCACCACCACAAATCTGTTCTTCCTCAAATTACCTATATTAACAGCAAATAGTTGCTGGGCTGCCTTTGCTTCCTCTCTTTTTATTCAGGCTGTTTGTTCTGTACTGACTAAAATATTTATGTATGCTCCTCTGAAAATCTCAGCCAAAGCGACCAAAAATCATGGTCCCTAGGCAATTTCAATGGATCCTGGATACCCCCTCAAATGCCTTGGAAACCTAGCCATTATTTTTTAGAGAATAGTAGTATTTCCTATTCTTTACCTTTAATTAATATATCTGTTTCCTCATTAAACACAGGTAATTTAAGCACCTCACCTTCAACATGAAAAAAATAAGAGAATATTGTTATAAGATCCATGTCACTGTGATTATGGCTGTAATGCTTTTTATTTGTGACAAAGAACACAAGCAATGTTCATTCGCTGATACGTCTGGATATAAGAGCAAAGCACTGCAACAGCTGAGCCATTTCTCAGTAAATCGCATACGTTCCAAATTCAGTATTTGGGTGTGCAACCCTTAACTGTACACGTGTGAGATTCTCTCTCACAGAAATATATTTCCTTTAATTTACTTAGTTTCCATGATAAATGAAGTTAGGTATTCCCTAATGAACCGAATGAAAGGAATTTAGGAAGTTTTTTTTTTTTTTTCCTGCTGTTAGTTATTCTCATTTTTACATCTGTTTTCACAGTTGAAAGCCTGCTTAATCTGCAGATTACACATTTCAGGTAATATTTCATGGCAGAAGCACAAAAAACAGAGTAAATGCTCCATGTCAAATGAAGACTGACTAGCATCTTCGTGAGCAGCCAGCTATCATGCACATCTTCCTTGTTAGCATCATGTGAGCTCCTCACTGCTGTCGCTGCCATCCCCGCCGTGCTCCCCGCCCAGAGCTCGCACGCCCAGGAATGTGTTTGCATTCAGCACACGCGAAATCCAGCCTTTGCCGGGAAGGATTTTTAACCCCTCTAGGTGCTCCTCTTCCCTCTAGGTGTGTTTTCCCTCTCCAAGCTTCATCCCGCTGCTGTGGCAGCGGTGACTGCTCCAGGGCCCGGCGAGCCCCTCCCAGCCCCACGCAGTGACTCAGCATCCCGCAGGCCGCCGGCCGCATCCCGGGAATCAGCGCCCCTGCCCGCCGGCCGCATCCCGGGAACCACCGCCCCTGCCCGCCGGCCGCATCCTGGCAATCAGCGCCCCTGCCCGCCGGCCGGGCACTGCCCGCACCCCCGCGGCTGGAGCTGTCTCCAGCTCGGGGGAGAAGGGTGGGGAAAGGGCGTGAGCAGGTGGGGAGCAGCTCCTGCACAAGGAACGCGTTCCCGGACAGAACGGCGGGTTCAAAACTGCCGCTGCAGCCCCATGATTGCTTGGTTTCAGTCGGGCAGTACTGGCAATGCCTGATCTCTGGTACAGCGTTCTTCCAACTGATTATTTGGGAATTAACAAGCGAACACACACTGTTCACTGAGACAGGGCTCCCTATGTGCTTCTGTGCAAAAGCGGCATAAGGACTCAGGGATCCAAAACTTATTAGATGCAAATACAAAATTACAATGTAAACCCAAAAGAAAAAGGCATTTACCAAAGGAAGGGTAGCATCCTGTTGTGAGTGCCTGTAATGCTTACTGGCAATACCTTGCTCCTTGAGATCACACAGGAAACAGCTTTCAGGTTTATTAAACTAGCTATTTCTCAATACTCTCTGACAATATAGCTCCTTGAAAGTATGGATATGTCTTCAAGTTACTGAATACAGAAGCTAAAGCATTTGTACTCCATTTTCCAAAATACAAAAATCTACAAGTGCAAAAAATAGCAATGATACAGATTTTTTAAGCATTTACTGTGGTAAATAATTTAATTTTAAAAAATGTAATTTAACTTATCTTCTTTTAAAAGGTGGTATCTTTACTGTAATCTATATTAGTTAGAAAATTTTCTTTAATATATCCAAAAATGTCAAACATGCAAATTAAAAAAAAATGTAGAATGCTTTAAATTTTTTTCTAATTTTCCAGCAAATTCCATACTTAGAAATAGTTGTACTTGTATGTAAAATTTCTAGTTTTCTGAAGGACAGTAAGGATAGGCTTGTCTATTCACTGAATGAAAGCCTAGGTTTTTATCCAAAATGTAACAGTATGAGCATCTTGGTTATTTACAGGGCAGAGAAGCAATAGATTCTGGGATGCATTTTTCTGGCACACATTTTCCTGTAGCTTGCAAATGCTACAGAAAATGTACAGAAAGCGGAGAAAAGTCAATGAAATTTCATTGTCATTATTCAGTTAGGGCCTCTAATGAAATAGATCATGTTATTATATTGATCACCTCACTGACTGTCCTGCCCCTCCCCAATAAGCAGTCATCTATAGCAGACAAAAAATTGATCAGAAATGTACACTCTTGAACAAACTGCAGGATTCAAACACAGGATTTAGTCTCAGCAACATTTAAACAACCATTCAAAAATAATCAGACTAGTAGGATGTCTGCAGCTATATCTACCTGAGAATCCTGACTCTGCATTCCAGCCCAGGTATCTGAGTCAATGTAACCATACTGCATCATCATAATCCTATCTCAGCACATTCCCTCTACGGCACTCAAATCCACAAATAAAAAATATCCCTTTTTACCTTAGATGGTGAATTCCTTCTTGCCCTTTTGTTCATAATAACTATTCCAAGTTTGCGTCTTTGAAAAAAATACAAGGATGGTTAAACCAATAAACTTCCCAGATCCTCTCCTGCGGCAGACAGCAAATTAAAGAGAAAAAAAAAAAAAAGGGACTTCAAACTGTGACCTCAGAGCAGAGCACACCCGTTAGCATCTCTCAGCCAACCTTCAGTATTCAGTAGAAAGCAGGTTTAGACAGCACAAAAACTGGCTCTGTACATGGCTGCAATGCTTTCAAATCAAGCATTCTGTGCTGTAAGCTCGGGGATTTATATCTTCTTAAATAGGCCGTCCCACTCAATGCTGCTTGTGTGCATGAAAATATGAAGCATTTCACTGCAGTCACTTTATGCAAGAAACTACCCCAGTCAGCTTTACAATCTCTGTCACTATGCTCTGAGACTAAAGAATGAGGACAGCATGCATAATTCATGCATTAAAATTTTCTGTGCACTTCCTGCAGCAACTGTTACATCCAGTAATGGGGTATCGATCAGCTCATCGCTAAAACAATTGGGGCTGGGCAATTGCTTTGCTGCAACAAACAATATTCTATCCAAAACAGGATGCAGACACAGGCTTCCCCCTGCAGCACTCAAGTGTAACTCCAACATACATGGCGTGGCATTTACATACTGCAGAGTGTTTAATCTGGACTCTGCATTTCTTTGACCTCCAAAAAATGCTGCGTTATCTGAGCCTTTTATTTGAAGTCTGTATTCCCTGCAGACTGTTTCTCCTTTAACTCTGTGCAGCATGAGAAGCAAGTGTTTTCCTAACCCCATGTTCAAAGCACAGTGAACCTCTGAAAGAACAGGGCAGATGTAAAAGCTTTCTACCCCATGACATGTTCTTTGCCCCATATACACCTGAACCATGTTTGTACCAGGAAACAAGTCCATTCTCACTTGAATCCTTTTGTTTTAGTGCATATATTATATTCTAGCTGCATACACAGGCATAGAGACAGAATTTTTGTCTAGCACAACTCACATAATTTATAACTGCCAGATCAATTCAAACGTCCCAGAGTTTCTACTTCCCACAGATCTGAACGTTTTCCAGCCTTTTCAGCACACTCCTTTTCCTTGCACCCCTGTCATTTAAACAAGCTTCACTGACAATGTACCACCCCTGTCTTCAGCCTCTGTCTTCAGCAGCCTCTGGGCATTCCCAGTCTCTGCTGCCACGTGTTTCTCCTCCCATACACAGGAAAACCACAACTGCCACTGTTTCTTAAGAAAACGATGACAGAGGGAAGATGGACAAAAAGAGAACATAAAGTCATGACTGAAGTGAAACCCCAAAGCAGTACTTAAAAATAAAAAACAAGGATCTTTGATTACCCTGGTGTTGCCCAACAGCATAGTCATGTGTGAACCACACAGACCCGTAGTTTCCTGAAAGCCATGGAATTATTCCTTACCCTTGACAGTGTTTGGGTCTGATCCTTAATCACTGAAATACATCATCATCACTAAAATAAAGAACTCCCACTGAGGTTTGTTAAAAGATATTCAAGAGGTTAGGAAGACCTACAGTAATTATTTATTCCTGGCAAAACAAAAAATCATGATGGAAATGCAGCACAGAGACACTCACATATTGATGAAAATCTGAATCTGGGCTAAACTATCAACTCTCCTGCAATTGTACACATTCAGAGTCCTCCCAAGTAAGTTAATGGAAAATTGTCTGGAGCAAGCAGGATTTGGCATACAGTCTGGAAACTTGAATGAATAGAGGCTTTTTCAGCAGAAATTCGGGAAGAAGTTTTTCTTTGCCTCTCACCAAAGCAATCACCTTTCAGTACATCCAGTGTCTACTGCTTTCCCTTATGCTAAGGCATGCCCATCCATTTCAGTGGGCTGGCAAACACGTCGCAAAGAAATTCCCATATGTCTATCTGGTACATCCTTTCCCAACAGCTACCGCAGCTATAATGCAACAGCAGTTAACTACTTTGGGATACATGAAAATCAGCAGTTTGTCAAATTCTTCACCCATTATTATACTGAGTGCTACATCACAATAATCTCTGACAAGCATTAAGCTAAAAGTTACAAGTCACATCAGAAAATGTGGGAATAAACCTCACAGAGATGAGATTCATGCCTCGGGTCACGCAATCCCCATGAGCTCATTCTGGTCTAACTCTAATCAGTTCTAAGTGGGAAGTTTACTGGGAGAAGAATGCTCGTGTAGGCACTCATGTAGGTTCATCCTGCACTTGCCATTACAGTGGACATCTCCCACTTCTTGCTATGCTGGGAATGTGCTCCAGATAGATGTCTAAATTTGGACAGATAGCAGTACATGCCTATGGAAGAGTAAGACGCCCATTCTCTCTCACAAATCTGTTAGAACCTGTTCAGCTCTTGTGCTCTATTTAAGGGCAAGCCAAATCATTCTTATGTTTGTGGACTCTGTCAATTAGACTTCTGCCAAGTAGGATCAGACTGAGAGCATGACAATCACATGTAGGTACTAACATGTAGACCACTCAATTTACACATTTCATTCTGTCACTGTATCCTGCCTTGGTGTGGTTTAACAAGAGTATTTCCTGGACACGGGGTAGGAGACACAGTAATTTTGGAACAGGATCACTCTCCCTATTCAAGCTATGTTTGGGATTCCTTAAAGAAAATGAGCAAATGCTTAAACCTGATTTAATATGTTAATGCCATGACACAATTGCCATATTGGACAATTCTGTCCAGAATATGAATTTTGATCATTGACTCAGAAAGAAACTAACTTTCCACATTTTATTATGAGATAAAGGTAAATTACTCATTGAATTCAGGAGTTAGAAATGGAAAACGTCTCCATGTGATTGTCATTGGTACTGTAATGCATCAGTTCAATAACTATATGTGAAGAAAAAGACATTTTTAAAATGTCTGCAATACTTGCCTAGTATTTTGGAACTTGTATGTAATATGATAGGTTCCTCAAAGGAAGACTTAGAAGCTCTGGAGAACAAAGTAAGTCTTCCATCTATCAGAGAATTTCATAAGAAGCACAAACAATACAAATAGAAACTGGTACACTTTCTTTGGAAAATAACAAAGATAAGAGTTTTACAATTTAGAAGGTTAAGAGCTAGAAACTGGACAAAATAGTGTTCACTTGAAGTTACTGGTGTCAGCAAACACAAATAGGAGTGTTATGAGTATATTACATTACACTGAAGTATTGCCTTGGTATTTCACTGTGTTAGACACACATCCCAAAAATGTCTGACAATCCATGCTGATAGAAGCTGTGACAATCTGAATATCCATGCTAATTGCCTTCTCTATGTATTTAATTATATTTTGTAGCATACCCTGATTTGTTAATGATGAAAAGGAGATAATGAAAATGCCCTGCTCTCCTTGATTTACTCCTCCTATTCAACAGTTCTCATGTAAATGAGACATTCCCATTTCTACTATGCCTAGATAGAAGTCAGAAATCCACAAGAAAAACTACGAAGTTTTATCCCTCATCATGAAAACCAGTTCCAGTATAACACACAGCCTCCCAGCCCTCCTGGAGAATTACTCTTTCAAAGTACAAACTCCAAAACTGGGAACTTTCTCTTCAATTTGGAATGGGAAAGTACTCATAGCATGTAAGGTTTTAAGACATGCTACACAGTGGACTGTCAGGTACTCTCCATCACAGGATCCCATTTTTAGCAAATATATTCTGAGACCACAAAACCATTTAATGCAGTCATTTCTGATAAACATCTTACAAATCTTCATTTTATTTCAGTAATTAGTTTTTTCAAATTCTGCTGTTTCATTCACCTCTGTTTTTCATTCACTATAGCCTAACCTCAGCCTTGATTTATAGAATCATGCAAGCATTCAGGTTAAAAGGATCCTTGAGATCAAGTCCAACTATTAACCTAGCACTTCCAAATCCACCACCTCACCTCTCACCATCATCTTCCTCTTCCTACACTAAGCAAAGTCCCTATTTTTCACAACAAATTAATTCTGTTCTCCTTCACATTTTCTAGGTATAAATCTTTTATTCTACCATTTATTTATAACATCCATGACCATCATTTCAACTCCAATGCTCAAATTCATCCTGTTTCTACTTCTCTTTCCTATTCTCTTTCCTACATGCCTATTTCTCCAACAGAAATAATGGCATAATAGACAGACATAACAGCAATTTGATTTTTTTCTTCTTCCTTTGCTTTCCCTTCCTTTCCCTACCTCATAATTGAAGCACAGAAAATGGTTATGCTCAGTCTGTCTATTTTCTCCACTCTCCTTAGAGCAACAGCCATTTCAGAGTTTCCCAGTCCTTCAGAAACTCTCATTTCCCCACTCCTTCTTCATTCTCTTCCCATTCTCACCACTTTTTCCCTTCACAAAGGAAAAAATAGCCTAGTGTTTCCCACAGCCACCAGTACTTCTTCCTGCTTTCTTGTTGCTCTTTCATAGCTTTAAACTACTGCATGAAGTTTCTCTCTTCCTTTCCTGATGACTTTTACCTTATGCACTCAAAATATGCAAATGGAACTCTTTAAATCTCTATCATTTGCAGTTATCCAGGCCTCAGCAAGTGGGCTCATTTTTCATTGTTCCTGACATGCCAACGTTTTTTCGCATTTAGGAGTTTTTACTTCTGATGTTTTGGCTGCCTTGGCACAGTCTTATCCTGATGTCCCTAACTGTTGCTGTGGACGTCATTCAAAGAACAACTTCATGCTTTCTTCCATGCTTTCTGAAGAATTTTTTCATCTTTTTTCCTCCTAAAACTTTACTCTAGCACAATCTCATCTACAAACGCAGTGTCAACTACTATCTCCGCCTTAGATGCTGCACCACTACTTCAATACTATCTCATTCTTTTCAAATTGGTATCTCAGACAGACAGTGTTTCTGATACTGTAAATTCCGGCATCAGCTTATGTTCCACATAGACAAATCAGGGTTTTCATTACCCACCTCCACAAATTCATTCTGCCAGATCCTTTCTGAATCACTGTGTACAGTCTGAATGTTATCTCTAACCCAGATTATCCTTACATCATTGAATCCAGACTTGCAGAATCTTTCTGCATAATGTTTCTCATATACAATCTTTTAATATGCACTTAATTAATACCCTTATCCAGCTGCTCATCATCTCAGAGCTAAATTAATCCAAAATCTTGTTCTCTGGCCTGAACACAGCACCTAATCAGAGCGCTGCTGAGAAGACCGTTCTTCTGGTACATCACTCAGTGTGTGATTTCTCTCCTTGCCTCCACTTCTTTCTTTGGTATGTCAAATAAAAGCAAATTCACATTGGTTCCATGGACCACTCTCATTATTATTCTCGCTTGGTACTGAACTGCCAACTTACAATTAGTCTGCAGGTTATTTTTCATTATCTCCTTGTTAAATTCTCAGTGAAGCACTTCTATGCTTCCTCCCATTACACTTCATATGTTGGAAGAACTCTGCAACACCTGCAAAGCTACAGCACTGCCCTCCTTCAAATCCTTTATTAAATCTTGTTTGCTATGATAATTGCAAATTAAATTGACAGCATGTAGGCTGCTCTGGAAAGCTGAGACCACAATCCTCAATGGCTGATTTTCTTTCACAGTTTCTTTGCAATACCCCATCTGTCTTTGCCTTTTATGTTATACTTCCACTCATAACTACTATGAGTAATTCTCACTGGGAGAGGGACAGACTTCTTGTTTGTTCAGATGGATCTCTGTTTGATGACCGTGACTTTTCAGCACTACAGTAATGGAAAGTACCAGAGGGCACAGAAAAGTAGGAATTTAACCAGGACTATCTCAATAGAACCTATGGAGTCAGGTATAGAATTTGAGCTGGCCCCCAATTTCTACAGAGAAGTCATATGAGGCTGAACAAAATCAAGACTGCCAATTCAGTCACTGAAGCTGAAAATGTGACTTTGATCTTCTGTGAACCACTTTGCTATAAATACTTAAACATGTACCACAACAAAACCACTGCTTGTTCTGCTTTACTGTTTAAGTCAGTATTTTAAGAATTCAAATATACTAATTACATGAAAATGCTTTCTTTAATCATTATTCAGAAACAATCACAGCATTTAATACAACTATATAAGTTGCATGCCAACATGATTGTCCCTACTACATATACTATACTGTATTCTGTAATATAGTACAAGCTTAAAATATGATATTATTTATTTATAGTTATATTATAAACTAAAATAAGAATAAAATAAAGTAAAGTAAGATAGCAACCATAGTTATTGGTACAACAGTCTACAGATTACTATATATATCAGCCCTATTTAAACTGTAAAAGAGATTCTGTATATATTGAGAAAAACGCCACTCCAAATGTCCCAAGAGCTCCAAGAGCTAGTTATAGATACAGAGCTGTAGAGAGTACTACTTTCATGTTCTCCTAGGCCTTTGCACTCAAACAGCAACAAAGGCTGTATCCAAGATAACACACAAAACTTCCCTCCAAATGGTTTACAATGTTTACAGAGTGATTTACTTCAAATCACTGCTGATCCAAAGCTAGCATCAAGTGCAGCAGGACTTGCTGCAGTATATTCCTCTACAGACTGTCTGTAATACTGATGGGAAAATCCTCTTCTTGAGGTCTTCCCTTCACATGGTTTTTTGGTCACATCATTGTCCTCGGGCCAACTGCCCAACCCCTACAGCAACTGAATCTCTTCACACATTTTGAGCTTAAGAAAAAATCTGTTTGATATAGGTTTTTTCCTGTATCTTTGATGCTGCTGATTTTGCACTCTACTTTGCATGTTTTCTCTATGATGTTCCTGATTGATTGTTCTATCTGTCATTAGTTAAGAACTCCCTTCATTTGCTTTACTGGTCATCACAGTAACAGCTTATGTCACTGGATAAACAAAGGAAGCCTATGCTTGACCCAGCAGCAATTTGGTGTTGGGCTGCCTGGCATTAAAGCCAGACTCCTTCCCAAATCCTCATCCAAAGGCCTACAAAACTTCAGGGTACACCACAGGAATCAACTGAACTATGTGTTTTGGCTAAAAGTAGAAAAAGCCAAGTATCCATTACTGTGAGCAGAAATTCAGGGCCACTGCCTGTGCAGAGCATAGCAACAAGGCTGCCAGCTCTTTTTAAGCATGAAGCTCAAGCCAGTAAATGCTTCCAGCTGACTGAAATGCTTAATGACAAGCCTTTTACCATACAAACAAGAGACAAACTGCTGCATCCAAACATCTTGCTGGGGTTGGGTGGCAGGGGGCCACTGGGTGAGGGCAGGGGCATGGGTAGCCAGGGGTCACAGGCAGCTCTCGCCTCGGAGGCACAAGTCCACGGCCCCTGAACAAGCAGTCTGGGGCTGGGCTGATGGCAGGCAGGGCAGCCCTGGATCCGGATCACGGGACAAGACCATTGCAACAGGGAAGACCTGAGGTCCTCCCCAGAGCACAGCACCTGTCAGAAGGGTAAGATTCAACTCATGACAGTGCCCATTGTGCCCACTCTGCCTCCTACTGCTGCAGCAGAGTGCTCTGCTGAACACACCCTGCTGACTCCAGAAATCTGAGGAACAGCATGGCCCCCCATTCAGAGATGTTGTGGCCACAGGAAACTGGTGCCCTGAAATAGTGTTTCAGATGCCAAACCACAGAAATACCAACTTACTTTCTCTCTGCAAATTAATACTCATAACAAAGTACACGACAGTCAAAAGACATTTTCTCCTGCTCACTTTGTAATCTGCACATTTGGATATTTATCTGTTTTCTACTCAGTCTGCAAACTCAGAGAAAGCATATTACTTCGCTGCTTTTCAGAGTGGACTGCCATTGCACTGATGGAGGAAATAAGGGTGCCTTTTCCCACAAGCCTTCTAGAAGGCTACAGGAAATACATTATTTGCTTGCTTAATTTTATTCCATTCCCTACTAATTCTGCATGTAACACTACACTTTTGAATGAAGAAGATGTCAGTGTGATTCCTAATAAACAGCATGAGATAGCATTTAGTTGCATGAAAATCACAGGAAAACTGAAGTGGGAGGGCAGTATTTGATCTTCATCCTCATGTCAAACGTAGTTCACAGTTCCACCAAGTGTTCTCAAATGCAGGTCAACCTAGATCAGCAGCTTGCCAGTAAAGCAGCAAAAGTGACACAAAATACACAGAAAGGCTCCTACTTCTTTGCCACCAACAGCCTGCATTGTCAGTGACAATCATCCTCTGCTATTCACCACCAGCCCTTTCTCCTCTTTGCCAGAGCATGGCTTTTGACTTTTTCATCTATATTTGTTCACAGCTCTCTGAATCAACAGCTCCATCACACAACACACAGCATTAGCTCTGTCTGACCAGAGAGAAAAAGAAACATAAAAATACAAATACAGAAAAGAAGTTATTTTCAGCTTGGGAACAACTGTGTTCCTACAAATAAAAACTGAATCAGACATTTGGGTTCTCCTAGGAAGGATCTTCCCCTGCAATAATATGCATCCCCAAATCCAGCAACAATCATGTTTTTCATCTTCCACTTCCTCCTTAGAAATGCACTGTGAAAAAGCTAGCTGTAAATAAAGAGACAATGTGAAATGATGAGTTCTAAATATGCAGTATAGATTGCAGGGGAAAGACCCTAGCAATTAATAGTAGCAGAAAACTCTGTTATCAGTGAGAATTTAGTGGAAAATCAATTAAATATGTAAATTTTCACCTCTGGGGGAAAACACAAAACTAAGCCAGACCAGTATTGTAAGTTCTATAAAAAATGGGAAAGCCCTCTTTCCTTTAACCTTTATTTTCTAACCTATATCAGTGCAATTGGTTCATGTGACTTTTTACTTCCTCCTTCCCAAACTGTAATCCTGCATAAACTTTTTGTGGTTTTATGTGATTTTCTTTTCAACAAAAATCAGATTTCACCAGCACACACAGAATAGGCTGTTTCTGTGGGGTGATGCTGAAATCTGAATGAACAGACTAATGTCTAAAACTTTGAACAAAGGAATAGTAGACAGCACTTTGTGAGGAGCACAAAATACAATATGAACTACAAAACAATAAGGGGTTGCAACCACTACATAGGGTATGCAAGCTCTTTTGCTGGTTTTAGAAGCTAAAGTAACGCTACTAAACCCAAATTACCAACTGGGAATTCCTTCTTTCAGGAAGCATGAGCTCAATTTCTAGTCCCAAAGTTAAACGCTATCATGGGATATACTGTGGGAACATTGTTTTTGAATGACTAAACAGTAAGTATGTAAAAAACAAGTAAAGGATACTTTTGTATGGGTGTGGTCAATTTCTGAAAGAGTAATACTTTTTGGTCCAATGACTGTAACATTGCAGTTTTCTTGATTTTAGCAGCAAATATCAAAACGAGAAATGATGACACAGTGTCACAAATACATCTTTTGTACACATGTTCAAATTGAACAATTTACAAATTGTTCACCAATTTTTTTAATACACACAATTTAAGCTAACCATTTCAGATATTAAAAAGAAAAAAACAACTTCAGCAATTTAATACAAAAAAAGTATTTCTTGTCATTGGTTAGTGTTATTTTCTGACATAGTTCCAAGACCAAACATTTTTATTTATATGGCCAACAATGGGATGGCTGAAGGACTGCAACATTCTCCTGCTGTTTGCAGAGACACTCACACATCTGCACTGAAGTGGGATGGTCCTACGAAGATAAATTAATTTTTTCCAGAAGTTCTTTCAATTACTGAGGTCTGCAAGAACTAACAGCAGTTCCTTGACAAATACAGGAAATGTTCCACAGCATCTGTACAGAATCACTGTATAAGACTAAACACTGTGCCTTACGGGATGCAGAAGTTAAAAAACAGTCAAAACCCCCCCAAAATAGTTAAATTACTGCTTTTTTGTAGTTCTCCATCCTATAGTTCTCCATCTGACTAGTGAGATGAATAACTGAAATTTAAATGTTTGGGCCTTTGAGTTGACAAAAGTTGCCTATTAATCTCTTATTTATTTTACAGTTGAGATATTAACAGGCATGCAGTGACAATGTTTTTGAAAGAAAAATGCACAGCATGTGTTGCGGTGGTCCAAGCCCCCAAAAACCCTTTTCCCTCCTTTAGGAAGCTCGGGGCTAGACTCCCCTGGGGTGGAGCCCTAAGTGGTTTGCCCTGTAGGTGGGCTGAGCTTCCCGGGGGCTGGCTATCCTGCCCACTTGTCTGGCCACCTGCCACTCTCCTGTCTATCATCTTTAGGTTTCAGAAAGTTCACTGTTACTCAGTAGTTGATTGTGTTATCACCTTGCCGGTCTCCCCTTCTCCTCCCCCTTCCCTTCCCCGTTGGTTCCTGTTCCCCGATCCCTCCCTGGTTCCTCTCACGAGCCCATCAGTGATTGATTTGTAATCTCTCAATAAAAGTCTGATGCAAGTGGCGCCCCGGGTCTTTCGCCTGGATGCCCAGAGAGCTGGGAACACTGCGTTACAGTGTCTCTATTATTCCGGGCCGAAAGAACCCTCCCGCGATACTCCAGCTCTTTGGTTACAGTGGCCACCGTAAAGGGAGGCGCAGCCTGCGGCCAAGGATTCCGATGCTGCCTGCAGTGAACCTGGAAAGGGACACTCGCAGTAGCCACCGCCGGGCTGCTGACTGAAACCCTGGTGAGCAGCTGGCCTGCCCACACCATCGGCCACAAGCATGTTTTAAAGGAAAGGACACTGCCGTGAGCAGCTTAATGGACATGTACTGTAACCCACCACAAGTGTCCGTGAAGGAAAGTAGCAACTTAAACAAAAAGTACAAATATGCAAGTCTTCTAGCTACCTCACATGAAAACTCTAATTTCTGAAGAATATCAGAAGACACTACCCTTTTGTGTTATTTTAATTGAGTGTTCAGGAACTATAATTTTTAGGGTTTACAGAAAGTGATGGACTCCGTTCTGTATATAAAGTTTTTATTTATAACATCAGTAGAAGCTATGGGTACTGACAAACAATGAATCTATGGCCAAATCCTGAAATAAATTGCAAATATACCATCTGGCACTTAAGATTTAGTTAAATGTGACTGATACAGCCTACCTGTTCTGAGAAGTTTCATTATATTGAAGTTTTCACCCAATTTCTCATAGAATTTATTAATTTCTTTCAAGCATGCAGATGATCTAAAATAAAACAACTGCAGGCATACAACCTTAAAAGTAAACAACAGAATTTATCCATTAGAGAATTAAATATAAATATATTTAGCGACCTCCAAAGAGCAAATTAAGTTAGTCTTGAACTTAAAAGTGATATTGGCCATATTCCAGCTCTTCACCTTGTTTTCAGTGCAGTTCCTGCCAAAAATCATGTAAAAAGTTTTGTTCCTATCAGATTGAGTAATATTCTAAGATAACCTGACAATGAAGGACAGGTTATCTTCTTGGTTAATTGGTTATTGCCTGCATGTTTATCCCAATGGAGAATCAAAAATCAATGATGAATAAACCACCAGGAAAGATCAAGCGTGTTAATGCTACCACTTCTCTTCAATATTCACCCCAATGAGCTGTAGAAATGCTCACAGAAATGCAGGAACAGATTGTCAAAATGACCCAGCCTTGGTTTCGTCACTATGTAAAATACTTTTTATTCTCAAATTCTCCTTTTCACTGAAACAAAGCCATTAGAAGATACATTAGAGGGTTTCTAACTTCTCGGTCTCTGGTGCTTTTCTTCCTAGACTTGAAAAGAAAGATTTTTACCTTTTAAAGGTCAACTCAGACTGCTCAGACTTTCTTGCTTTCCTCAACAGGGAAAATTTTGAAGATTCATTATCTACTCCCATGTGATCCAAATAGACCACCTCCAAGTCACAAAGAATGTGTTTTTACCAGAAATAGTATTAATTATAGTAAGCAAGAAAGTAAATAAATTGCATTAAGATTGCTATGGCACATTTATGAAATATTGGAACCAATGCTCTAATTCCTACATGCAGTTAGATTCACAGGGGAATTTACACGGTAATACTGTTCATTAATTATTGCTATAATTCCCTTATTATGATGATCAAGAAAGCTTTAATTTGAAAGACGTAACAATCATCTGGGCCCCAATCCAGCAAAGCACTTTAAAATGTTAATTTTCCTCACAAAAATAACCAACTGGATTTGAACAGGACTGACATGCTTAAGATAATCTTGGCTTTGTTAAGCCTATAATGGGAAAATCAAGTAGAAACATTATAAAAGTAGTCCATGAAATCCTACCAGAACTTTGCCTCAATATTACACCATTATCATACATTCTCCAAGGAGCTGCTTTCTGTTAGGAGACTACCAAGTAAAATGAAGAACTTTTATAGGAACTAATTTAGAAGAAAAAGATCCATTATGGAGTCAAGGACTCTTAAAACAAACATACAGGAAAGAGCCAGATGATCACAAGATCTGTATCTGGTACTTAAGGCCAAGATCTAAGTGTCTGACCTGAAGCCAGACTCTGAACTAGGTCTTCCACATCTGATTCTGAAATGTGGTTTGTTTTTTTTTTTTTCTTTATTCACATTCTCCAATAAGCAGTTGCAAAAGCTCCTTCAGAAACAAAGACTTGGGGTAAGTGTTCAGTTACAATTTATGGAAGAAAATGAAGAAACACAGGAACACATTTTATTTAACATCTTGGTGACATTTGCCTTTTGACTGGGTAGGAGCTGATCACAGTAGTTGTGGACAAACTACCAAGCCTCTACAATCTTTTTGGAGAATAAATAGAGACTAGTCCTGGGGAGAAAGACTTTGGAATGTTTTTGGACAAAAAGCTCAATATAACCCAGCAATGTGCACCTGCAGCCCAAAAAGTCAAACATATCCTGGGTTGCATCAAAAAAAAAGACATGATAAGCAAGCCAAGTGAGGTGATTCTGCCCCTCTGCTCTGCTAAGACCCCACCTGGAACACTGTGTCCAGCTCTGGGGTCCACAATACAAGGACATGGACCTGCTGGAAGGAATCCAGAGGAGGGCCACTAAATTGATCACAGAGCCTGAACACCTCTCCTATAAAGACAGGCTGAGAGAGTTGGGGCTGTTAAGCCTGGGAAAGAGAAGTCTCTAAGGAGACCTTGTAGTGCCTTTCAGTACCTAAAGGCACTTACAAGAAGGCAAGAAAGGGACAGAACAAGGGAGAATGGCCTTAAATTGAAGGAGGGTAGGTTTAGATTGGGTATTATGAAGAAATTCTTTATTGTGAGGGTGTGAGACACTGGAAGAGGTTGCCCAGAGAAGTTGTGGATGCCACATCCCTGGAAGTGTTCAGTGTCAGACTGTATGAGGCTCTGAGCAACTTGCTCTAGTGGAAGGTGTCCCTGCAGAAGGAAGGGGTGTTGGAACTAGATGATCTTTAAAGTCCCCCCACAAACCATTTTGTGATTCTATGAAGGGATCCAACTCCTTTTACCTTACCTCATGCAGAGTGCCTGCCTGTAAGGCTGTGAGCTTATCACCGCATGTCAAGACTCCCAAAAGCTACCCACCCATCTGCTTAAAAGAAGCACTGCACCTTTTCAGAGTCCCCTATGGAAATTTGTTCTCTTTTGACCAAAGAGATGCTAGAAATTTACAAAACATCACCAGTCAATGTGTTCAGCCTTAAATTTAGACAAGGTTTTTGGAAGCACAGACCTTCTTTTTTTTCCACCAACCAGGAAAACAGTAGTGGTCAAGGAAGAGTGTCTCTGAGTTTCTGTAATAAAATTCAATCTGAATTTAGCTGCAGCAAAATGAATTCTGAAGAAGCCAAATAAATTGTCAGCAGTTTCTGAGAACAACATGAACCACTTGCTGCCTTTTTATTCTATAACATTTGATTATGCTCCCTTTTTACTTTTTTCTTTTGCTCTTATTTCAGACTAATCATACTCTCTGATTATACATTTAACCTTTTAATTTTATGTATAGAATCCAGTGAATTCATCACCAGTATCTGATAATAAAACCTCTGCCTATGCCTCTTGGTTCTTGCCCTATGCTAGACAGATTTCTCCTTCTAAATGAATTCAGCATAATTAGGAATGAAACCCAATGAGAGATTTCACATAACATCACATTTCAAATGCTCTGTCCACGTTCCAGACACTTTTATAATGTAACCTACCAAATTTTAAGTGCGGGTTCCTATCTCTCTCCTCCCTGAGTAGCTAGTGACCGCTAGGTTCTACTCCAGTGTACACAGCATTTGGAGACACCCATTTACCATCTGTCCATCCACTTCCTATTTATGTAACAAACATCTCTGATTAGCCCTCACACCTACCTTTCCACTTAGATTATTGATGTTCCTAAAGTAATGTCGATGAGTTTCAACATTACATACTTAGAACCTTTAATTTCAAATCATACCACGTCCCTCTACCTACCCGGAGCAGAAAAAGCAACCAGAACAAAAGGGCATCATATTGAGGAGGCAGGAAACCAGGGGAAGATGTAAAGGCCATTTTAAGGTTTACATGTTGCATGATGTTTCAACTCTATTAAATATAGCTCAGTACCAGAAAATACGATTACATCATTAACTGTATTAAAACAAATTATAGTTGAGTTGCTGAAAATATAGTGCACTGCTAGTGGAATGTAAGTGGATTGCCTGACTAATTCAGGCTGAAGGTTAATCCCAGGGGTTTCAGAAACCAAATGGAATAAAAGCAAAAATCCCCCACACCACCCCTGAAGAACATTTCACTAATTATTTGAACTTCTATACAGCTCTCAAACTTGACACAAATGCTTTATGAAGAAAAACAGGGTGACAGTCTAGGCTATGAAGTTGATCAGTATGCCATGTACTCAGACAGCTCTGGAAGCAGCATCAAGTGACCTGTCCCCAGCCTGCTGGGAGAGCCCAGTACCTGATGTGGTTGTTGCACTATGAGTTTACCTAACAGTCCTTTCCACACCTGCACTGGTGACACAAACATATCAAACATCTTGAACATGCCATGGCATTGTACAGGCTCATACAAAACAAACTATATTCCCTATTTTATGACTGTGTTGACATTATATGCCGTGCTACAGCTATGTCCTGATTTGAGATGATACCTGAACGAAAACTCCTCTTCACTGCCTTTTCTTCTTCCCCTCTTGTCTTCAGATGCATCACTTTCCTGACATATCAAGGCTGGAAAGAAGCCGTGTTGTATTTAAGGAGATCCTCTAAATTAAAAGTCTGACAGGTGAGGACTGTTGGAGTGCATATGTCCCAAGATCAGGATTCTGGAGTATACCACAGATGGCATAAGTGCTGCAGGTATCCAAAGCTTAGCTTCATCTACTCCAAAATCCTAAGAACAGCAACTAGGAGCCTAAAGAGAAAAGTGTTTGGATTTCCTCAATGAACACCTTTATCCTTAACCTTTCCTAACCTTATACCCTTAAACACAAAGAAATGTGTTTCCCTTATCCTCTATCAGGGCTATCAATAATCTTTGGCTGTCCTTTGCATTTTTCTTAAGCTCTTTAGATATAATAAACTGTGGTGATAATGTCAAGAAATAATTTTGCAAAATATGTTTCCCTTTATTAATTTTAAATACTTTTGAAATAATTTAATTACTATGTCACTTCTTGATTAATAGTATTTGAAAAATTAGGAGGAACTTTATACACAGATGGTCAACTTCTGTTGAGCTAATAATAGTTGTCCAATTATACCTTCATTGGAAGTATTTCATCTGCAAAATGAACTGTCCTAAACAATTACTTTGCAAAATAATTCACTGGTACATCAAAACATTTCTCTAAAATGTCTACTTATTCATATATTTGAAGGTATTGCCTAACCTGTTCCAGATGCTTTTCTGTCTTTATGCTGATAGATCATTTACCTTTGGTTTTGATCCTAGGTCCTCTTCTTTGCACTATTTCTTCACATTTCATTCACAGTATTCCTATTTTTATTAAAATTTATCTCATCTAGATGCAATACCACTTTTTGTGCATCTCTTATCTTACCGCAGGCTCTCTGATGAGCTCTCTGGCACACTGGTGACTCAAGGAGGACAAGGGCAGGTCAGTGGTAGTCAAGTCTCCCCACACTAGGAACCCACATCTCTGACTGGCAGTCAGATGTTAAATTTAACAAACTTTACGGCACTCACAAAGGTTTTTTCTTCACCCAGCCTGGATAAAGTATGTTATTTGATTTCCTTTTCTTCATTCTGGCTTGATGCCAAAGGCCATTCCAGCTTTTATAAAAGCAAAACTTCTGAACTAACGTTATGCTTTGTTTTTAGAAATTAGTCATAGGACTCAAATTCTTTTGTCACAGTACAGTAAAAGTAAATATACTGATACTAGCAAAAATTAAGAACATAAATTACTAGCTCTCAAAGTAACACCAATGGTGAAGCACTTAAATACACTGTGACTCCATATAGAAGTCTATTTTTTTTTATAAATGGTCTTCTGGAGTGACATTCTTACCGTATTACAATGAGGACTAATGTTAATCTGTTGAAAGACCAGACAAAAGTATTTCTGAAGCTGTATGTCAGACAGCTGAGCTGTATCTCAGACTAATGTCAGAGAACAAAACCAAAAAATGGTTCACAGCTAATAATTCTAAAGATAAAATAAATATGAAGCAAAATAGCTCTAGCTGCATTAAGCACAAATGTACAGAGACTTAATTTTCCACTCATTCTCATCTCTGAGGCATCTTATCTCTAAAACTGCATATTTGGTGAATTCAGTAATAACGTTACTTGAAAACTGAAACATAAATGGTGAAATGAAAAAAACATGTAATCATTTGTTCTGTGGTCAAAAGATGTAATGAAACAAGATTTCCTGCAGACTGAAGTCCTACTTCTCTCATGCTACTTAAACAAAATAATTTCAGTTTCTCTCCCAGCACATGTACTGCCTGACATCTCTTCTGGGCAGGAGACACCACCTGCTGTGCTTAGCCTGGAGATACGGACATGTTGATTGTTGCCAAGGAAAATATGTAACAGCTTTCCACTCAGGAGGGCACTGATTTGGGCTTTTCTTCTTTACTGAGCCACAGACACCATGAGACTTGTAAGAACTTAATTCTCTTCAAGGCTCACAGGAAACCTCCCTCCTATTAGCGGGAGCTAGTACAGCCGTTCAAAACCTGATGCAGAGGACTGACAGGCAGAAAGGGGTTGCACAATCCTTGTTTCCTCAGGAAAGAGTAAAATGTTATACCAAATTAAAGTTCCATTATATTAGCAGTGCTGGCAGCACAAGCTCTATGAAAATTTCATTAGCTTATTAAATTCACTGAGTTATGTAATGTAAGACTGTCATAATGTAGTTAAATATACATTAAAAGTATATCCTAAAATGTTTATTTTGAATTTTATGTACCCTGCACACCATAATTGATATATATGAAGTGTCCCTGTGTGAAATAAGTCCCTAAAAGTATATGAGTTGTATTCATGATCTTTTTTCAGCTATAGGTTCTCATCAAAATAGAAACCAATCTAAATGGGTGGTAAGATACTCAGATCGTTGCACACCTCCAAGGCTGAGCAGCCGGAGTATGAACTGACAGTGGTTGGTACCACAGGTGTGTCTGAACATAGCCCCAGGGTTTTGCCTAAACCAGGCAGAGTAAGAAGCTGGAATGGTTCACAAGCCAGCTTCTCTTAGCTACTTACTCATGAGTCTTCACAGCTTCTACCTCTTGCTTAAATTTTATCATGAATATAAACAAGCTTTAGTTTTACTCTGTAATGAAAGTAAAGGACAAACAGGATTCATGCCTTGCTCACCCTACTGCTTTCTTTTCCATGCCTTCCCCAAGGGTGGATAGGTTTTCACCAGAATCTAAAGTCTCTGAAATGCTGCTGTTTAAGACCCAGAGTTGCTTAAATATTTCGTTCCTACAACCTACATGACTGTTCATTCCCTTCTTAGTTCCACCCCTGAGAAACAACTAGTCCAGGTTTGGCTTGAGCACTTGGGACAGATAACTCTCCTAGTCTGTTTCAGGTGGTTTTGATTCAGGGAAAGCGTCTGAAAAACTCTCTGACACCTCCTGGTTTCTGCACTTCTCATGAGGAATTTCCAGGATCCCCTTCCCATCCCTGCTCTGTGAGGCTGAGCAGTGTTGCTGACAACCAGCTGCTTGTTTTACCTATAAAAACATCCACAGTCTGATTGCTCCTGTCACGATTTCCCAGAATCAGTTTGGCTATTACATGCAAATGGCTCTTATGAAATGACTATACAAAGCTAAATGAAAGCCTCCTGTCCAAACAGAGATTGCAATAAAGATGCTGCTCGCAGAACCAACACCAAATTCACACAGACGTATTTCCAGCCTGCACAAACATCACTCACTTTGAAAAGTACTGTTTTCCATTTTCTATAAAACAAGGGGAAGAGAGATCAGAAATACACAGGCATCTCCCATCTTAAATATGATCTTCAAGACAATTTCTCTGGTTATCAGGAGGCAAGTAGCTGACAGCAAGTTAATGCAGCTCAGGAATGTACTCTAATAACTCACACATGGTCTACTGAAGCACCTAATTTAATACTTGAGCTTCGTAAACAATAGGCCTGAATTATCAATGACATAAATTTCATTCTTCCAGGACTTCTCCACACAAGAATGTGACCAGTTGGTTGAATATTGCTCAAATTAATTTCACTACAAAAACCAATAATGGGAATTTTGTAAAGTAATGTTGCAGGCACAAAAAAGCACACACACACAGAACTGGAACACACCTAAGACATGCATGCAGCCACAACAGTGAGCAGGGCTCAATAGCCTAAGCAAAAGGAAGACTTCAATCATAAGCCACAGCATTCACCTGAGTTTGAACTTCAAAATATAACTGAAATAGAAATAAGGCTGACTTTCCTTAACCACCATGAAATGAAACATATAACATTGTTCTTGGTTTCTATTACTGTTTAACTTAAATCCTTTATTAACTCCAATGCATGTTGTGTCTACAGAAATACATTTTAATTTTGAAGAATATTTTCATCTTCAAACTCTGTTGTGAAACAGAATAAGGAACATTTTCAAGATGCAATCAAATCTGTGACCATAAAGCAGTATTCTGGCACCTGCTGCCATTTTGTCTTTTCCCTGTGCAGACCTGGTAGAGAGATGTTAGCTGGTGAGTTTGTCAACCTCAGTGCTCCACACCTGTGATTTTTTATGGAACAAAATAACTCACTGCTTGTAAGGTTACTGCATTAGGTAATTTTTTGCTATGGTTATGAACAGGCTGGTAGGAATCTGTAAGATCTATATGGTATAGATGTGGTTAAAGAGCCCATGCTTTCAGTCTTCTTTGCCTTCTTTAGGCAAGCCTAAGTGAAGAGAATAATGGCTGATGGGAGTTTAGTGGCCTCAAATGCTTTTTTCTAATGCCAGATAATTGAGCACTGGATTTCAGTGGAAGCTATTACTCCAGAAGAACTGAAACAATGACAGAAAGAGAAAACTGAGCTAAGAAAAACGAGGTAAAATGGAAAGGAGGAGAATGAAACAAAAAATCTCAGCAGAAAAATAGAGGTAGGAAGTACTTGGGCCATTTGGATCAGTTCGTATCCTTCAGCAGTATACATACATCACCTTGCACAACTTCATATTTTGAATACCTATTTTTGATAGAGTTCTAGAAATAAATTCAAGTTTCAAAATGAAATTATCTCTAACAAGAAGTCCCTGCAGGCCACCACCGCCCCTCTTGTTTCTGCAGAGAAGATCACCTCTAGCAATATTTTTTGGCAAACCAGATTTCCTTTGCCACTACTCAGATGAAAAATACAACTGCCTCTCCAGAAGTGCTCTGCAGTTACAGACTCCGGTGATGGGAGATACACCAGTATCACCTCCAGCTGTGGAAACCACTCTTCTGACCCATCATCTATCCCACAGCTTATCTCCTAGGAGAACAGCCCACCTGGCTGCTGCCAAAACAGGCTCACTGTTTTCCCATCAGCTCCCCACACAGCTCTTCTCACCAGAACAGCACAGAGCAGACAGCAGATGGTCTCTCTCCTGTCCACACATGATGCACACCCAAAAGCTGAACTCTTCACACCATTATTTCAACTAATAGGAGATTTTTCTATGTTACTTCAGCAGTATCACAGTAAGTAATAATCTAATTTGCAGAAGCAATTGCTCAGATCTTGATGTTCTGGCATTTTCAATGCTCTGCATTTCAAAGGAGATGCTGATAAGTTTTGGAGAAACTTTCAAACGTAGCCAGGATACACTCTGTATTAGCCAAATACTTCAGAAGAGATTACTGAGATTCTCTGAAGCTTATTCTCTGACAGCAAATATCTCATCCTACTGCATCCACTAGTGACTAAAACGGGTATCATCCAAAAGAGACCAATTCCATTAAAACCTCTCTTGTTCATGTATATGCATTAATTTATGTGTGTATAGACATGTAGGTATATGAAGATGACATTAAAAAGAGATAAGAAACTGTTAGCAGCACTGCTGTTTAAATTACCGTGATGCAGGATTAGCAGAGTACTTGTAACTCAGCAATTTGTTATACCTCATCTGCAAAATCAGGAATGCACTATTGAGTCATTTATAATTTATGTTTGGATCAGAGTGTTGTCCAGCTCTCAGTTACAAAGTACTATGCTTCTATTATTATTTTTCAGTTTTAGAATGGTATTATTTTGAAGAATAAGCATGAAATCTTATCTTTAAAATGGAGAGCTATATCCCAAAATGTTCTCAAGCAAACTCAGCAAGGACCAGGAAACCAGCTGAAGGTGCACTTCTAGTCTGCACTTTTAGTCATCCTTGAAGTGATAAACAAGAGTATTATACACTAATACATATATATTCTTAGAATGAATATGCAGTTCCTGCTTTTGTATTTGGTATAATGAGGACAATACATGATTTTAGTGAAGTCATTACTAGAAGTCTGCATTTAGTCTTTGAATCAACACCTCAAAAAATATTTAGGACCAAGTCAAAAGATTCTATTTAGTCACAGTTGTCAAACTTCCTTCAGGCAGGACCTAAAGACCTTTAACCTGTCTGGTTATTCAAAAGAAAGCTAAGATGAAATTCTATACTCCACAAACACCAGCAGACAATAACAGATTTCATATTATCTACAGTGGTTTTGGGTGGGATTCATACAGCCTATTGTTAAAAAACATTAATCTGTGATCTCTTGAGTTGCTTCTTAGTGAATAAGCATTTTTAATAATGCAAGTATCAACAAATGCAGCATCTTACTAGGACATCTTTTAAAAACCCCCTGCATTTCAAATTAATGTCTGTATCAAGGAAAGGGTCTGTGCTCTGCAGCTATCTAGTAATTGCTTTTGGGTCTTAAAATCTACAAGTAACAAGTGCTTTGCATAATTATTGGAAGGTCGAGTAAGCACTATTTTGCAGTTAGTCTCTTTATAAGGAAAAACACACACTGTTCTTGATGCAAAGTGAAAAGGCACATATCAAAGATGTCAGGGTCCTGCAAGGCCATTTGGCACACTCTATTTTCATCCATATGAATCACTTTTTATTTACTTGGGAAAACTGGCAGCACATAAAAGTGCATTAATGTCTTGCTTTGATTCAAATAGACTTCACCACACCTGTGATCTAAGTGCCTGACACAGATGCTCCGGAAGGAAAGGAGGTGGTATTTGACCCCAGCATCAATTCCAGCAGTTGGCTAGACAAATATCTGCATAATCTTTCTCCCACCGGCTTTGCCTAGGGAGTGCAGAGTGTTCAAACATGAACAAAGGAAACATTCTGAGCATCTGGAAGTATTCTGCTCCTAATTTACAATAAATTATGTTGTTTATGCAAACAGTGCTTCTTCCGAGCAAAACACAGTTTAATTTTCTTTTGCAAATGAAGGGCCTTGTGGGTTATTTTGGGAACCTGTACACACCATCACTGTCACTTCAGTTACTGTGTTTCCTCCAAGGCTACTGGCTTTTGTGACCAACTCTAGCAAAAGATTCTCTGGACACCCCCAGTTTGTAAATATCTATGCCTGACACCCAGTATTTGCTGCTGGTTTGATCATGATTGTACTCACTGCTTTACGATATCTACATATATGCTTCAACACTGTCCTACCAAAGCCAAAGGATTTTGTTGCCAGAGGCAGTAACACTTGGGAGGTGCCTTTCAGTAACATTCTAGTCACATTTTAAATCCAAGAGGGGTGCTGAAGTACTCAGGCATGCTAAGAAACCGCAGCAGTAGCTACACTGAAGTATGCATGCAGCTATGAACACAAACTTTTAAAAAATAAAACATCGAAGGCACATGGTCCTCCCTATTTCACAAGAAAATTAGTCAAAGAGAAATACAATTGATTCAGACAATCTTAGCTGGACACGCTTCATCTTGTCACAGTCCCCAATGTGTCAAATACCTGAGTAAATTATAAGCCTAAACAAAATTTTCTGAACAGAAAAATGGCAAGATAAATTACCTGGCCTGTTGTAATGTATCATTGAATCAATCAATAGCTCCATTTCTGCAAATTTGCAGCAGTTTTGTAAGATACTTCTGTGCACACTGCTACTGAAAAAAAAATCTGTTGGTTTTCCTTTAAACACAAAAATCTCAAAAGCACAATTAACGGCACTGTTGGGAAAACTGGTGCATATCCGAAACAGCTCACAGGTGAAGATCTTTCATCAAGAAGACAATGCTACACATTTACATTTTTGCCAGTCTGCTCCACAAGAGGAGCAGACCACTCCAACAATACAAGGATAAGAATGTGGAGCAGCAGGAGCCGAGGCAGTTGAGTAATTCATCTCTCTTGAGAGGAGTAAGACATGATTGCACTCTGTACTGGCTGGCACAAACTCTCGAACAACAATCTACTGTGTGGAAAACAGATTGGCCTTTATACTTTGCTTAGCCTTTACCAACAGAATCTTAAAACGCTTCAGTAATTTGAAAATAATGCCTCCAATATAAAAGGCAGATGCATAGCTATAGAAATTAATGTATAATAAGCAGAATCTATCCTATAAAGGCCTTTCCAGGGAAATGCTTATTGGAGCTGTTTTTGGTCAATTCAAAATATCCAAAAGGAATTCTGAAAGACTGTTGGCAGGTATTTAGTCTGAAGTAACAGTTATAACCAGACAGATCTAATCTTTCATGCTTAGAGACATTGCAATGAGGAAGAGACTGCACTGCTTCACAGAAATACAACTACATATGAAAAGCACTAGTTTTGAATGTCTGGGTATTTAATTAGCTCATAGCATACCTCAAAGAGATTTCTAGATGAGATGCTACAGCTTATGCAATAATTAACACACCACCATTACTTCTGCTGAATACCTGAAGAATGATATACTTTCATCTAAACCTTCTCTTCAAATACATGAGAGCCATGGTGCTTGATCTCATCACAGAATCATGTCTGTGAGTCAGACAGTGAGAGAGGCACCTTCTGCTACTCTCCTGCAGCCTTGGCCTCAGTGCTGAGCTCTGCTAGAGAGTGCTCCTCTGTGACAGCTTAGCACATCTCAGCATCGCTCCCAGACCTGAACAAAACATGAATGACTGGCAGATCCTACAAACACTGGCTAACCCCATAAGGTCAGAGGGTAATAGGGAGGCTGCAGTGCTGCATTCCAGCTGTGCTGCCCTACCCCCAGCTTCTCTGTCATTTTACATGACAGGCACGGTGACCAGAGCTATATCCTTAGCATGTGACCTGCTCCCTCTCTGCATCCCAGGGGCTCAGGGGAGACCTGTGCAGGAGACAGGTGGCTTACTCCCAGCTCCTTCCTTCCCTTGGGAAAGTACTGAATAACATTACACCTGACCTGCTCAGTGCAGCTGCACAAATCCACAGCACTACCTGATGAGCTTGCAGGCAGGTGCCCTCTCCCAGCACAGATTAAGCAATGCTATCTGCCACTGAAGGGAAGTGCATGCTCCTGCACACACTTACACTTTCACACCTCTGTAAGCATCTTTGTCCTTCATCTTCAGTTTTGTTTTTTTTCCCAGGCAAAGAATAAATATAATATTCATCTTTACTGATGACAGAAATAAATTAGAAACAGCAGGAGATTGTGGCCAGTTTGAATGAAGACAAAAAGCATCAGGTACATCCAGCTGCTCCTGGGATCACAAGATCATTCATACAGAAAAATAAGCAGTTCTTTAATAAGAGAGCAACAGCATTTGGCATGCCAGTTATAGGTTTACTGGTAAGGAAAGTATAACATGAATTTGGAAAATTGAGTGTGCGGAACAATGCAACAAGGGTGGATAAACTTCTTCTCAAACAGAAAAGGAATGTGTGAACAATTTCAAGGAACTCATCTCAGATACAGAACAGGTTTCAGGAATGAAAGACCTGTCTCATAAAGATTGGTCCCAGAGAACAAAAGAGATGCCTTTGTAAGCACAGAGGGCAGAACCCCTATGAACATCTACCCACAGCAGTGTGCATTTGCTGCAAGTTTGAGAAACATACCAGGAGGTATACAAGGCCAGCTAATGGCTCCAACAGATCTGGCTGATAAGGAGCTTCACTTGCATGTGAATCATACTAAGAGCCAAAGCACGGCTGTGTAAGGACTGGAAGTAATATAGTGCAGTAAGATGCCAAACTCATAATCCAAATGGAAAGGCATGGCATTGTCAAACTTTCAGAACTCTGATCAAACAACTGAAATCACAAAAAACTATTAATAAGCTGCATTTTCATCTTTTTTAATGTAGAAACCAGTTTTATAGAATGTAAATAAAAACACCTTAACAGAAGACTTATCTCTCTCCAGAAATTATGTGATAAATCAAGGTCCAAAAACTGAAATCATTCCTAAAATGTATGTCATTGCATTATCACTGAACAGTCATTTCATACTATACAATACATATATATCAATGACACGGCATATAATCTATATACTGTCATATATACAAAAGGTCATGTCATAGGAAATCGGAAATGGACAAAAGATCCAGATAAATATTTGACTCTAAGTATGAATTAAACAGCAAAACTGGGGATTTTTGTGCTTTTTGTCAGAGAGGTTAGCTAAGGATGACTAAAAGTTTAAGTCTGGTCTACATTATTTTGTTTGTTACATTACAATTAACTGAAGCAGTATGTGAAACACAAATGCAAGGAGGCATTTCACAAAAAAAACCCCAAACCACAATGAATATGAAGAATTACTGTCAGTTGCTTATATTACACAGATCCCTTGGGTCCACTCCTACAGAAACATTCAACAAAACGGCTTGTAAATATATCAAAGACACCAAGCTTCAGCCTCT